>CM052311.1:28365910-28775660 GCA_028455605.1 Lasioglossum malachurum | reverse complement strand
TAGGTAAAGAGTGCGGAACCACCGATACCGACGAAGTAGTATCTCGTTGGCGATAGTGTTATAAGGCAATTACAGATTGGGTAATGTCAGCATTCTACTATATCATTCTTCTTCTACTTGACGACATGTATCTGGTCGGTGATGGAACTTTTAGCGGTGTGGTATATCAGATCACTGTAAGTTCCACGTTATCCCCGCGGCCGGTTACCCGTCTCGCTTAATAGCACTGGCGCTGGCAGTCTTTAATAGTATCTCGTCGGTGGTCAAGTAGAAGAAAAATGATATAGTAGAATGCACACATTACTCATTCTGTAATTGCCTTATAATACTATCACTGACGAAATCACTCGTTTCCGAAATATTTTGAAATTACATATACAATATGTAAATATATGTAATAACGTCATTTATACGAAAAGTACAATACGACGATTAGAATACGACGGTTAGAATACGACGATGATGCCTTTTCCCCGGTTGCCTTGGCTTCCTGCGCCTTCTCCTCCTTCGAGAAACCGATTACATACATTTCAATAGGTTTCCACATTACCCCGGAGGTACTATTGACAATGCGTTTTTTTTTTAAGTGATATCCCCAGTAGGCCTATTCCACTATGCCGATCGTTTCAGCAGTGCCTTCCGTACTGAACGAAGTGCTCAACCTAAAAAAAAACATTGATTTGCATGTTAATAGATCAGATATACTTATTTTTAGTACAATTTTACTTTAATATACTTACGGCACACTCCCACACACGAAGTCTCCATGTCAAGGGGAGTTCAATCCATAAGTACGGGCGTCGGCGCAGGCAGCGCGGCGACACGCTTCGGTCACACGATCCGAATTTCATTATGTCCTTCTCTATGTTCGGCTCTCTATTGAAGTTTCGCTCGGCGCGGTCGACGCGATATCTAGACGCAGCCATAAATCAAAAGAGACTTCCCGGCATGGTAGTTGGTCTTGCAAACTCCGGCTTTTGGACAACGAAGGGGCGATTACTGTATACATATCTGCTGCTATCTGCTAGGAGCTTTATCTGGTCAAAGACGTGGTACATATCAATTATCCTCAATCCATCCAAAAGGAACAATTATTCCTCTGGCTTGATCGTCGTTCCTCTTTTGGTGGCAGTTTCTCTCTACTCGTCGCCTTCTGTCCTCTCTTCAACATCCTCTTCTATTTCCACTTTAATTTCTATGGACATATCCATGAAATTTTCGGCGTTTCTGTCGCACGCTTCCTCTTGAGGTGTACTTGATGTCGTCGCTGCATTTTCCGCTGCTGTACAGTGTTGTTCTTTCATGGCACGGTTCGCTAACTGCTTTATTCTGCAAATAGAATACAAAAAAACCGTGTTATAGGGATATGATCTCCCCTTTACAAATTAATTAAAATTTATTAATTAAAATTAATTAAAAAATGTTGTTTAACAAAAGGGTGTACGAATACTTTCGTCCTTCACTGTATGTACACTTACCTATTTCGTTGTGCTCTTCTTCTACTGTATCTTTTCGTAGAGCATCGAAGTTTCTTTGAATTTTCTTTCCCTTTCAATGCTCGCCTGGCCCGCCTGGCCGCCAATTGTACCGCAAGTTGCGATGAACTAGCACTCTCCATAACTAAATAGTCACCGTCAATCAATAATCACCTACTAATCGCTAATTACCGCACAATGCCGCCCAAAGACGACGCTCAAGGCTCAAGGAAGTATTCACTTCTAATAAACGCGTTTGTATTTCGACAGTTATACTTGGTTATACTAGAGAGGATATGAGAGTATGAGAGTGCTCACGCGCCCGGGTTTTCGATGCCACCGGTATAGTGCTGCCCCCACACAAAATCCTAGCCTGGATCAGATCCAATCAGATCCTACAATCTACCACATAGTTACTAGCGCCGCCGAATAGGACTCGAGCGCCATGTCAGGCACGCTGGCTCGATTTCTGCCACGGTAGGCCTGGCTTGAATGCTTGAATACTGACGGACTGATGAAGTGGACTGACGGATTTCCAGATAATTTTCATTGGCTGTGAAAATTACATTTAATTTTTTAATTTAATTTTCATTGGTTCTTTCGTGATTGAAGTCAGGAATGACAGTCTGACTGTTCAATCCAGTTCAATCAGACTGTCATTCCTGATTGACCGTGTAGGGGCCGCCTATCTTTATAAATCTATTCATTTTTCAGGTCGGTAAAACAGTGGTTTCGGGACACGAAAATCTGTACGTTGTTAGATCTATTCTTATATCTTGTTTATGGTCAAACATAACGCCAACCACAGCAATATGAAGAGCAGGTTTAGTGACATGTTCGCAATAATTTTTAATAGCTGACATTGAGAATGTTGTGCGACCTACAATTTTGATATGACATTATAATAAGCAGAAATGCAAGACATTTGCGAGAATATTCGTATAGCTATTGAACATGGACGTACCGATATAATTAGATCCCTTTTAGATGCATGTACGTACAAGCAGTTTTATACTAAAATAATATTCATACTTGTTATTTTTCATATATTACTCTATAGAAAATGCTAATATATAACCTAAGAGCCTATGAATCTGAATCTTTCTAAACTTTTCGTTCTATTTTTTAAACAGGTGAAAATGGCAATACAGCTGAAGGTATAACAAAAGATAAATTTCTAAATCAACCACTATTGGAAGAAGGTACATTCCTTTTGTACGCTGCGAAGGTAATTTCACATATTTTTACGTATTAATTCGTTTTATGTTCATATACTATAAACAAGTAAATTGATAATAAGATGTTTCACATTCATTTTTCTAAAAATGTAGAACAATCAGCCAGATATTGTACGAACATTATTAAGTTGCGGCGCTAATCCAGCTATCCAGAATGTAAATGGACACAATGCGGTAGATGTTGCATCTAGCGATGTAATACGTCGTACCTATATCGAGGAATTATTGAGAGCAACTGCAGCATCAGAGTATGTAGCATTATAAGAATAGAAACTATAAAGTACTCTGTAACTGTACCTTAACACTAAACGTACCATTACCGGTTAAAATAACCGGTTCCAGATTTTTTATTTTATGATTAGTGATATAATAAAAATAATTTCATAAAAAATGATTGTATCTTTAGTGGAGCACATATTACAATAAGAACTGCACAAAGTCTAAATAAAATCTTGTCATTTTTATAAAGGAACATGTGCCAGTTACTTTTAAGGCTCGGTAGGTTTAGTGTTAATAATATTAAATTATTATTTACAGAGTAGACAGAGTACTGCAGCTATTAGATGCAGGACTAAACGTAAATTCATGGGACTCCCATGGCAGTAAAAATACACCGTTACATTGGGCCGCTTGTTATGGGAATAAAGACATAGTCGCGTGTCTAATTGGTAATGTGTTTTGAACGTTTTATACACTGAAGGAATTATTTCTTCTTTCTTCATCGTATAATATAATATATAATACTATAGATAGAGGAGCAGACGTAAATGCTGTGAATGGTTGCGGCGCTACACCATTACATGATGCAGTAAATCGTGGTGATGTTGCTATTTGCCAAGAATTATTACAAGCAGGTGCAAATCCTTTTGTACGAGCAACTAAAGGGTAAATCAATATTACACCGTTATAGTTAAGAGAAATGTTTTACTAGGTTTTAAACAAAACATATTTTCGCAGAACCTTTGCAGGAAAAGATCCTTGCGATCTTTCCAGGGGGAAACAACATTTACATTGTTTCATTCAAAGATTTTTATCAAACATTGAATCGAATGACACTGACACCATGCATAGTCCGACTGCATCATTTTCGGAAGGAAATTTCTGCCAAAAAAGCCTTTCGAGTAACATGAGTCAACTTTCTATCGAATCTACCAAGTCTCTAGATCCAGTGTACGATGTACCTTTGCGAGAAACAGGCAAAGACAGTCCAACCAAAAGCACAGACAAAGACGGAATTTATAGTTTGCTTTGGCCACAACCGAAAACTGTTGTCGAATTAAAAAATTCTTCTGCGCCATTCATTGCTGGGAAAGAACTTTTTATATCTATAATACAGGTATCTGACCAGACAATTTTTATTTTGCGTAAAGATCCGCAATCTACTGATTACTTTTATATGATTTCTCGTGCACAACTATAATACGACACTTTGCTATCCAGGGCAGTGAATCTATACATAGAATATTAGACGTTTGGGAAATCAGCAGAACTCACTTGTTAGAGTTGGGTCACGATGTAAAAATCGGTGAAGTGCATCCAAGTTCCGGCAAACTACCCAACGACAACCGAATCGACTGTATAGTAAACAAGAAATTATTCAATAAACCTGACGGTTATCAATTGCACATTTCCCAGAACACAATTAAAGTTGGCGCTGGAAGTTTGGCAGGATTACATTATGCAGTTTGTACGTTCGTACAAATATTGCGGCTAAGTAAAAGTCTGAGTAGATCAGACGCATGTGAAATCGAACCTGTTTTTATAAAAGATGAACCAAGATTTTCACATCGCGGGATACTATTAGATATCTCGCCGAGAGGACGTATACCAACATTAGAATACTTATTACATATGATCGATTTATGGTCGTCCTTTAAAATATCTTATCTGCATTTGTACTCAAGACTTACTCCGAACTGTGATTGGCAAATTTGTTACACGAAATCAGAAATGGTCACGCTTGACCGTTACTGCAGGTTCGTCTAAATGTTGTAATAACCTGTTTGTATTTGGTACTGTTTGTAAACGGTTCTTTTCATTTTAGGGATCGACATTTAGATTTAGTTCCAACTTTAGATGTCGATTCAAACGTGGGTCAGCATCACTTATCACAAATGTGGCCTATATTCCAAGAATTACTAGCAGTATTTCCAACTTTAAGTTACGTTCATGTTGGACCCAGGTTAGCCAGTTTACTGGTTCAAGCAGACAATTTTGATTTGAACTTATCTATCAATGAAACTATAGAAACAGATATGTCTGAAGTATTTAAGTCATACTCCTGTCTCCAAGAGCTCTGGCATATCTTGAATTTGAGTTCGAGTACAACTTTGATGCTTTGTTCGAACGGTTTACATTCCAAACCAGAATTTCATAATATACCTAATAATATTATTCTAGTTGAATATGGATTTCAGGTAAAACTTTGTGAGTAATCATTTGTCATAAATTGTTCGTCATACTTAAATATCATGTACATTCAATTTACAGGCCGATTATGATTTTTCTGAGTGGACCGAAGCGTTTAGAGTAACTGGTGGTAATGTTTTACCTAGTTCCGGAACAGCGAGTTACAATAGTTTAGCAGGATGCCCGGCATCGACGTATGCGAACACAAAAAATGCAATAAAGACTTCCTTGGAGCAAGATTCAGTAGGTATAGTTGTGGCCCACTGGTCTGGAAGTCATCATCTAACCCCGCACCCGTTCGCATGGATTGGATATTTAATAGCTGCAGGATTAGCGTGGAATCCAGTTAGCGAACTAGACATGTGTGTTGACGACAACTACGAAGTGTCTGAAATGTATGGATCAAGGTACTAACATTATAAAAATATTCAAGTAAAAGGATCATATAAAATATAAAATGTAAATATGAAATACTTACATTCCATGTATCACATTTCATAGGCAAAAATGTATCACAAAACTGTTGGACGTTCATGTTTTCCAAGATATCGAATATAAAATTGGAAATGCAATATTAGAACTGGGCCGTTTAGATACATTGGTACTTACGTTAAGTAAAAATCAAGAAGCTAAAGATTTACAACAAATTCCTGACAATCGAGGGTCAACGTTATATAGATTATTAACAGACCCCGACAATGTAAATTTGGAATACCTATCGGCTGACTTATTTGCAGTAAGTATGAACGTTATAACATTACATTCTACAAATAAATAATCATGTTTCCTTTGTCCAACAGAAAGTAACGAAACAAGTTAAACGTATTTCCCATTCATTATATGAATGCAATTTATCGTCGAAGTTCGCGTCAATGGAATTGCAAGAACTTCAACTGACCGCCGATTTAATGTTGACCGCATGTAAAATCGGGAGAACATTGATCGGTGTTGGTGTTAATCCTAATAGCAATATGGGTCTGGCAGTTATTAATTTAGGAGTCTGTAATTTACCGCCTACATTTAGAACTGACATAGCAAATAAAATGTTGGCTCACATAGAGCAGTATAAGGGTTCGTGGTTACAAAGGCATTTACCTCAGGGCCTTCAAAGCTCTCTATTAGTCTTGACTAGTGCTTTACATAGGTTCGTGCCAGAAACATAAATTGTTGTACTTTGAAAACATAAAAGACTTCGTATTTATATATATACATATTGTATATCAGTTCCTGCTATAAAAGACTGCAGGTGTATACTGTGCAAGGAAGCGTATGCGTAGCTTATGAATGTTCCTTTACGAACATAAACTTCTCGATAGTGTAACATAATACCATTGTAATTATCCTAAGCCCAATGTCCACGATTCTTATTAATGGAACAGCTTATATTAATATTTGACTATGTATTTGCATTTGCATACAGACAATGTTAAGGGAACATTCTCTCACAAGCTCTAGTAAATTTTATAAAAAAAAAATAAAAAGTGAGAATTAAAAATATGAAATTAGTTTTATTAAATACTAAATGTATTTAATGATCATGTATATGCTTTTGGTTTATTACAATATATTAATTAATTATACAGCATTCTAGATTGGTATATTTTTTCAAGTGAAATTTGCTTTCACCCGACAAATACATTTTTAGCTTTGTTATTACACATGTATGTAATAATTCTTATATATATATATATATATATATATACATAATTGAATATATACATATTACATATAACATTTCTTTTAATGTACACAATAATGAATCGTGAAACATTGTCAATTAATGCCAAGTAAAAAGATCTGTGAATAAACATCGTGAAATACAATGATTTCACTGAACATTGTTACCAGTAACAAGATTATTTTTATTATGTTCAGTCCATCCGCCCATTTCTAAATCTTGCTTATGTCGCGTTTCTCTTTCGAGAGCTTGAAGTCTGTAGAACTCGTTTATTTCAAATTCATATTTCGGAGATGTGATACCAAAGAAATTGGCTAACCATTCGCCAACATAATCACAGCTATCTAATACTTTACCACCGAACCATGTTGTTTGATACCAAGCCCAAGGAGCCCATTCAAGACTCTTCTACAAATTTCAATTATATGAATGTGGTAATGTTTGAAGAATTAGGATCAGATATAATTATCATAAACAAAACTCAACTGGATCTAGTTGCGTCACTGCTTTGGTTTCTTCTGACGAGTCCGTTTCATCTTCGGAATATTCTACCAAATCGCCATCCGAGAAATGTAACACACGCTTTGGGCGTTTCTTCGGCTTCAGATCCTACGAATATTTTCGTATATAAATAATCAAATCTTTAAGACACATTTTTTAATTACGCACCTGCGTGTCAACACTGCTGTCTTCGTTCAAAATAACTTCAGATAAATCACAAACGTCGCTCTTCTCTGGACTCATCGCTCAGTTTTATGATGAACGTTTCACAAAAAACTGTTTACAAACGCTTTGACAGATATCATCTGTAACGTCACCGAGCAGAACAAGAGAAATTTTGTCGGTGTGAGTCACTCGAAGATCATTGGTAATCGAATCAGAGTGTACTAGTAGGTACAGTCAGCTGAGTCCATGAGTCAGCTGCCGTCAGCTGCTACTAGGAGCTCCAAAGCTCCAAACGGAGCTCACACAAAGGAGCTCCCGTACTCCCCTACTTTCCCCTTCCACTATTCCATTCCAGCACCGTGCGCACGCGTACACTCCACGGTTCGTGCAACGTGTCTCCCATTCGCCTCACTCATTCCCCCTCATCAGAGAGGGGGTACATCATTTCACCGTGACTCCCCTATTCTGGCTTCACTGGAGAGTACATGCAATCTGTTTGGATTGCATGTGGGCTACACCCACATGCATATCGTATTCCTGTGCCAGGTCTATAAGTATAATATGGTCTAAGGTTTAAACCTATATATACCACGAGTGCTGTAAGGTCATAGATTAAATTTATACTACAAAGTACAACGAGTACAAGATTTTCCACGAGAAAAACTCACGCCTGCGCATTTGTAGCCAAACGTATTAATTCACACCGAATGACATACATTTAAGAATCATTTACTAAACCGTGCATTCATTTAACCACACATTGTTAATAAAGAATGATCGGTGCATTGTATCGCATTATAATACGTATACAATTTATTTACTGGACTAAAAATGTTTGTAAAATTGTAATTACACTTGCTCCGACGGTAAGATACTTAAAATGCATACTTACCAACAATGCACATTGAAATGAACTCCTCACTTTTAACTTCTAAACAGTAGACCATTTTTGAATGTAACAACAGTACTCTCGCAGCGATAGTAGATTATTATAAATAATAAAAGAGTACATGAAACATACGATTCGTCGGAAGCTCAGGTGCAACACCTGCTCTTCCCACATTGTTGACTCCAAACCGTTCTTTTACGATCGAGTAAGTACAATACATACAGCAGCACGATCGACAGCTGTAGTTGACGCGCAACAAAGGAAGGAATGGACAGAAGAAATTTCAAAGGGAACAAAGTTTAGAATGTAAAATGGATGCCGAGGAATTGATGGAAAGGCGACGGAGGTTCATCGATAAGGGAAGCAAGATGTAACCAGCTGCGTTTTGCGGCCGATTCTCAGTGCTAGGAGGAATGACGGTTCGAGTCTGAGGTTTGCGCCTGGTCACCGTGGCGACGGCTGCTCGATCGTGACATCTTACACTTCTTTTCTGTTTACATAAACTGCACTTCTGCACATGTTCTCCAAGTGATCTCTTCTTTATTCATAAATTTGTGATGGCAGAGACGCTTGTCTGTTTACGGTACTTTCTCATCGGTGGTGCTGTTGTCCTCGGAGTAAGTGTATATTATATTTACTGCGAACGATACCATTACAATCAATCGTGTTTACATAAAAACGCTCCGTGCTTTCCATGGCTCGAAAATTCGTTTCATTCCGATTAATCAAATTACTGAACGAACAATATTCTTTTTCTGTCCGGTTCCTTGACGTTGTTCTATTATTAAGAGTATAGCAGTCAGTGACCAGTTTCCGATTTGTCGTGAAATTGGACGCCCGCCAATCTACCGTGCTGCGACAGCGTTGTTCTTTTAGCAACCGTGGCGTTTCGGTTTTTGAATTGCTTTTACCATTACCGAATTTTACTAGAATTTTATCGGAAAAATTTGTACATTTTTTTTAAAACCCTTTCATTCGTCGTAAGCCTATTATTTGCTTTATGAAAATTATTTAATATAGATCTATACAATCTGTTACAAATATTTGACAAGCAGCAAAAAAATTGATTATACATGACGAAGTATTTTAATTACGCAAATTAACGTTTCTGTGAAAAATTTTATTCGATTAGAAATATAGTAGAAACTTCATGAAATTGTTTGTCTCTATATATTGAATAATTTCAATTACTAAAGATGAATCAAACATGATCTTTTCGACGTTTTCAATTCATTTTATCCCGTGTACCTGTAATTTTATCCTATACAACGCGATGGGGGATAGTGTTTCAACTGCCGTTGATAAGTCTGTTATCGTGTACCTTTTATATTGATATCAAACGTGCATCGATATCAATTTCCTACCTAATGTCCTCTATGATATCGATATTATATTCGTGAGCGAGCGCTTTACTTTAGTCAAATATTTGTTTAATTTAGTAGTCTATGATTTAATCGAGTTCTATCGACTGAACTAGTTTTTACAATTATCCATTGTCAAGATAAATCGATATATTTTGCAATTCAATTTCAATACATAACACAAGAGTTAATATAAAGATTAGGATAGTCTTTGGAAATCTACGATCGTTGTTATCTTTCGAAATCTTTAGTTTCACTCCATACACATAACACGGAGATTAGATAAATAAGTAATTGCCGCTTATCAGTCCTTAACGCGTATTATTATCGTTCGAGAATGCAGAGCGCCGTTGAAAAAAATAATGAGAAATAATTTTCTTCTCTATTTTCGCAGATATGCGGCATCGTAGAAGCTATTTGTGCTGGTTATTTCATATACCAATTATATGAATATTCACTTCTCACCCCCAGCAATGTGTGCGGTGCATCGATTACACTATTGGCGACAGGGTTGGCTGTAACTATGATTGCATGGTGTGCATGGCAATTCTTAGACTTTACCAGTAGGGGACAAGTGATAATTGTAAGCAAACACATCTTTACTGTGCACATTAAATATCGATCGTCGCGGTATCCCACACTAATTTTTTCTTTAATGTTTGATAAAACTTGCTGAAATAAACGCTGGTGACGAACATCTTAAATAGTCACACAAATCTAGCTTCGAACTGATAATATTGATATGAATGTACACGGCTGTTTATAGTCTAGTTTCCTTCCTTACCCTGTTACGATAACGAAAGTGTATTTCATTTTTCAATTCAGTTTTCTATAGCGTTACTAATCGTGACGGCTGTCAATACATCAGCTGGGATTTGGGCACTTGTCAAGCACGAACAAGTGGATATATTACCTCGAACACATCTTGAACAAGTCTTCGATCTTGGTGCTTCCGATGATAAGCTACTTTGGGATCGTATGCACTCAAAGGTAAGTGCCATAGATCCAAATCTACTTGACTTTATAATATGCAACTTACTTCAAAGGGTTTACTATTCATCTTACCGGTTTTTAGCTACGTTGTTGTGGAATAAACGGACCTGAAGATTATCGAAGTCAGGATGCAATTCCCTGGTCCTGTTGCGAGACCGCGTCGTCGCTTGAAAATTCGAGCGATAGCAAAGGTGCATGCATGATACATGCGAGGGGCTGTTATCATGTGGTAATAAATCGTACCAAATCGATCCTACTCCATATTTTCCTTCTCGCGTTGTGTACAGTACTGTTACAGGTAAGTAATAATTGCATGGGCTGCGGATTTCTATAGAAAATAAACATTTTTTTTATCGACTGCAAGATACAGAAACTATACTATCTCTTTGTAATATATGTTCAAAATCCGCAGTCTGGTAATAATGATCAATGTTTTAATTGTACGTGTTGTATGTAAGTGTAATTGAAATATACTTTTGTACTGTTTGTAGGTTTGCTTCATAGTCTGTATGACGTGTTACGCGAGAGCTTGTAAAGACAGGGTGAAACGGAGAAAAGACATAATGATTGCCGCGCAAGCACTCATGCAACAATCCAAAGGAATGGAACCAAATGATCATTTTCTCAATGCTCGATTACAAAGCCCTAAAACCACGGATGGCGCGTGACAATCAATTGTTGATGAAGTTGACTTTATTGTAGTGTTAGCATTCATTTCTTCTTTTTCCGGGACATGCCGAAAATTACATGCCAAAATATTGTGCCACTTTTATGCCAAATACTTGCGATGTTCCTTATTAGTTTAAACTTAAATAATAAATCGATGACTTGTATATGGTTAGCATCTCTTTTCATAATGACAAGTGATGTTGAAACATATATTTTCTATTACATACACCCAGTTTGAACATCTTCGGGCGTATTGAACGTGACTCCACTTAATTTACTCAATTTAAGTGAATAATGGTCTGGGTTAGAGAGAGATTTGTCAATACAAGGAAAAGTCATTTTTGCTAATCTATACATGTTTGTACAACTTTATCTGACGCAAAATAAACATTTGTAATTTACACATTGTTAATTTTCCGGTCTAACATATCATTTGTACTTTATTGAATTATCAAGAAAGTGTTCGTAAACGATTACACACAACGCGCGATAAGATCGAATTTATTTCTGCTTCAATCTTTTGATTGAAGTATAAATTTATAAGTATGAGTAAACATATTTCCGAATTCCGCAACACAAGTTGCACCATATTCTGATGTCATGGGCTTATCTCAGTCATTTTAAATTCGATAAAATGTCCAATCCATGTCCGTCCAGAGCCCAAAATGCATATTTTTACGTTATCGAGGAATAATTTATAATATTCGGCAGATCCTGCCTGTCCAACACCACTGGTGTTGGCCTGTCACGAGGCATCCGCCAGAAGATAGCCACTTCGCGTACCAGTGTTTGCGATCAATAAAAGTGTTTGCATGAGCGATGGACACTGTATTATCGATGAACACTATAATATCGACCTGCATTATCAGCCGTATTCTATTATAACATTTGTAACGTGCAGTTTAGGAAACAAACAGTGGTGCCTACTAGTGCAAAATTTCGAAACCACGAGGTGCTGTATTTTTTCCTGCCCATTTTTCGTGTTTAATAATTAATTAATCAACTAAAAATACACACCACCGCCTTTGAATATGTCCTGGCTATCTTGCTGCGGTGCGATTTTTTTTATTCGAACGATAAATCTCTTAATATTTACGAAAACTAGCGATGTATGTGTGTGCCACCACACTCTTGCACGGCCGCGCCGGCACCCTTAGTTAACAGGTTGATATATCGTAATGGCGATCTTGTACGAAGAATTCTAAGAAATCGATAAGCAAAACAAATGATTGAAGTGTGATATCACAGCCCAATTTAATAATTTTATATTATACATATACCTATGATATTATCATTATCAAACTGCGGATCTTTTTCATTTATGAAGAAACTAGTTAAGTGAAATATAAAACAGTAATAGATTAGAAAAATTCGAGAAACATTGTAATGTTGTTTTTAACCGTTAAAATTTAACGTAACAAAGTCACTACGGGATGAAATCAATTTTTATTTTATATTCCTGCCTCCTACAATCAATGCAGAATATTTTTATTTTGCATAAATATCCACAGTCTAATCATTATTATATATACAGTATGAAATATCCAATTATTGGAAGAAAAGTTTCTACGGAGTATTTCGTATAAATTTTCAAATATTCTCCTCGTATTTACACAGAGATGTGTTTCGTACTGTAAACAGAAGGCGGTACGAGTTCTCGGAAAGTCTCGGTATATCGCGTGTTCACGAAATAAACGAATTCGAATTTTGAAGGAAATTAATGATTGATTGTTGCTTAATGAATTCGAACATTTTGGACATATTGGACATCATGGTTATGAACAGTGTGAGCGTTATTGATACCTTCATCAAGAGTTACGCAGTATTCGAGTTACCTTTAATCTTTCTAGATAAAGACGGGTGCGGCGCTATTGCGCTTCACAACCAAACGGGAAACTCGTTTCAGCTTTAGCTCTTGGCTGACTGGCTGACTTGGCTCTTGCACCAGTTGAACACGAGAGATCGGCGTCGCAGTTGCTCGTCGCGCTGCCTCGAACCTAACCTGTTGAGCGTCCCTTTCGCGTCCTCCCAACGACTTTCAGTATTTCAACGGCTATTCTTTTGTGGCAGCTCGAAGAACAACATCCAGCAAAATGGGTTGCGGAATGGGAATGATTAAATACTTACTCTTCATATTCAACTTCATTTTCGCGGTAAGTTCTACCTTCTACTAATCAATTGTTTGCAAAACTTCTTTGTTTATATTGAAATTGATAGTCTTTCGAAATACAAATATTCTTTTCTCTCCTTGTATTCTATTCTATTCTATTCTATTGTATTCTATTCTTAGTCACGTCACCGTTTACATCTACTTTTACTTTCTTTCATGATCTTATTTATACATGTACTTTTTGTCGATTATTTAAATTTTGAATTACTCACGTGTGGTATTTACAATCTCCAATCCTTAAATTTAGTGTTTCAAGCGTAAATAACGGTGTCGACGGCACTAGAAAATATTTATATTGCATTCAAGTAGGGTAAACTGTATTATTACTGGCACTGCAGTAGTTATTGGCATTTTTTATTTAAACAGCAAATATTAAGAATTCCTGGTATTTATTGCTTCCTATTTATATTTCAAAGCAACGTTGTAAGTTTCCATAACATAGTTTTACACATGACTGTTAGCAAATGTGCCAATGACTGTACTATTTGTCTTACGATCGTTATTCACTGAATATATTTTATAATAAAAGATTTATGACTCGTGAAACGTTTCAAAGAAAGATGAAAAGATTTTTACTACGATTTTGGCTTAGGGTGCCAATCATATATTGTACAGTTTACCCTATTTAGTTATTTCATTGATTTCATTTATTTATTTTGGAGTTATGTGAAATTCCATGTAGCCAGTTACATATATAGAAAGTGGAGCGCGAGTAATTGAAGGTTAAGTAGATTTATGTAATCTTTATTTCGTTTCAAATAGCACATCTGTTCTTTCACCTTTTAAATTACAATTGATTTGCATGGACTCTGTCGCCTATAATATATTAATCGTCTCTAGTTAGTGTCAATGTCACGTTTATTGAACTATAAGCTGAATCCAATACAAATTTCTGAGTCAGTTTGTTTTTTCAATATGCTTATTTTAACACACGTCAATGTTAGGGTGAGTCATGCGATAACGATACTTGTACGTACGTGCCATCTTTCACACATTTACGAACTGCTATTGTATTATACTGTTTTTTAATTCTGAACAGTTCTACACGAAAAATATATTCTTTGTCATATTGTATCATATTTCCCCTTTCGAAAAAGATTTGAAATTATTTCGCAAGTTCGTAGATGGCTACGATATCAATGGAATACAAAATAATAATTGAACGTACGACTATTTATTTTTAACACGTATGCACGTATACCTTGGTTGAGGAAATAAAGAATGGGAAACTTGTTTCCCCATTATAATAGGATATTTCAAAATTTGTGCCTGTCTAAACAATCTTCCTATACATAAGTGGGCTGAATACGTTGCGCGCGTATTTTAAAATAGCTTCCTTCTGGCTTAGCGCGTGGAGAATTTTCATACATTCTTAACAAATTTATTTATTTGCAAATATTTTGTTTGGAAATCTTACACACCCGCGTACTCGCTTGAAAATAAAATTTATAACAATTTTATCTTTAACGTGATCTTATCACGGACACGTAAGTAGTTACTATCTTTTTGTACTACTGATAGGAAACTGGGTGAATGTATATCCTTTTCAACTATTAAATAATCGATATAGCTATTCTATTTGTGTCAGGAGTGTACTGTGTACTCGATTCGATAGAACTCGTTTCAGCTCCATGTTCGCTATTGTACATACACGAATTCGCCTAGGAAATTTATTTAACAGAAACCAGTTGAAAGGCTGTCGCCTTTTGCTAAAAAAAAATTGAAAAAAAAACATTAGGTAATCTTTTTTGCATATCATTTTGTAAACCAATGCTTCTAATTGATTATAAAAAATCAAGTCGTTTGGTACAATCGTAAAAAAATTATTAGTTTTTAAAAAGTGTACGAATACTTTGTACACCCACTGTATTTTCTAGATTATAAATGGGTGGTACGGGTAGTCTGGGACACCCTGTATACAACAAGAATATTCTATTCGATGTTGCGATTTCTTTGTATAACTCACTGACTGAATGATCTTTAACGTATGATTGGTCTGTTGAATGACCTACGTGAGTCGTTCGTATGCTTGGTATGCGATCTTTTATTTTGTTCCCTGTTGCTGCCTCCAGTGTATAACCAGTCTCAAGTTGTTGTAAGGAATTATTCTGTATTTGATAATTTTATTATCAGAATCTTAATTCAATCCAATATGATACATGCCAAAAATTTGGAAGTCCTGGTTCCCCGAAACTTCTCGATGCAGGTTCCCACATAAAAATTTCAATTCGACCTTCGCGGGACTTTTAAGGTCATCGAGAAATTAAATAAATAAATTTACTTCGTAGCTTTTGTCTGAAACATTTGTTCGCGTCGTTCATATTTTTGGAAATGTTAATAGTTTCGAGTATGCTGTATAGATTCGCATGGTTTTCGAGTGACGTAGTCGAATAGCGATTGCGCGCGAATCGCGGTTAGGAAATCCCGATGAAATGACGGGTACAGACGAAAATGCGCGAGAGAGACAGAGAAGGGAAGAGGAAACAGAGCCACACACAGCCCCACGAGTTTCGTTTGAGCTCTTGTGTTTTTAGTGTCCGTTTCACGCTCGTCTCGTCCTCGACTCTGCCGTGTCATTTTCATTACTGTCCTTGCGCCGGTTTTGCGCGTTTCCGTTCTCTCTGAACAAATTCTCTGCAATCTTGCACCATCGTGCCAGTCTTAAGCAAAAACAATCAAGATGAGCTGCGTTTCGACATGTATCAAGTGGTTGCTGTTTATTTTTAATTTTCTCTTTCTAGTAAGTAACCTATCGATTTCCACGCGTTGCTTCGTTTCGAGGCGATCCTTCTTCACATCTTCTGGCTCCTCTCCCAAATGCGTTAGGGCGATATTACTAATATTCTTCAAGTATTGATTGTCCCAGTTTTGGTCCAAGTAAAGGTGGTAATTAACGAACTTAACCAGCACCTAATGAAGAAATTTTTCATTTTCAAAGGTTTAAAAAAATCGTTGTCCCAGATCAGTGTTTCCCAAAGTGAAGAAAATGACACGACAAGGGGTTAACAGGGGATATTCAGTGTTACGACTCAGTGAAACACTGTTCTAGACTCCCTAGTTTTCGTATTCCTCTGTCCACTGCATAAGTTGTTACAAAGGCTGAGCTGATCGCCGAGCTAAAAGATGATTTGTATTTTGTATGCCACGCTGCGAAACTACGTCATCCCTCCATGGTCATAGGGGTAGTGGTTGCAATTCCGTTCTAGATTCCTTCGTTTGCTCAAGTTGTGTTCGGACTGTGCTGTATCCTTGACATTTTTCTCATTTGTTCAAATCCCATATCGCGAGACGCTCTTATAAAATATTTCGCGTTCGATGCGTCAGAATCAATGATAAAATCGCGAGACATGGAACGAGTTCGTTGTTAGTATGCGTCATTGCATCATGAATCAACGAATTCCTCGAAACTCTGCTTATCCCTTTGCAGTCGGAGCTATTTGGACTCGAAAATTAAACATTTCTTTCTAGCTAGAATATTTCCATTCTATATGATTTTTAAAATTTTATGGATATACGGAATCGATATACAGTAAGGAGCAAAACTAAACCAATAACCACAAACCGAGTCAATCTATTTTTGTTGTCATTGCTAAACGAGGAGACATTAATTATTGAAAAAATTTCTTAAGTTACTTCTAACTATGATAAAAATAATTATAATGTTGATTTTTTGTTATTCTTCTATATTCCTAGCAATAAATAATGATTTATACAAAACTTGTGGTTATTGGTTCAGTTTTGCTCCTTACGGTAATAATAGAATACTTAGATGTTTAGTAATTGGCTAGATACCAACATATTTAATAATGTAAACAATATTTCTAGTGGCACCTCAGAGTCGCCGCGCGAGTGCCAAGGGTTAACATCTTCGTAAAAGCTGGTGAAACATTTTTCGCAATTCGATCAGTACTGCTAACACATACGGTTGTTAAAAGTTTCAATCAATGAATTACAAACTGTTGATAGTGATATCGGTCGAGAGCATGGGCAGGATGTACCATCAACATGATTAATAGCTGGAATTAACGTTGCTATCAGGATAATCGCTACGTATGCGATTTGTACAGAGAAATTACTTTGTCGTTTGTTACAATGCGAATGGAAGAATCCGCGTGAAAATATGTTACGCAACCGCAATAATTTTGCGAATGCACCAGAAGTATACCGACTATACTTCTAACACGAAACCACGATAACAAAGTCGGTGTATTTCCGCTTCTGCCACTTCCTAGTAGAAAGAGACGCAGCATTGTAAACACGTAGAGTGTAGAGAGTTACCGATAGAAGAGAATTATATTCTTCGCTTAGTAACGGCCAATTGATAACGCGGCAGATCACAATTGGCGTGCCAAACACAGGCGATTGCCAAGACCGTGATTAAAAATCTGAATCGAACCTGATGCGTCAATAGTGCATCGGGTGACGTAATACAATCAAACACCATCTGGCTCTTGAAGTAATTTTAATTTTTGGAGAACAATTGATGAAATATGTGCTGTTAGTCTTCGTTTATCGTGGAAATTTCTGGTGAAATTGTTCGTTGATCGAAAATTGCATGCGTCTTCCTCTGAGGATTATTAATATAATCAAATCTACATATACAGTATTGCGGGTAAAGGGAGATTAGTTTGATAAAAATTGCAGATAAACGGCTTAGAGATTTTAAAATAATAAGTTCCACATAAAAGATAAACCGTAATAGTATTCAGATGAAATTAGACATTCGATAAAGGAAATGTGTTTATCACGACTCCAACAGTTCTAAGAACAGCGATTAAAGATCTCTGCTCGACGAAAGAGTTCCATAATAAGATCGCTATCTACACAACGTTTGGTAGCGTCTACACGCTGTATGACGTAATATAGGACACGGTACACCAAGGCTTCTATCTCTGGCGAGTGTGTATTATGTATAATATGTGTGCTATAATTTCGGACGATCCGAAAGCAGAGTTGTGCAGAATTACGATTGAAAAAATATGTCAACGCTGTTCTTTATAACTGCTTGTACACTTGTTAGCAATTATCGCTGCACACTAAAAGAATGGCCTTCACCCAGAAAATGTCCACGCGATAGGATTGTTCCTTTAACTACGAGCCAGTGGTACACATACCGTGCATCGTATATTTTCCTGGAAGCTGTTGAGTCATTCGCATGGTTTCTTTCATCTGTTTCACGTGTTGTTTACGGCCGATGTACGCGCACGCGCGCACGTACACACACGGAGACGAGACTCTCGAAAAATAACTTTTCAAGCGACCACGTCCTTTGTCTGACAATAGCCGGTCCCATTCAAGGCTGGCGCGTTGTTTAAGGCAGGAAACAGGTTTTGTTACTATTGGTGGGGATTCGGCTTTCTAAAGAATTGGAGTTTGTGGAAGTTTGAGGGATAACACACACACCGTCCAATGTAGTGAACACGGGTATCCTTATCGGGTTGTCACGCGGCGCTTGTCGAAGATTATCGTTTCAATGTGAAACGAGCATCATTGATAACGCCGGACACTTCCGCCGCTGCAAATTAGTACTAATAACGTTGCAATAAATGGTAGACGAGCCAAAAGCTGTTAATAGAAGCGGTGACGCTTGCTACGCGAATTGTGAGTCAATGTATACGGTTGGACCGATGCGAAAATGCTTTCAACTGTGCTCGGGTTGTTGAATATTTCTTTGCGATTTAATCGATCAGATAATTTAACGATATCACCGTCATTAGCTGTTATTGCCCGAACAATCATGAACTGATTTATCAACTTTCTCGGGAAAGCTAATTTACCGTGCAGGTTCTCCACTTGAAGCGAGTTCTATCTATTTTTTCGTAAGAACATCAAGATAACAGCTTTCATTTTTCCACGAGTTAAACGATAGGGAGTGGCTTTACTTAGTATCGTTGCTAGAAACAGAACAATTAAACCGCGCGCCACCTCTCCCGTCGATACTCGTTCGATTGTTTTAGACTCTTAAGTAACTTACCGATTCTCGAAGGTCTAGACGACACGAGCAATCATGGTGTTTCCTGGTGACGTTAGACGCGCGCGTGATTTCCAGAGGAAACTATTATCAAGGAAATACGCGAACGCGATTACGTCACTCGGTTAGATCCTCGGTTAGGCGATCAAACCTATGCGAGATGTTAGCGCAGCGAGTAATCAGCGAGAACAGGCAATACCTATTTCTAACATTTCGCTGAACGATTATCTTGCCGGATAAGAGACGGATTTCGAGATCCGAGATATCGCCACAAAGTTTCTCAAGAAAGACGTCGCGCGCGCGTGGGCGGCGATCATAATCCTACACTTGGCGTCAGGGAATTGAATGATTCAGAATCATTTTACTGGAACGATAAAACATTTTCCGCCCACTCTTTTCGTTGGACGCACAATGCAGGCTACAGTCCTTATCTATTTTTCACAGTACTTCGCTAAATTCTTTCTTTAGCTTGAATTTCCTAGCGTCAAAACTTGCGCGCTTCAGTGTAGCTTATCGATTCGAAAAGTGTTTACTATGTCACCGAGGTATAGTAGAAAGTGTAAACGATGGAAATTGTACAATCGAACGGAACACGGTTTACATTAGGTGCATAGATGAATTCGTGGCTCGCTGTGCAGTAACGATGCTAACCCGTTTGTTATAGCGTCGCCGTCGTCGCTGAATCATGTGACCCAGCTCCTCGGGCATTGTGACAAATGTTCAATAAGACATATGGGAGCGATTACGGGGAGCTTTTCATGCATTACATTCTCAATATTAACATCTGCTACGGATGCGTAAAATCCGCTGACTGACCATTGTTATTCCCCTTTCGCATTATAGATTGCGTCGCGCGAATAACGCGACCGTACGGTTGAGGAATTAAGGTGAAATGTCCCTAAGCCTGGACAGTATTTTTTGCTACCCCTTTAATTTTATCAGTTTAGATAAAAAAAAAATAATGTTTTAAGAGTTTTAACATAAAATTCCGATTTTGCAAAGTAATTTGAAATCAAAAAATCATTGTTTAGATTAATATTTTAATTGTATTGGGTTGGCAACTAAGTGATTGCGGATTTTAAATAATAACTTTATCAAATATAACTTTATCAGCGTGCCTATATGTATATTATAAAAATAAAAGGTTGGAGACCGCTGGTGTGTTCTAGGACACGTTGGTCTAGAAACAACTGTGTTCACAGGCACCTTCGTAGTTACCGTCTGGCAAAACTGCTGCGTTGTGCTCAATATCGTGGAACTATAGCCGCAGCCGGCGGATTACAAATGATAAATGCACGCTGCACTCTAAAGTTGAATAACAGACAGTCACACGTGCGAGGATCCCATCATCGATCACGACAATTTTGAGCGTGTGCATGACACGAAGGCGTACAATCTCGGTGAAGTTTCAAGGATGTAATATCCTTTAGCGTTCGTTTAATACTTTTCTGCGTTATAGAAGTGTCCCATTTCTTTTTTAGAATCGCTTAGAGATTGCACGTTGTGAATATTAGACTCCACCTCAGCTCGATATATTTTTAATTTTTGGAGATATCGAACAGCTTCGTTTAATGCAAATAGAAAAATGTATATTGTGTATTGGAAATAACTATTCGCATCATTTGGTTTTCGCGCGAAGAATGCAAGCTTCACAAAGGTCACTAAACGGTTAACTCCGCCATGGTGTAGGTAGGAAATGGGTTTCTCGGAAGTCGAACTGAGACTGCTCTCTTCCTGTACAGTTCTCAGTATTTTAGCGGTCTTCACTTCTGCTACTTCACACCTTAAGCAATTCACTGTAAACCTCGAGCCTATTTAAAAAAAAGATCTTCAACCTTTGTCAACCCCTTTTCCTTAGAAGTACAGCAAGGAGTTTGACTACTGTCTTTACGACAAAAATCAATACGACATGAAATGTGTATTTCGATGAGACTTAAAACTTTTTTATTTGAAGTATTTTTCAAAATTACCATTATTTTCACTATCATATTCGTAATCAGCACGTCAAAGAACGTGCAGAGTATAAAAAGAATCGGAGGGTTGTCGCTTTCGGAAGTTTATCCAAAATAATGACGTAAAGATCAAGTGCAATTATCGTCGACCGAACGAACGTTTTCAATAAACAGGCCAGTGTAAAGCTGCTCACAATCATCGAGCAGCAATCACGCCATGTTTGACTACACTGTGAAAGCATTTCCTACTGTACTTCCTCAAGTCGTTCCTCGAACAATATGGCTGCCAAAACGGTCACCGAAGGTCACTGATCGAGAGACACAGGGCCGGCCTTCTCTACTATAAAGGGGCCTGGGTGGAAGAAACCATTTGGGGCCCTAAATTTTTTGTAAAGTAAAAAAAATTACAAACACGAACATATATTACTAATGAATGTTTATTTAATGCGTGATTTTGTTTTTGCTGATACATTGATTACTTCAGAAAAATTACAATTTTTTGCAATTTCTTTTTCGATGCTTAATATAGCAAGTGCATTTAACGTTCGGAAAAGTAGGAGTCGTAGTAGCGATTCCAAGACTTTCGTTGCTTTGTGACGAAGAGGGTAGCTTGTGAAGATTTTATTGTGGTCGTTCAAGATGGTTCTCCGAGAAAAGTACGTTGAACCAGACTTACACTTCGAGAGTGACCTAAATTCACATACACGATCGTCGCAATCATGGTGTACCATGCAACACGGAGTGTCCAATGCCAACCGGTTGGTGTTGTGCAATGTGACGTAATAAGAAGCTGCCATCGATGGCTGAGACACTCGTCATAGTCTTCAATCGTAAACTTATATCAAAACTCCATGATCGAAACTGTCGGGAATCGTGCACATACTGTCGCCCGCTATTTCCGAGTATAGTTCTGAGTTTAACACTTTGATTTACTGAATATGTATGTTATCTTGTTGTTATCAATGGTGTGCTGTTAGTACACTCTGTAAATATAGCGTTAAGGGGGAAACCTTGCGTAAATGGCCTGTTTCTCAAGAATTTTATGAAAAATATATAATGCGTAGATTGGTTTAAAATTTAAAGTATCATTTGTTGATACTTATCATTTACAAAACGAAAGTCCTTCGTTACCTTGAATGCTGTATCATATTCTTTCTGCGCCGCGTTCTTCAACTGTAACGGAAGACAAAGGGCTGTATCATATTTGTCTAATACACCTGCAATACAATTTCTCATTTTTACAGATATGCGGCATAGGCATTCTGACCATTGGCATCCTCGCACGTGTTCAACTGTCTTCTGTATCCGGATCCTTGGACACAAATGTTATGTTCCCATCGATAACGTTAATCGTTTTGGGAAGTATCATCTTCATAATCTCGTTCTTCGGATGCTGCGGCGCCATTCGGGAAAGTCATTGCATGACGATTACCGTAAGTATCATATATAAAAATCATTCACGCGGCTCTTCTAAAAGTTAGACTGCGGAATTGATGTGTGATAAAAAGAAATTGGATTTTTTAGTTTGCATCGTTTCTTCTCTTCATCTTGCTCGTACAAGTGGCAGTCGCAGTATATGCTTTCGTCGTCGTCAAGAACCCCGAAAATATAACCGACGAATACAGAAAAATATTCTATAACGATACGGAGGCAAACAAGGAGTTTGTAAATATTGTTCAAAGTGGAGTAAGTAATAGAAATTCTTTAGTTCCGTAAATTCAAGCTCAGCTATGAAACTGATATTCGTTATATTGAATGTCCGAATATTCAAGAAAATTTGCACTAGACGAATCTAGAATATTCTGTTATAGTTCCAGTGCTGCGGTATCAAGGGCCCGGAAGATTACAAAAACAGGAACATCCCTTGGAGTTGTTGTGAAGACAAGAAGGAAGGGGATACTTGTAATTATAACGAATCTTTTAAGGATGGCTGTTCAGACAAAATAACGGAGCTGCTCAAAATGATAGGCACGACTCTAGGTGGTATTGCTATTGGCATTGCTGGAGTTGAGGTAACTATTCATTCTAGAATTCGTTACGAAAGAGGAAGTAAGATTTTTCTTCGGTACATAGAAAATAAGTCAACTTCCTGTTCCTGTCTCTCAGTATCTGCTGCAGTTATCACCTTCAAATTTTTTGTGACGAAATTTGTCTATGTACCGAAAAATGCCCACTCCTTACCTTAGATGGAGTATGCGTGATGGAACAATACATCCAATTCATTACGATGTTTCTTTTCTTGAGAAAACGAATTGGCATCTCCTCCTCCTCCTCTCCTCCAATCGAAACAGTATTTCTTCTTCGTAACAGTTATCGAGGAGGGTCCAATTTTTTGAACACTAATAACAGTTATTTCTAACCAAAAAGTATAAAAAACGATATTTTTTAATCATTTTGTTCATCGAATTTTTTTCTTTATATTTCGTGTACATTATCTTAAATTTCAATAATAATCAACTTTTTATTAATGATTTTTACCATAGAAAATTTTAGAATAACTGTTACTTTTGGTCCCTGAATTTCTATATTATTATGTGGAATACTGATCGAACCATTCAAGCGTTGTTCTCTTGTAATGTTACAGCTGCTGGGCATCATTTTCGCACTCTGCTTGGCGAATTCGATCCGAAACACAGAACGCAGGGGTTACAGAGTGTAAACACTTAAGAAAGAAAGTATATATATTTATATGTTGCGTAAACGAGTATAAAAGTAAACACTTACTCTACCACTTGTAATTCGACCTTAAAGCGGTGGTAGGCGTAACAAAACATTGTAATGCAACAAATTTAGATAGTTCTACGAACGGACAGGATCTAGGAGCAAATGAGACATGAGAATGTGCCTTTTTATTTTCATTTTTGGACCATTGTTTACGTTTAAACCTTAATATTTGTATGTGATATTGAATGTATAAACGTATTATTTAATGTATTTTTTTTATTTTGATATATTTGTTCCATTCATTTGGATATATTTTTTATTTACGATAGACGAAACACAATAGTAATAATAGTAATTAAATATTAACGATGTTGATCATGGTAATCGGTGCAAAGTGTGTTTGTAGAAGCTTAACGTTTACTTCATCTTCGTGTTGTATACGAAATTAGATAACAGTCGTGTGTCGACGTACAACTTACCTAGCATTCTTGCACGCGATGGGAACAAATTGATCATTAACGTGACCGGCGTTGTTTTCTTTTCGAACTATATAGTTTATGGTTAGTTAAAATTAAAAACGTTACATTCTACAATATTCTAAACTTCGGATAACGAAATGTTAAATCACAGTGCGTCATTGTAGTTCCGCGAACGTATAAAAAAATATTTTTATATTAATATTTCACATCGCTTACAGATGCTTTTATAAGATACAGTTCATATTGTTGTTTGTACAGCACGCGTATTTCACTATATTTTTCAGAGAGTAACGTTGAATCATATACATTTCCCATTTAATAAAACTCTATTTTTTCTCGACAAAAAAAAAAACCGGAGACTTGTCATTAATCCACTCACAATTTCTCGTCCGAGAAAATCGAACCGAATTCATAACGGCGTTTCCTTTGTACGTCGTTCGCCGTGTTTCGAGCGTAATTACCACAGCTATTTACATGCAAAATGAGACATCGACGTAATTAAATAAATCTCCGTTGTTTATTGAATTACCTGTCTATCGTAGCGGACAATACGATCAAAGTGGACTATTAAATATATAATATAATTGTATACCGATAGTTTTGTAGGAACGGTTTTCTAAATTGAACATCGATTATGCGCCTTTACATTCGTTATATTGTCGTTATTTATTAAGTTCAAGAGAAGATAACTTACATCTGTGTGTGTGTGTGCTATAATACATATTATTTACAAATTTCCCAGATCGCATGTACGGCGGCGAATCGATCTCTCGGCTTGCTCTTTCCGCTTCGTTTTTCCTTTTTTCGTTATTCGCCGGAGGGGAGCAGTGCTTAGTAATCGTACCCTCGATATAACGTAAACTTACACGTATCTTACGGCTATGTTTCATTAATCGATTACTCTGAGACTGCAGGACAAAAATTCATTTTCTTTCGTCGTCGAAACTCCTTCGTTGTAGTTACTAAATGTTAAAATTAGTCATATAGTACCATTAACATCTCTATGATAACTAGATACAAATTATATACGACACATCGTTCCCAATTTTTTAACATCATTTATAGAGTGATTATGCGTTAACGTAAAAGCTGGATGTCGGGCTTTGGATTCCGAGCCAATTTTAAACAACATACGAACAGACGTGGCTTCGTTTGTGAACGTAGATAACGGATCAACGCAAAAGGCAACTTTGCACCCATTCGATTTTTAGCTCAGCAGACTGTTCACACCTGGTGATCACGAGTTGTCATTTTCGTGTAACTGCTACTCAGCTACCGCATTCACCGATTCTGCCTTCTATTCTTTGTTAATTAGACAAGTTCTTGCAAATCGTTTGTATGTTTAGATAATTTTGTTTATCTCTATTCAGTAGTCTAAAAATATTTGTATGTAATTGACTGTAAGGTGACGAGAAAAATGTACTGGATCGTCGTTAATTTATTAGGTCAATCGGAAAGTTCCGTCCATGTAGCGTCGAGTAGCCGTAGCTCGAAAAAAAAAAACTGTCGGTAACTATAACCTCTAAAGTAAGGATACATATAAAAGTATATATACAGTATAAAGATACTGGCAGCAAACAGGTGAATGGTAATCGATAGCGGAGCCATTTTGAGATCGCAGAATCCTTGTTCACCAGGCGTCAGTCCAATCGATTCGTCGATAATCCGTGCCGTCGCAATCGAATGCCTATTTACTTGTAAAATATCTTGATTTGTTACATTAACATTACACGGACTAATGATATTTTTTTTCTTTTTCGTCTCATCGAATTCGACCGTAAAAACCGTTCGCGCGACATAAAGTACCTACGTTAATCGCGGATCGTTTTTCTTCTCTATCATAAACGAGTCACGCTTATTTCTCTACTGTTATCACGACAAGAGACATTTCTGTGAAAAATGTGACGCACTCGACACGAGCAACGAGTAGATTACAGCGTGCCTCGGACGTTTGTCGACGATCGCCCAGGAAATAGTACAAATTCATAAAAAATCGTCGAGCGACCCTTAATCTAGAGTTTCTAAGCTCAAGGTTTCGGAAGATGACGCGTCGCGTTCGAATCACCGGGTTCTGTTTGAAAAAAAAAACGTAGAAACTTCTCGTCGCTCGCATAGTGTTCCTACTCGTTTTTTTCGGAATTACAATTCTCCTCTTTTTTTATTCTTCTGTTTTGTCTGTGCGTAACGCGAGCTTTTAAGAATATACGGATCTGTGCCATTGTTTATCGTGATCCGGCACGACGGGAACGGGATCGCCGATGGAAGCACTGGAAACGCTTGAAACGACTCCGATCTGCTTGATAGATCGCGAATCGTGAAATACGGTCACGATACCAGTCTACACTAAGCTCTAACAGCGTTCCGACAACCATGATTCGCTCTCACCGGTATTTGCGAGTATTACGCTAATTAAGAAGAGTTTACCCTCCGTCTTGTGAGCAACAGTGTACGAGGTGTGTAAAAAAAGAACGGACATTTTGTAATTTCGTGGGTTGTATTCGTGTCTGATGCTTAGTCGATGTTTACATGTGTTTTGTACAATCAGCGATTCTTTGTGCCGAAACAATTCATGGCTTTTGCGCTTGTTCGTGATTTTTTCGCCAAAATCAACACTGTAATGATGCCCCAGCCTCCATATCCACCAAATATGGCCTCCTGTGGTTTTTATTTTCTTCCCAAAAATTAAGGGAACCTTAAACGGTCGTTTTCAACAGAGTTTAGTACGACTTTTATTTATTTTGGATCTACAAACGCTCTTTTACCAATGAAAATATAATTTTATTTGGCACCACTTCTTTAAAATCTGTCAAGAAAAATTGTAAATTGCATAAAAATCCGTAATAATATCCAATGAGAAGACTATTTTGAAAGGGATAAATGAAAATTCGCGTTATTTTTCCAAGACACCTCGTATCTCAAGTACAACAAATTGTGTTCTGCCTTCTGCCCGCCTGTTTGTAACCGGGGAAGAGTGGTGTTTTCACCAAGGAAAATCGCATGCTGAGATCATTCGCTCGCACGAGGGACGAAACGTCGAATGTTTCTGCTGAAAGGAGGAAGCTCGAACGTAAAAGAAAAGAAAAGAAAAAGCAACGAGAAAACATAAAGGACACCGACGGATCGGTGTGCAAATCACTTCGGCCATCCGAACAAATTGACGCGCGGTGGTGTCGGTGTTGTTCCAATGGTTATCTTCGATGCGTGTCGTTCAGGGATATTATAAAAATCGTGGGCATCGAAGATCCGATCGGATAATGGATCTTATTTCAAGTGAGTAGCCTATTTACAAACTCTGGTAGCGAGTGAGTTCAGAATAGTATTTCGCTGGGGGTCAGATTCGTGCACACGGCGAGGAGATTCCTCGTTGATAGGCAAACTGTACATCTCATTGATTCGATTCGTGTACACTTGTCGGAATGGCGCCGCGTTCGAGGAGGATACACTCTGCAACCATTCTCCAGAAACGTATTCTCCTCCAGCGACGCGAATATACTACTCTAAGTTTCTATCTAGCAAACATTTACATTTCACTTTGCTACGGCTAAACTACACGGAACGAAATCATTTCAAAGGGTTCTTTTTGTACAGCGAACGTTTCTAAATGAAATGATTATTAGATGAATGCGTAAGTTGGTAAAGGAGTTCGAATATTTATCCTATTCCATTTATTCCAGCACGTTGCGAGCGAAATCTTTGGCGTGAACAAGTTTATCGCAGGAACGACGGAGAATGTTATCTGTGAGATTTGTCAGGACAACGTTTTACGCACCTGATCAAGGAAGTCAGAAGCGCAGTAACAAAGTAATCCTTGGACCCGGACTTCCTCGATCGGATATGTACACATATCTAGAAATGTTGATCTGGAAAATCCGTTAGAAATTCGTTCGTGCCAAAGATTTCATTCGCGAGCGTGGATAAGGTGAGAACGCAGCAAGAAATCTTACGAATCGTGGATCACCTGAGTATAAAAGCAGTTTGCCTATTCTCGACGGGGATGCTCGTTCGGCGTGCACGATCAGTGGAGGGTTTTGCCTCGAAGTTGATCCGAGAGCGGGGACAGCTTGATGATGTCGGTGTGAAGCCCGGCAGACGGTGTGTCATCCAGATCGATGAGACTGGCGTTGGATCCGGTCGACGAGGGTACCACGAGCTCGTCGAGGAAGTCGAAGGAGGCCACAGCTTCGCGTTCCTTGTCCCCGTATCGGACGAAGAAGTCGTCGCCTCGTCCGATGATCGACGGCCTTGAAGAGCCCCAGGTCGACGGGAGTCGCAGCACACGGTGTGCCTGGGCCGCCGATGCTGAGAAACCAAGCGCAGCGGGTCAACATGCCTCAGACCTCACTTGATCTCTTTTCTCTCTCTTCCTATACCGGCTCTAGCAGACACAGAGTAGCTCGGCTTAGCACTCTCACACGTGTATCACCGCCCCTCTCTCTCTCTCTCTCTTTCTCTCTCCCTCGCACGTCTCTGTCGTATAACATTTTTTTTTTTTTCGTTTACGTCTTCCGTTACTTTTGTTCTGTTCAACTACGTGTCCGTCTCTTTCTCCGCCCTCCGTCGACAGCGTCGTACAAGTGCCCCGTCAGTTAACTTCTCTCGTCTACCCCCTCGAAACGAGACGGTTCGCATTGGCTGGCACTCGACCTCGTGCGCGCGACTAACATTTTTCATCAGTGGCCTGCGAATCTTCATGCTAATCCAACTACGGTAGGACCTCGATTAACCGGATCCCGATTATAAACAAATATGCGTTTAAATATGATTACATTATGAACTTTCAAAAATTAAATCTCGATTTAAATGAGTTTCGATTATCCATCGCGGTCAAGCCGGTTGATCGAGGTACAGCATAGTAATAGAGCTGTTCAGCTACCGTTTATTTGACGCGTATTTCAACGGGCTACGTTAAGCACACGTATTGTCGTTATTCGCCGAAACAAGTGACAACGATCGATGGCAGATTACATCGAGATTGAATAAGATAGAACGATCACTCCGGTTTAATTGAAACGTCGCTGAACAGCACTCTAATAGAGGAATACATATCGCCGAACGCGTAAAGATCCGCAGTCCAATTGGCTCTAACACGTTCGCTACCAGCATGAACTTCGTGATTTTGTGAGCTCGAAGGAGCTATGCTTCGGTGCACGAAATGATCGATGACAGTGATCCTAGCTGATCCAGAACTATAAAATAGCTGTCCCCACTAGATTCAGTACTTCGTTGTCTCCGAGTACTCGTGCAGCGACGAATTCACAGATAGAGAAAATATTAGATGATTGTAAAAGTTCGTGCCAATTTTCTACAATTGTCCCCGCAACGTTCTACCAGCTGCTGGTCTCCTTTCTCGTAAAAACTGCGTGGCTCTTCTTCAAAGAGGGTCTTGAGGTCTCTGAAAATCGGGCAGGAACTTTTGCAATCGTCCAACACTCTTTTATCTGTGTCAATGTATAGCTAACCGTTCCCGTAACAGGATTGTAGCGATAACGAACGTGTTAAGGAAAAGGGTGGATTACGTTGCCTTTTCGTTGCGGGTACCAATGAGAACAAGTTTGCGTTACGGCCAATGCACGATGGAAAGAAATATTGACCATTCAAGGCTGAACTAGTTATGCTCGTCGACTTTGTTATTATTCGACTGTGGATTTTCATACGGGATAAGAATTTTCATCATAAATCAGGAAGTTCCAACCACGGACCCAAAAGACTGAGCGTAAGGTAGGCTTCTGGGCGAGACGGGGCTCCAAGTGAGCGGGGAGGGATGTTTGACTAATGGTGGGGACCGCGCGGTTCTCGGAGGGGAACAAGTTGGAACTCCCTGCCACAAATGCACGAAATCCGCAGTCTAGTTATTATCATCGCGAAAATGGACCTTAAAGTGCCAATAGCTACCGAATAGTTCGAGCTGGAAGATTTCGTGTTAACACAGCTTAAGAGAAATAGTGAATAGTAGAGGAATAATGAAGAGCAGCGAAAACAGTGTAGCAGTCGAGTACCCGCCAATGATAGATAGTACCAATCTTATATAGAATGAGAGAGAAAGTAACTGTTGTATCCGACCCTTGACGCAATTCCTTAGCTCCTCGGAAACGTTGCCAACTGGTCCGTGCACAGCGGTACGGCTTGAATTAAACAAAACGTCACGGTAAAACGGAAGGTTAATCGAAGAAGTTTGCGTCGAACGAGTTGGACGATCGAAGGGGCTACGGAATTGGAATTGCGCGAAGGCGACCGACAGCGAATTCGTTCTAACGTCTTCTTGTTAATAATCTGTTAGTAAGCCAATGGAAAATCCGTTGTAGCCGTACAGTTCACGTTGGAATGTAGGTCCCGGCGGAACGATTCCTCCCAACTGGCATGTCGGTTACAGAAACTGATCGTCACTAAGCCGAACTACGTAGCTTTTCTTGTGACAATCAAAGCACACCGCGTAGGAGCTACCATCTGAACAGAAAACGTGGAAAAGGCTATGTACAGCGAGGGCTACTCTAGCGTTTGTGTTTCTGTGTATGTGTGGGTGTTGTGTGATTCGTTTCTCATCATTGCGACTGTGTCTACTAGTGATATGGTGTTAATTGTCAACGGTGGTAACGTGTTAACGCGTTAATGCAGAGCCCACGCTAACATACGCATCCACGTTGCTGCAATCGTTCGCGGTTCGCCAAACGATCTTTCCGTTCTTCCACAATTGCTTCGTATTATAATATACTGAAGAAACAACTATGATAGTATAGTTTGCTAGAGTGTCGCATCGTGCAAATTTTAAGGAACACGAGAAGACCGTTCAGCGAACCTCGATCGAAGAGATCATTGCTTTCGGACACGCAGTCCCGCTGTTGATTAAACCAATTTGAGTGTAGCGTATATTAGCGTGATCTTGTGATATTATTAGTGATGTTATTCTGGATGTAAGAAGCGGAAGCGAGTCTCTCATACTCCATTCACAAAACAAGATTGTGAGAAGATGTGTTGCTGCACGCTGTCTATTTCCCAGAAGAGACAAGAGATAAGAGGCAAGAAGTGAAATGAGAGAATGAGATCGACATTTATCACAACGTAGATACAGTTGCTACGGTTGATTTATCGATTCGAGGATAAAGTACTCGAGAGATTTCGATCACAATCGTGTCGTAAGTAGATACCGACGAACACATCTCGACAAAAGTGTTAAGCGGAAGGTACAGTAATCAGAGGGGAATATCTTAGAGTGGTGTGCAAGATTGGATAGAAGAGATATGCCCTCGAGAAGAGGATCGTTAATAAATACCTTTCTTTTGACGTCGGTGTCGGTGTAATCTGTGCAAGTGACGGTAATCCGGTGGTTCATCCCCCGAGTCACTTCCGGCTGATCCGCTGCTCGATGCCGCTGAAGAACTTTCGCTGCTTGCTAGCATCACGTCTAGAAGATTGGCTCTTGCCTGGGAATACAAAAGTTCATCAGTAAGTGCGCCGAGAGCATCAATACATCTTGTTTCATCAATCGTAGCAACGCAAACTTGTGCGTGCAGAGGCACAGAAAAGAGCAACGACGAATGGGGTATGGATAACAAAACGCCGCGTTCAGACGCGCAAAGGAGATCCCACCTTTGCAAGTAACTCCAGTAAGTAATCCAAGTACCAAAAGTAGCTTACTTTTGGGTCGGTGAAGTCAATGTCTCGTTCAACGTGAACCCATCCAGTTGGACAGCAGCAAGCAAGGTCCAATTTCTCGAGCGGCACCTGGCTGTCTTGCATTAGGGTCTCCTCGCCTTTCCTGATCATTCGATTCAGTTCGTCTATCACGTCTTTCGACGTGGCGCGTTCGTGGAAGCTCAGCGATCGATTCCTGCCTTCGATCAATAGCGGTGCTCTCGCTGGACTGACCTGGTCGTTGGAAAATTCTTTGTGTCACAATAAGCTCTTACATCTTACAATCAGCAAATCTTGAAAGTTTGAACAATTTCAAATCGAATTTCTACAATTTTGAATGAAACATGCTGTGGGCTAGGAAAAAACTTACAACCGTGCTAGGTGTAGAGGAAGTGGCTGCCTCCTCGTCTTCTTCGGGGACAGCACCTAATTCTGATGGCGCGACCGTGGTGTAGGAAACGCCGCCGTTACAGGCCACTGCACTGATTATTCTCTCCTCAGGTGCCAGAGACGGCACAGATATCTGATCCAGTAGATCATCGTTGCTGCTTGTTTCAACGGCGTTCTCTCCGTGACAGTTCTCCTGATCGACGGACGTCTCGATATCGGCGCATATCGCTTCCGTTCCGCAGTCGTCCTTGCTTCTAGCTTCGTCCAGAACTGTAAAAGTAAATCATTTCTTACTAAATCTCTTCCACACTGTATGATTATTCTCCCAGTCTTTTTTGTTCTTCTGTCTGTACTCTTTTACTTTTTCTATTGCAATTTGTGAGAGGAGGATGATCAGACCATTCTGTTAACCTACGTCGATCGTGTTGTACGAATAGGGAGCTTAAGCTTAAGGAGCTTAATAGGGAAGCAAGAAAACGAACCATCCGTCGTCGAAGACGCGTTGTTCTGCTCCAAGAGATTGCTAGGCAGCTCGGCTAGATACATTTGCTGTTCGGCGATGAAGGACAGAACGCTCTGCAGAGCTTGGTCTCGGTCCGGTGGCGGTCTTCCGCTTCTCGACGAGGTGCTGGCCAAGCTCTTCGTGCTTTCAAACTTCACCAGCCTGTAGAAGTCTCTTGTGAAGTCCGTGCCGATGGAGGGAGATTCTGGGTCGTCGCTGCAGCCGGACAACGCCGCGGATGATCTTTTGCTCGAGTTCTCGAGCGCCCCATCTTCGCTGCTCCACGAAGCCCCGGGACTCGTGGCGTACGGCCACGATCCGGTCGTTCTGGCATCCATTAGAAGCGCAACCTGCACAGCAGACCGGAATTCTCATTATAATTCTCCAGCTGAAGTCCATCTTCGATTTTTCATTGAATTTTTACTACTCCAACTGCATGCTCGAGTTGTGCTCGAAACGAAACGAAAATAAGTGGGATCGTGTCTGCGCAGCTAGCAGTCTGCGTTTCCTTTTGAGGAAACGGATCGTTGAGGAGGAATAAGGGAAGTGATATTTCGAAGGGGGACAGTGTCTGGCGTAATATCAATTGCGTTCAGTTTATTTTGTAACAACATACCAATTCTCCTCCCGTTCTATCAGCAAGGTAACTGGCGCCATTCCATAAGCATTCGTTCGCGTCCTCTTCCAATTCCAAGGGATTATGCTCCTTGATTGCCGGGAGGGCGGGGGTGGTGGTGGTAGCCGGCTCCTTCCATACCATGGATTCATTTTGAACAAGATCCTCGGTGGACAACGAGAAACTCCAATCTTCCAGTTCTGCTCTGTCGTATTCCAACTCGAGGAGATCTCGATGTTGTTGAGCACTCCTGCTGTCGTCCAACCTGAAATTTATCTTGCCGTTTAATCGCCGCCGCGATCGTGTTCTTTCTTTAAATTGAACACGCTAACGGCCGTGGCCCCCGACCTCGTCGACCCTCCAGGTTTCTTTTATCCGGCGAATTCAATTTCATTCGCTCTTATCTGCCGTACACAAATTGCATTGATACCGCGAGTACATTTCAAGGGATTCAGAAATTATTCGAACGCCTACTTACAGCTCGAGAGATTAGATTACGACGTGGAGAAGCTACTGTACAGGGTGTTCGGCCTATCAGTAGTCAGCGTTTTTCTTGTAAATAGTAAATATCAGAGAAAAAATGGCGGAGGAAAAATTAGTACTGTTTTTTTATGCTCAACACAATGGCGTATGTAATGTTTTTGTGTTTATACACAACTGCCGATCAAGCCGGTTAATCGAGATCCTGCTGTAGTATGAAAATCGACAGATGCCGAAGACTTGATCCAACTATAATTCTAGAACCTACCTGAGCCATTGTTGCACGTACTCAGCATCCCAACCTTCCTCCTCGACCAAGAGGAGGGACGACGAGCCCATAGGACTCGGCAGCTTGTACGGCGTAAAATTGGTCGTCGTGGTTAGCTTCAGGCACAGATGACTGTCGGAAAAGCTGCGCATCACGTGTTGATACGGTAGCAAATCTTTGGTCGGCGGATAGCTGTGGCGCGGGTTGATTCCCACGGTGAGGTTCAATGGTAGGAAGAGGACATCCGGATCGCCAGTGTCGAGGGTGACCAGCCGTGCATCTGGCGAAACATCCGCCTCGGTTTCATCGGTCGCTTCTTTAAGATCCTCCAACCCTCGGGAGGGTTCTTGTCGGGCACCCTCGCCCTGCACGTCGCTCGACATCGTCGAGTAACCCTCGTCCCTGTTTCCGCTCTCCGGACTCTCGCTGCCTTCCTCCTCCGACGGTTTCTGGGCTGCATCGTTAAAGGATATTCAATTATAAATTATCTATAATTTTTTCATATAAAATTAAGTTTTTATTGACGACCTTCTCGTGCGAGATATTATATCGGTTTTATATCGATAAAATGAAGAGAAATCATATAAAATGGAAATATCTATTTTAGATATAATTATAACTATAAAAATTTGTTTTTCGCATTAGTACAGCTCCGAGCACAAAGGATTAATGCTTATCTCAGGTAGAAATGATATAAAAATATTGGCTATCGCACCCAATGGTCGGTTTCTTCGACACTTCGTGGCCGCCATGACGGGAATCTGTAAATTGAGGGACCGTGGCCTGGCTAAAGGGACCCAAGCAGGGTCTAAACCGAGAGCAGCAACAACAGCAGCCGGTCCAGCTTCCAGAATCCCTTGTATCAGCTCTGACGGTGTTCCAGGAGTCGCAGCTTGTGCCAATAACCCGGACAACGCTCGATTTTGAGCTTCGAGCTCGCGAATACGCCTCTGCAACGCTCCAATTTCTTCCCTGAGACCCTAAGCACGAAACGAATACAATCATCAGCACATTTTCCCAGCTTGGCCAACTACGAACAATAGAAAGCGCGATAGCAGACAAAAAGGGAGACTGGAGGTTTGCTAGATTCTATTGCGCGCAAAAGCATTTGTAACGCATTAGACTAACGCTATATGTTAGAGCAGCGCTCGGATTTATTTACTCGATCTTTTATACGATCTGGCCCACTGTGGGACGCAGCTTTCGAAACCTCGGCCATCGCGAGTAAGTAAACGCGAGCGCTGTGTTAGAGACTACTATTGCGGAACTAGACGTTGCGTTGACTAATTTTAGTTCGTAGAAAGACGTATGTTAGAATACTAGCTAATAATTCTGACGTTTATTATTTTGAAGCAATGCTGGTTTCTTTAGTGACGTATATACAGAGTTGGGTAAAACATTTTATTCACATAAAAACTCCGAATAAAGTGGTTTTATTCGTGCAATTATTCGTGGAGAGTCTTCGAATAAATCCTTCGAATAATTTTCTGCCAAGTGGTGCAGCAAACACGGCCTGGCAACCCATCGCCCAGTCAGGTATATCGGTGTGAAACCACTACTAATTCAATTGCAAAACTTTTTTATTTTTCATAATTTTTTTATGGGAGTTGCGCCAATTTATTTCTGGCGTTCTTCCGATTAAAATGACACTAAACACGATACAATTTGGACGGTGTCTAGAGGTTTTATTCGTAAAATTATTGGAAGACCTCGAATAAATCCACGAATAATTTTACGAATAAAAGCACCAGACACAGTCCAGATCCTATCGAGTTTAGTGTCATTTTAATCGGAAGATCGCCGCGAACCAGCTGGCGCCACTTCCATGAAAAAAATTATGAAAAATAAACAAGTTTCGCAGTCGAATTAGTGGTGGTTTCACACCGATATACCTGACTGGCAGAAAATTATTCGCAGACTTTTTCCACGAATAATTGAACGAATAAAACCACTACATTCGAAATTTTTGCCCAACTCTGTGTACATACAATAGCTGTGCGTAATCGATACGGTTGTTGTATGCGACATAGATTTGTAGCTTTACGATGTTCCAGCACAGCAGATGCGGGTGGATTAAACGGGATCGATGACGAGGATGATCGGTCGATGACGTTCAACCGTGTGTGGTACGCTCATAAAAAGATCTATTAAAAGTCGTGTAATTGTTGTATTATTTGTGGAAGAATGCGAGACCGTGTAGGGTACGAATAAAAAATGTAACGCAATGCGGGCGTTCAAAATACGTAAATGTTAATCTTGGACTAATACTTCATCATATGCTTCTAGGACCTGTGTTAATTCTACTCGTCTCGATGGGTACTACAAGGCTTGTAAGTGTCGGACCCTTTTTTATCACTCTGCACACGTCCTCAGAATGCAATCCTATATTAGAGAGTCGAGTTGCTTGGTGGTAGACGTAGGGTTACAATCAGGGTTCACAGATTTAGTATAGTTACAAGTTCCAAAAGAAACGCGTGAAAGATTACTGTATAAATTCCTTGGTTAATTAAATCGTGTTTTAGATAGACGCGGAGATATAGTAGAGAAGAAGGAGAAAAAAGAGAAGACGAGGACGTGGTAACGAGAGCATAGCAATGAACCTTTTGGGATAGAAGGGCGCGGACCACCTGGTTGGCGACGTCGTCCAGGCACCGTTCGTATTGGCGACGTTGAGCGTCGGCGTCCCGTGCCAAAGCGGCGTGTTCCGTTTCCAAGGTCGCCAGACGTGCCACCAGTGCAGCATGCACTTCACCAGCACATGCAGCCTCCAAACCACGCAGCTGACCCCTCATCGACTCGTTCTCTAGCTGCAACTTCGAGATCTGCGCTTGGTACTGGTGCACGCGTGCCTGTTTGCAAACAGAAAGTGATATTTCTTTCATTGTCCATTCTTTCGGTCGTTATCGCAGACTGTAGACTACAAGAAATCGAAGAATGCATGGAAAAATGAACATCGTGGGCGATTGCGTTCATACTTCGTTTTAATATTATCTCTAATTGATCATGAAATAATAATATCGTACAGTTATTACCCTTGTCCGTCCCCTGTTAGAATACGCTTCAACTGTATGGTCTCCGAAAAGCGTAAAGTATGAAATCATGCTTGAGAGAGTGCAGCATAAATTTCTTAGGGGTTTTGTGCATATAAGACAAACAATCCAATGTCAATCTTTGATCATGACTACTCTAAAATATTAAGCATAGTCAACCTGGAAACATTATCTGATCGAAGAATAGTATCCGACCAGAGCTTTATATTTAATTTGTTAAATAATAATATAATGTTCCTAAATTCTTCGATCCGGTCCACTCTGCGGCGTCTTCCGAGAGGACCGAGATTTCATCATAGCTGGATGTAGTTCTGGATCTAGTTCTTTTGCAAGCGTGCTCGCTGCAACGCGTAGCAGGAGTTAATAACACGACCGAGCGTTATTAGCAGAAAGGCGTTTAACGTTAAATTAGGGCTGCGGAGACCTGTCGGAGACAGGGGTGCTAATAGAGGGTGCGTGTGTCTGATTTATAACAGTCGTGCCAGCCAGGCGGCCCTTGCTAATGTCTACACCCCCTTCTTCCGAAAGTGAAGGGAGACCAACGATTTTCTGTCATCCCGCACGCGGGGGAAAATAAAAATACAAACTGGCCGCTTCTTGGAATTCTCCCCGCGGCACATCTGACTCCTCGATGCCATTTCTCTTTCTCTCTCTCTCTCGCTCTCTCTCTCTCTCCATCAGATTTTCTCCATCTCTAATACTCTCTGCCTCTCTCGCTCTTTGCTCTACCCGAGTCTCCCACTGGTAATTTATCGTCGCGCACCGACGGGAGACAGACTGCCGCTTCCGCGCCTCTAAATTGCACGCATCGACCTCGTGAAATTTCTAATCTAATTTTGAAGCGGTGTCACCGCGGCGGTTAACGGCTTGAGAAAGCGCCAGGGTCTCGGAGAACCTACAGCGTGACAGCTCGAGATGCATCGAACCACGAAGACGTATTTGCGCCCGGCGGCGAGGGAATGATAGACGGCGGAATAAGGGCTGAACGCGGGGCTTAATTCTGGAACGGGCGGATATTTGTGGAATACAAAAATTGCCTGCATCGATCGCGAGGAATGGTGGGAAGCTAATATTTTGTTAGGCACAGGAGCATTTGGGTCAACGAATTCGATCCACAACGACTTGAGACGACCGCAGTACGTATTATCATTAGACTGCGGATGTTTTATGCAAATGCATATTTTTATCAACAATAGATTAAAAAAACTCGGACCTAAAGGAACACTTTAAAACTGAACCTTTGAAAACATGCATTTCTGAGACGTGTCAACATACATTCCGCGGCGACTGTATATCTAAAAACTGCAATGGAAAGCGAAAGAAAATTAGCCGACGATTGTTTCGCGACGCGGGGCCCCGGTAGAAGTTATCGAGGAGCTAATGGAAACGTCATAGCGAAACGTCCGGCGCTGTCATTGGTCGGATGGGTTCGTATACCTCCCGCGATTTGTTTAATCGTATCGAGATCGAGTGTCCAAGGGCTGGTTGCTCGAGAGCGAACGAAACAGAAGTTGTGTTATTCGATACAGGGTGCATCGGAGGGCGCGTCGCGTCGACGGTGGCGTTCAAGAAGACCATTGCCTAGCCTTGTGTCGCTGCCAGGAACAATCGTGCATGACAACTCGCACGCGAGACACAATAACGGGCCAGTGGCCCGTACCGGAACGGAACGGTTGTTATTGGACGAAGGGGAAAAGCTTTTTACGGCGGTGTCATCGTGTGTCCCTGGCTACAAAAACGAAAACGGCCGCCGGCAATAAGCGCTCGGTCGTTTTGGATCGGCATGTGAGAGAATCCGAAGGGCGCCTCGTTATCTGCCAGTGCTTATCAGAACTACAGCAAAAGCTCCTTCGTTGTCCAAAGGCCGGGGGTTTGAGCGGACAACGACCGTGCCCGGACACTATTTTTGATTTACGACTGCGTCTTTAGTGAAACGGCTAGTTAAATGACAAAAAAAAGCATTCGCAGTCAAAAGCAGTCAACTGTCTGGCTGTAGAAAACTCCTTTTTTTCCTTGCGAGATCCACGCAGGCCTAATCCTCTCGTTGACAGGCAGTGGATTATGCGATTATACATAATTTTCAGTTAAATGTGCTATCATTTTGTCACACCGTATTTCGAAATTCAATTCAATTTCATTTGTGTCTGTTTATAGAGATATTTTGCAAGACCGTGTAAAAATAAAACCCTGGTTGTAATGTTGAATAAATAAATGTTACGTTAATTTTATAGTGTGCTATCTTTTTGTCCCGGAGTGTAACATTGCCAGATCCCATAATTTCATTGTACAGCGGCGAGGGTGAGTGTAAAGGGTAACGCGGTGTGCCCCCGCGTAAAACAGAACGCGTCCCTCTGTCACGGTGCTTTTGGAGTGCGCTGTACACGTTCCCAGCGAGTACAACAATTTCCAGTTCATATTGCGGGCCGGCTCGCAATAACCGGCGATACGCTGGTCCACGGTATTTGCCAACGGCCAATATTCCTGTGACTTAACAAAGTAACGCGGAGCGGCGGCCACGGCGCGACTGCGACTGCGACGCTTTGGCGCAATGAAAAGGGAGGAACAGTAAACGCTCGGCATTTACCGAGAACCCTTAGAATGTACGCACTATCTCGTTCACGGCCGGTTTGCTTCTAAAAGAGTCGTAGATTCAGGGCCGAGGGGTGTGCATCACTGCCCCCACGAAATACCGTTTATTATCGATCGTCACTCGATCCCCCTCCCCCGAGCCCGGTTCAATGTCGGCGTCGGCCCCACCGATATATGCCAGAACCCCTGAAAATCCCTCTATTCGGCTACGAGGAACCGAACACACGCCTGCCAAGAGCTCTCTCTAGCCGTTCGATTTTACTTTCGAAGCGAACAACATTTCTCCTACGCCGCGTCACACGCTCGACCGCCGTTTCCCACCACCATCGCCCCCCCCCCCTCTCGACAGAACCTTCTGTTCTGAATGGCTGCCGATTTTCTGTCGGAAAGTTACCTCGCAACTGCGCTCGATAATTCTATCCTCTGCCAGCTGCTCTCGACTCCGATGGCCAGTAATCGATCCCTGCACGCGAATTTTCAATTATGTACTACGATACTGGGCCCAGCGACACGAAGCCGATCTTTCCCGACTCGATTTTGTTTACGCGGTTGGCCGGGGCCAACTCGAAACTTGTCGGTACCCTCTATCTTTTTACCTTCAAGTATTTTCTCGTACAGCTCTGTTGCAGAAAATTTTATACGAAGAAATTAAACCGACTTCGAAAAAACGCACTAGAAAAATGCACTAAAAATGTTAACGAGATATCATCGAAACAATTTTCTTTCTTCTTTGGATAATATCTCGTTAACTATTAGGTTTAGGACATATGTGAAGGTCAACACTATTATACTCAGAATTTGATGATTCCATTTAAAAAACTTAATTTGACTTTGAAATCCCCTTCCCCACCATTCTAGTCCTAAAAAAAATTAGGCATCCTTAAACAAACGATTTAAAACGAGATCGAGTGAACATATTTTCGGGTGTCGGAATTCGTTGTCCCTGTGATCGACGTGTACAGGATGAAATAACTTCTTGTTTCACTACTTCGCGTCCTTACCTCGTAAGAAAGCGTGAGCGAAGTCTTCTCTTGCTTCAGCTGCTCGGCCCTGTGCTTGTGTTGCAGCAACCCCCGGGACGACTCCTCCATCCTGGAACAAATCAGACACGGTTCAAGGAACAGTCGAATTTTAATTCCCGTCGAAATGACTCTAATTGAAAGAGCCCCCCGATCGCTTTCGCCTGCTTGCGCGAACTAGAGACCGGTGTTACGTTCGTTTCGTTTGCTTTCGGCGTGTCAACTCGACCATGAATTATTGCTATCTGAAAATTCAATTATGCCGACAAACGAGACGAACGGCGGAACAATGCTCGCTCGTATCGATACATTTGCGTAATGCGGAACGACGAGATCTCTTTTGCCGAACGGCGCCGCGCCGTTATATTCTTCGAAATGTTTACGAATAACAATTGTGATAGACATTTCAATGTGCTGGAAATAATATAACAGTATTTTTAAATTGATCTGTTTTTATTGCACAAATGCATAAAATCCGCTGTCCGTTAATAACCGAACTATTTTTGACGTCATGAATGGTCGACGCCTCGAAATGGGACCACCCCCGCCTTAAAGGTTGAAATCAGCCCGAGAGCTAATGATTCGCCGTGTGCCTAAAGGTTTACCGGGGGCTGGCGCGAAGGGACGCGATCGCGAGGAAAAAGAAATTCACGGGGCCCCCGTTCGATGTTGATTCGATTATCCGTTTCTTTGGAACGGGGCGGTGATTCGCGCGTGACGGTCGCGACTTTCCTCGAGAAATTTCTTCATGCGCACGCTCCGCGGGCTTAATGATCTGATTAGAGATACAAGAGGAGGGTCCCGGGGATGCTGAGATACGAAGCCGATTTAAGCTTTTCGAGGGAGACGAACCGAGGGCTTTCCTCACAACGCTTGGCAACACCCTCTCCCCGTTTTCCCTTCTCGTTTCCATCCGCTCGGCGCGGGGCGGCCGCGGCGACCATGCCGCCTTCCTTCTAGCGTTTCCCGAGCCAACTTTCGAACTAACTGCCGACTTTCGGGGCAACGTGCAATTGTTTTCTATCACCGGAGCCATCTGCAGTCACGCGGAAGGGTTTAATGAAGATTAATTGGCAATTACTTAGCGGCACTCGGCTCTGCCATCGCCACGCACCGTCTTCCGCGAGGGGCGAACTTTTCGAATGGATACAGTTTTTCGTTCTTTAATCGCGTGCTCGAGCAACGTGTTTTATGCGAACCGGCTATACCGATTATGATCCGGGAAATCGTTAACGTTTCGACTGCCACGCCGAACTTCCGCGGGATCGTGGAACCATCGTAGTTTCATCGTAGCGTTTTTATTTTATTGGATATGGGAACAAGTTTCGAAGAAGCGACAACTTTCCCCCATCTTTCAGGCAGAATACGAAGTATTGATTGCATCCATTGAATACTTTTCAAGTATAATCATTGAAACTTCTATTGCTTTTAAGTAGTAATCGAAACCCATGAAATGAAGCTTGGTTAGTGAACTTGGACTCGCGAGTACATATTGAACTTGATCCCATCGTACGAGTCTATCCGCAACAGTCATAGATGATTTGACAAACTGTTAACCCCATTATCTGAAATTTGTAATTAAAGTTCTGCCGCGGACAATGTACAACGAACGGTTTCTCGATTCCAATTACTTTGCGCTCAGACTCGACGCGGCCCGCGGCGCGGCGCGGCGACACGGTTTTCCTTTCGCCGTCGCGTCCTCTCATAGAAGATTCATTTGTGTACACATCGGATCTTGAAAAGAAACTCCGCGAATAAGCTGATTGTCCCGGCGAACTTGCTTGTTCAGTCCCGAGGAAGTCTGTGTACATTCGAGGAGTTCGAGGACGTTTAATCGGCTTAAAACTCCGCTCGTTAAAGTTTCCAGTTTGCCTTAACTCTTAATGTGCTTTCAAAACGATTATGAAAATGGTCTTCGGCAGATTGAACTGTCCGATCGGCCTTAACGAAAGATAAACCGCGCGGCGGCTTTATTAGGCGACAACGCTTTATGCGCTCGGTTCTTATCCCGTTATCGTTCCACCCCCGCCATGGTCGTGCTCGTCGCATTCTCATCTCGTCGTTTATTAGGTCGTTGCGTAAATCCTGTCAAAACTCCTTTGTTTCCTTAAAAATGATCGCGTCGGCCACTGCGATAACAAAAGAACTGAAAGTTCGCCGCAAATTTTCTTAGGTTTTTTGGTTACGCGTTTCGCATTAAAAAAAAAGCAAAAGTCACGAAGAGTTTCAGGCAAATTTATCTGCAAACGACGCAACTATTTGTTACTTTATTTCGTGAAGACTACGTTAAATTGACAGGAGGGTTAACCGGCATCATTTGAGGGTATCGTAAAGTTGAATACACGCGGTAATTTTGGGGAACGTCGTCGAACCGGTCATCACCGTTGGAGTTCGCGTAAAACAGACTGAAAATTTATACGAATGGCCCATGAATGCTAACAAACGAACCAGTCCTATCCCTCTGACGAGGTTAACGCAAATAATTCAGGAGGATCCAGGAGTAACCTCGTAACCTCCTTCATTAGACTTTTACCCCGCGGTCGATCCGACCGACGAAATGGGGGACTTTCCACGGTGATTCCCGGTAACTTATCAACTGGGGTGCCGTTCTAGGTACCGGGCTTAAGAACAATGCTACGCAAACAGTAATTATAAGCGCAAACAGAACAGCGATTGCCACTGAGCTTGTTATACGGTGGATCAAGATTGAAGTCTTGGGAATTCAGTTTGCATAGGAATATCCTCCGCGCTTTTCTTCAGCTTCCACGGATCACCTTACACTGCGAATCCCCGATCTTTCTGTAGAACCGATTATTTTTTACGTTTACTCTTTCAGCTAGAGAAGCTTCTAGTGCCGGTAAAATTATTCTAACCATTTAAGAGCTGCGCGTCTGAGAGTTCCACTCATCTGAGATACGGGAACATGAACATGTTTAAACAATCATAATGTATTAATATTGGATATCACTGTATTCGGGAAAGTCTAGACAGAATCTTTTGCCGTAAAGAACAATTCAATATCTTTTGTTTCTAAGTCGCGGTGTTCCTGTTTAGAGCTCGCCTAAAACAGTCCTCGATCTAATCAACCCAACATGGATTTACATTCCTCGGCCCGTGTAGATACATCACTTTAGGCTAGATTACGAACCAGTTCCACCGGTGCGCCGTGTTTCCTGCGTTTCCGAGCGTGCTCCGACGGCAAGACGCAAACCGGAAGCCGACCGTTACCGCGAGATTTGAAGACATTAACGCGCAGCAAGTCCCAACCCCTCGGCACGGGCCATCCGAGTCTCTATATCGCAAGCCGGGGGCACATGGCACCGGCCAGCCGTTTCTCCTGATTTACGGCTATTGCCGCGCAAACTCGATTATAATGATGCAGGAACACGCCGCGGCGAATTACACGCGGAACCGCGTCGCGTCGCTGGACTTTCATTAAACGATAATCATCTTCCGACCGCCTTGCCCCGCCGGAAGCAGACGGACAATGCGCGAAACCCGTTGCTCGGATTTTGATCACGATTCTGATATAATTTTGCCTGTGGCACGCGTACCCCTTGCGGAAAGAACGCGGGCTGAGAAATATTTTTTATCAACACTTCGGACACCACGTATCGTGGTTCGCACAGTGGTTGACCTGTCCAGTGAATGAGCACTTAGGGTAAAGTGCCCAAATATGGTATAGTCGCCTATTACGGCACTACTTTATATCTCGTAAAAGAGAAGTCGCACTCTAGCAGAGCTGGGGAAAATAGTATTTTAAATAGTATAAATAATCCTATTTATTTTAAAGTACGAGTACAACTTTGAGAATAAAATATTTTATATTTGATGCAGTAATTTGCAGTGTAAGTCGTTTCTTAACGATAAGATAGACTGTATGTTTATGCGGTTTCTCAGAGTATTATAACGATGCAAAAAGTAAAATATTTTATTTCGCGTATCTGATCGTCAAAATATCGGGGAACAAATTGTTGAAATAGAAATATTTTATTTTGGGGATCAAATTGTTGAAATAGAAATATTTTATTTTGTTACTTCTCTAAAATCCGTATCAATGCCACCCGATCGGAAGGTTTTCAATGCCTCCGTCGATAGGTTTCAACAGCGAGACCGTGCAGAATGCGGGCTCGTGGTGAGAGAGAATTGTTCCACTAAACATAATTCACCGATAGTCCTATTGTATCCGAGCACAGGGCTGGCAATTATTGGCGGGCGCGTGTTGGCCGGTTCGTAGAGGATTGATCAAGACCTCGTGTTTCTCTTCTCCTCACCCCGACTACTTCTTTCAGCGACAGAAAACATTCTCGACGGACCATTAATCTCGTTTCGGTGAATTGAGTCGGATCGTGAGCATTTTTCAACGGTGAACACGGTCCAGGAAGATGTATTGTTACAAGGCGGCTCGTGGTTGCTAAATGTCGTCGATTCTTCAGCGATAAATTGGAAAAAAACCAACCGGTCGTCTCCTCCTCTTTTCGCGATAGAAACGTCCCCTTGGTAATGATTAGATTTATCGCCTGCGATCGCTGCGGACCGAATTTGTGGTTTTCCGTGTTACCCTGGTAGACGTAAATACGGTTGAAGGTTTTTTTGGATTGTGGGTTAAATAGTTGGATAGAAAAATAGTCGAGCGTTCATCGAAACATCGCTCGATTATTTTTACAGAATACAGTCTTTGCAATCTTTACAGTCTGAACGAGTTGTCGAAGAGAATAACCACACAAGTTCCATTTCCTGGGTTTCGATTACTACTTAAAAGCATAAAAGTTTCGATGATTATGCTTGAAAAGTATTCATTGTCTGGCAAAGGCTCGATACTATTCTTTTTTCGAAGTACTTATAGAGAGTACGGACTCCATCAATCAAGGTTCGCGAGGTGCTAGTCAAGAATTGTGACAGAGAATTGGGAAGAAATGTATTGTTCAGCTGTAAGATACTTTGTTTTAGTGAGAGAAAGATAGATAAAAGTATGTCTGAGCGGTCGTCTCCACGTCTACTTGAGAGTGGAAACCGAGTGACTCTCGGCGGCCTGCGATATAACGTACCTGAACTACTTGAATTCCAGATAAACTCGCGGCAATACTACTTTCTTTACGTCCCTCCATTTCTGTTCTCTATGAAATAAGAAAATCCCGATGTTGAGTAGGACAAGTAGTTGCGAATGTTTACGTGAATACATATTTCGATATGCAAATATTATTTTGCATATATAAAATGTAAAATATTAAAAGTATTTTAAATATTTGTGGCGAAACAAATAAAACTACGCGAACACAGCGAAAACTACGTGTATCGGTAAATACTAACAATTCACAATAAGATCCTAATAACTTTACCTATCCTTTTGATACTTAGAACACACTCTTGTTCATTTTTACTTAAATCAAAACTTCAAATCATTTTTAAAGAGTTCACCAAAAAAACTTCGCGATTTCGACTATGCAAATCCCCAAACAAGGTCACTTTAAAAAAATCCTCAATTACCAGAATCGAAGCCGGTGAATGCAGGTAGGTTAAAAAAACTTGGTTTTATCTTCAATTCAAATCTTTAAATGAAGCTATTCATCTTTCAAACGTCCACCTTAGGACGTAACACATTTTTGTCGAACCTGATATTTTCGGGTTCTCGCACTCCTCTAACACTTGGAGAAAATTGATTATATTATTTTATAGACGTGAGAGGATTACAAGACGCGTTGCATTTAATCTCGCAACTATGGGGGCCATTGTTGAAACAAGCGGTGAAGCGCGTGAAATGGTCGCGTCGGTCGCGTTTAACGTAAGATAGCCAGCGCGGCGCGGCGACACGCAGTATTTTTAATCACTGTGGCCATTAGGACGCGCCGTTAAACGTTCGCAACAAAACCACCACGGAGCAATAATAGTCTCGTCGGTGCGGAGAGATCTCGCGTGCGAGGAGAAACACGAGGAGACATCCTCGCAGAGGTTCATCCTCGCCGACGCGTAATAGTAATTTCGGCGGACGATAATGGCGCCGGCACACAAAGGCGCACACGCCATCGCCGCAAGGGTGGCTTTAACACCCGCCCCACGCGATTCAATAATATATTCGCGGATACCTGTTTACCTTAGCCACCGTCTGCGTTTGCACAGCTCACGCGCGCGTAAACGTGCGTGCCCCTCTATCGCTCGCGTGCGATCTAACGTGTAAACAATAATTACTCGACGCCGGTCACCGCCGCCCCGGCCACTGTCGCCCACGCCAAGATTACCTTCCGAACGGAATCGTTCGCCGAAGCCCGATCGCGTGATCCAGAAACGAAAAGAATTCGGGGTTGCGACAGCTGGAATCATTGTTCGCCTAATTTCATCGTCTCCAGGGAAAAGGACGTTTTACGGCAGAGTTCTTTCATTAGGTCTCTCCTAATGTCGCAACGCTGTTCAGCAAGCAGGGCCGGCATTCCCTATAAAGGGGCCTGAGTGCAAGAAACCATTTGGGGCCCTAAATTTTTTGTGAAGTAAAAGAAATTACAAACACGAACATATACTACTAATTTATATAATTTATAATTTTATATTACGATTTCTTTTTCGATGCTTAATATTTGTAGCAAGTTCATCTAAGCGTTCTGCACACATGCTTGTGCTATCAAACTCTACAATGTTTTTGTAAAGTTTTGTCTCTGTTGGGCCAGCTACTTTCTAATCCGCCCGTGACCCATAAAATTAGCACTTAAAAACACCCAGAGAAAAGCACAAGGAATATATATTATTTTCATTTCTTCTTTCTAAAAAGCCCAGTTTAGGTGGAGATCCTCGGGAGTTCCCTGAATCAAATAACAAAAACTAAACACTCGCATCATTAATAATTAGCTTGAATATTGTATTATCTATTATTGTAGTTCTTGATCATGTTGGGGCCGCCCTTCGATCGCGGGGCCCCGGTGCATAGCATCCGCCGCACCCCCCAGATGGCCGGCCCTGCCAGCAAGTTCGCAGCATTCGAGAAGCAAACAGCAGAGAAACGGTTCGACTGGGAAATACGCGATCCAGTTTCCGTCGTGAAAGGATCGAAGCCAAGGCAGTTTCCAATCGGACGGAAGCCTGTTCGTCTCTCAGAGCCGTAGAAGTGCATAATTTGCGGCCCGCGGAAATTCACTGAAATATAGGGTAAAGCGTCTCGCAATGCATTCGTACGGATTGCATGGGGGCGATGTTCCAGTGACAGCGAAGATAAACGGGGTTTGTGGGCCGAGGGTGGGACGCGTGAGCCTTTTCTCAGAAGGCGAGAGTAAACGTTGATGGCGAGCATGACTCGATGGAAACTGGTGACACGATAATGGCTAGTTTATTAGACGGGGAGTTTGTTTTAGGCAGCGAAAGCTTCTCCAGTGCTGGATTCATGGCTGAGGATTTATATATGGCTGAGGGGGATACGACAATGCTGATGGAATGCATGTTTTATTTTATATTGGGTTGGGGAAAAAGTTTCTTCGTATTTTAATGCAGAAATGAATCAAGCTTTTTCCATATTTTAAACGAAGTTTATTAAGTCAATTTTCCTGATAGGAGACGATGCTAGTGAATGATTCCTTATGATCAGAGTTGTGCTAATTCAATTACATTGTAATTAAGTTACGTAATTGAATTACATCGTATTTCAATTAATAATAATTAAATTACATTGTATTTCAATTAATAGTAATTCAATTATGTCGTAACTGAATTAAAATTACCACTTCTCCAAGGAGGAACTGTACCATTGTTTACACGAGTCGTGGCGCATTTTTGCACGACTCTCGATTCGCAGGATCAGTTAAAGTCCGCATGATGTCGGTCGCAGCCTGGCCGGGATCAATTTAACAGGGCCGCGAGCACGAAAATTTCACATTTCACGGATCAAACACGCGACGCTCGTGAAATAGAACGTACTCCATGGTGCATGGGAATCGATGGTTTATCTTGGTTGATGCCGCAGTAGCCTCGACGAAGGGCGATAATAATCGGCCGATGCTCGCAGGATTGTTTTCCCACAAAAGGTTTTCGTTTATCGAATGCAATCGCGTGTCATTCGCGGGATCCTATTATGAGAAACGAAATCTACCCCAATTTTCAATCTACTGAGCGGCCGATTATTATCGCCCGTGACAGCTTTGATCAAATAGGACTGATAGAGCGGCCTGGGAATCGACTACGCACAATTCCATCCGGGAATTGTTAACGATGCGGGTGACGAATTTGCCGGCGAAGTGTCGAACCCGGGATTTCTTTGACACGCTCGCATTGTAATCGACTTTGCAATTAAAATGTCGACCATTCTACAACCTTTATATCCGCGGAATAAATTCACCGAAATCAGAACAAACAAATTTCCAATACGATTTTCCGAGCGTATTATTCCTACGATAATTGTTATCTGATGTTATAATCGGATTATAAGCGAGTGCTTATGTAATGGAGGACTTAACTAACGGATATTAAATTGTTCCGATTGCTGTCTCGTCTCGTTGGACAGAGTATAGACTTTCATGGCGGACCGTAGGCAAAATATTCGATTTACATTTGACGTACAGTGGCCGAAATAATGATATTAAGCAATTAAAGCATATTTTCAGGTGGCGGGAGTTGAGGTTTTACCTTGGCCATCGAAAAGTCCAGAAATCGAGCATATCGAAATAACCAAGATATTCAAGTGTTCTGTCTCTTCTGACTCACCCTGTAGAAAAGGACGTATTCTTCGTTATGGCATAGCTCACCCTACATTGCTTTTCCCTCTAGGCGAAGCTGCGTGCCTAATCAACGCGGAAACCGTTCGATTCATCGGATTCGTAAACGATCACTGTCGATTACGTTTCGTGGACCGTCGATACACGCGCGGCTGGTTTACGAGAGAGCCGAGCGATGACAAAAGGAAGCAAGAGAGAACGAGAGAGAGAGAGAGGAAGAGAGAGAGAGTATGAAAGGGACAGGAGAATAGAGAAGGGCTACGCCGCCGGTCATAAAACCTGTAATAAACGGTGCCGTGTATCTGGCTAATACAATGCGATGGTAACCGTGCTTAACAGGCACTCGTAAAACTGTATTCGGTAAAATAAATTGAACGGCGCCGTCATAGAGCGGAATAGCGGGGCCCGATCCCGCGAAATGCAATAACGCCGAACGTGTCCCGGGAATAGAACAATGCCGGACGAATCGTAGACCGCCATCGAATCCACCGTCAGCTGTTAAATTCGGTTTTACAGGAGTTTTCGTTCTCTGTTCCCGACCACGCATTGTTCGCCGATCTCTGGACAAATTGCACACTGAAATTTTTCGATCGCCGCGCCGCGCAGCTGGCTCGATGTGGCCGAAAAAATATCTTACGGTCCCACCAAATTGATTCTTCCGTCGGCTTCAAATGTCCCGGAAGCCAATTTATACTTTCTATTCCTGCGAATCGAGTATTGCAAATTTCCCTTAGCGCAATACTGTAATTTCGCGTAGCAGCGAAGTCACATTTTTAGAAGAAACGTTTTCAAGAATCTTGAAAATCTTCTCGTTTTACACAATAATCGAAAACGACATTATTAGATCACGTTATCGAGGATGAGTTGTGTTAGTTTGTGCCTCAAGTTTCTGCTGCTGTTGAAGAATCTATTAAAGAATCTCCAGGCCACACACAATAGACTTTCAGAAATAGTGGAATAAATCGGTGGATTATGTGTTAATTATATAACGGTTAAGCGAAATTTTATGGAAAATCCCGCCGGGCGTAATTACATAATGCTCCAAAAGACACCGTGTGAATATCATTCGATGATATTTTAACGACACGCGGGCCGCCCGTCATATTTTACGGCATAATTGCGCGGAGGATTCGCAATTACGCGGAAAAATGAAAAGTGTCGGGAGGAAATGGCAGCTAATTGGACGTTAATGGGCGTCGACACGCGGACGGGTCGTAATTCCGTGGCAATTTTCGATCGTTACCATCGAAATTCCCATTTCCACCGCGGTATTTGGAATTGAATAATTTTCACCGATCATTTCCGCGTTCGCGCTGGCTATCCGTACGAGTTTCTGCCAAACCCGGCCTCCTCTCACGGAATCGGAAATAGTTCAGCCTCCTTCTATGCCGATGCAAACTCTAGCCTGCAATTTACCGAACTTGCGTTTTCCACCTACCGTTCCTAAAATAGTTTCGCCCCGTTTCGATACACAACGTTCTCCGCCAACGTTAATTGGAAACTACAATTTTATTTCACGCGCAAACTTTTCCACATGCTACAATCTTCCTACAATTTCATCCAATTACAGCACGATTTCCATACTGATTCTGACTAACGGTAGCACATGTTTTACTACCTAGTTCAACATTATTTGAACAATTTAACGATGTTTCGTTATCCTACAATTAGGTATGTTGCGAGATCTTAGCTTTATTCAAAGCACAATTTTTACAGACTCAAAGAGCGCTACTATGGCCATTGAAGATTTGGAAACAACCCATTAATGTATTCTGGAAATACAAGAAAGTTATAACTTTTCCTGGATTCCATCGCATATGGGTATATAGGGTAATGAAAACGCTGATAGAGCAGTCAAACTAGCAGCCTGCAATACAAAAATGAAACACATCATTGATTACCAGACTAAACGATCTTAAAAACCATCTAAATGAAATTTTTAGGAAACAGGTATTTGACAAAATTAAAAGGAATTACGAAGGAGCGGATCTTGTTCAGTCGATCGTCAAATTCAAATTTTAATTTCTAGAATCAGAATTGGGCACTCTCAGAAATAACCCATTCATTTTACATAAAATATTGTAAGAAAATGTACCGTGTTGCTAATGACCTCTGACGTTGAAGCAACAATAAATAAATAAATAAAAAAAAGAAAATCCTTATTCTTTAGAGCACATTTTAAATAGTATGTAATGTATATCCAAAGAAGTCAATTTCTTTCCAGAGGTATCGTCGATTGTGCTGAGAAAGCTTCGCCGTTCGGGCGTAAAAGTTTGCGGCAAAAAGGCGTTCCAGCGAAATTTTTCGAGGATGCAAAGCGGATGCGCGCAATAAAACCGCATGACGAGCTTACGTCGCGACTTTGCGGTGAGCGAGCTGGCGTCACCGAAAGAAATCGATCGTCGGCTCCGTCATCGCGCGTTCGTTGTCCTCTCGAACGAGCGTATCGACGCGAGCCGTGCGACGAGCTCTCTGTGCGAGCCACCGTCGTCGCTTTAAAATCATGGGCAAACATCGCGCCCCGCCAGCCCAGCGGAAATTACCTAACAGCCTTGTTAAGTGCACTCGCCCGCGCGTGATTCTCGGCCGGCTCCGGAGCGGACAGAAGCGTCCCGGGTCTGGACCGACGCGGCGCGACGCGGCGCGACGCGTCGACGACGCAACCCGTTTAAAACGGAGAATCTTCTGTCGACGGCGTCGGCGTCGTGCAGAAATTAAACATTCCAACCCCGTGCAGGGCCATTGTGTTTTTTTACGAGCGGGCCGCGCGTTATTTTCGCGCGACCAGAGACGAAATTGAATTTTCCATTCAGCCTGAACCACGCTGGCCGCGTTTCCAGCGAGCCACGAGTGGACCCATTAACAACGCTGAGGAACAATGACTGCTAAATAGGCGCGTCGAGAGGGAACTCGCGAATGCTCACCCCCGGAAGACGGGCCTTTCTCACTGCTTCACGTTTATAGGCCCTTAATTACCCACTCCTCTGACAAATAATCCCCTTATTACATTTAAGATTAACACTTTACCCGCCGAAAGCCTATTAACAGGATTTTCAATAATTGTGCTGCCCGAAAGAAAGCATAGAAACTTTCTGTTACATTAGAATCTTAAATGAAAGCACTAGATGACGTTATTGAGGGTGACTTGTTAGTTCACAATAAAAATTGACGTTGCTATTGAAGGTTCCATCAGAAAGTGTTTAGTCGTGTAGCATAGATTTTTCAAAATTAACGTGTTGATTTTTCCTTCATGTCGATCGTAGATACTGCAAATGAACAATTTAATTGGTTAATCCCGTTTCTCAGAAACGAAGCAGAAAGAATCTGTGAGACGCGTCGAGGGTTCATGCCGGTCACGCACAGGTCACGCTAACGTTTTAGCTGTGTTGGAAATTCGTTTCCACCGCGGTGAACGAATCAAATTTTAGTAGGAGTTTTCGAATGCGAAAGGTTAACCCCTTGCCGTACAATTTTCTTTACGGTTGCAGTGATTAACGCATCTTTATCCCGACAAACAGTTTCCGCGTGTCTACATTTATCTGGATGCTTAAACATTGATTACAAAGGAATCAAATTTAATTTTATCGAAAACAAAAGGCGTAACATTCATATTTGTTAGACTCTGTTATCATCTCCGTGACGAGTTCGACTCGTTGAAGTACGGCAACGGGTTAACGTGGTTGCTAGCGCCAAGTACAACAATCGCGGAAGCGCGAATCAACCACAAGAGAAGACGCAGAAGAGTTTGTTCGAGCGAAGGTGACCGGCGACGAAATGGTGTACGAAGAGAATACAAACACGCGTAGACAATACTCGGTAGCGCCGCGAAGGGAGAAGATCCACAAACGTTTGCTGAACATCTCCGACCTCCGGCCTCGTCGCAACAACGGGAGCAAGGCAGAGAGAAAAGATAAGAAGAGAAGGAGAGAGGACGGGGTAGAAGAGGTAGGGGTGGCGGAAAAGGTAAAAACACGGCGGCGAAGGAAATGGGCGTCGAGTGAAATCTAGCGAAACAAGGGAGGAAGAGTTAAAATAGAGAGTATGCAGCGAGACGGACGGGCGGGCGGGGACGCGCGAAAAAAAGAAAAGACTGTGGAAAGTGCGAAAAGGATGAGGGTGAGAAAGAATGGGAGAGATCGGCGGGAGCGGGTGCATCGAGCGACCTGTGCAGCTGTTGCACGCCGGGACCGCGTTATTTCGCGGATATGCCGGCGTCATTTACGCGAGACGATCGAAAGTCGAAAATTCGCTGTGCGATTATAGGCCGAAATGTGCATTAACGCGCGGGAATGAAGATCGAAATGTGCTCGCGGCCCCCGTCCCTGCATCCCACGATGACATTTCGCGCAGCCCGTTCATAAATTGCGGCGGCCGTGCACGCGGCCCGCGTACTTAGCCGAGAAATTGCAGAAATTAATTATCGTTGATTCATGCGTCGCGCGACTTGACTCCGCCGCGCCGCCGCGCGCGTACGTTATCTCGTACTTGCTGTTTTAAACAGCCAGACGCGGCGGCGTTAGGATCGTCGCCGCATTAGGTTCCTGTCGGCCCGCGTTCGTTGCACAATGCAGATTTTCGACGCTGGGGTGCGTCGACTACTTGCACATTGTGCGGCGGCTAATTAACTCTGGTGCGATCTTTGGTTGAGACGTCCGCTTGCAACACCTGCACTCCGGGACCAAAAGATAGCACACTTCAGAATTAACGTAATATCTATTCATTTAACATTACAACCAAGGTTTTATTTTCGAAATTATTATTATCTACGTGTCGACGATTTGACCCTGTCGATGAAAACAGTGTCGGTGAAATGGGTTGTCGACGAACGAAGGGTAGCCCGACATTCTGTTCGGTTGTCTTTAATATTTTTCTACTTTTCAAGAAAAGTGACTTTGAATAGTTCGATTCAGAATAAAAATTCTGTCGAATCTTTCTGACCGATTTGTGCGAGTCGAAAAGCACAGACGTACGAATCCGATTCGTATACGTAGTGCGAACAATAAATTGGTCTAGGAACAATTCAACCGTTTCAGTTGAGAACAGATGCAACAGTCGTGTTATATGAAATTAATTTATTTCCACGACTATATAGCTCTACAATTTCCATCGGTTTTCATTATTCGTGTGAGTAACCGGGAGCTAAATAATGAATTACGCTTCATATATCGCTGGGTCAACTAACCGCTGCGGCACGAACGAATGCAGTGACGTTCGAATCGTATTAATATTTGATTCCTCCAATTATTAATACTTCTCGAACATGCGCGTTTGATTAGGCGGAATGCTATCCAATCCGATTGATTTCACACTATGCACAAGTAATTGAATATAATTAATGCATCACTATTATATCTCGTATAGCTTGAATAACGTTGTTCGAATAAAATCGTACGGGATAGGTTTAATCGGACTTGTTTTCGAGATATAAGAGGAGAACCGAAAAAGGAATGGGGACTTTTAGTATGTTTACCGCCTAACTAGTCCAAACGAAGTTCCAAAGTTAGAAATTGTGTTTCTTCCATTTCCATTTACACCCCCTTTATGAGCATTCATCGACTGGACTAATTTTTCAGCTTCCATTTGGTGCAGCACGATTATTGTAATAGGCTTTCGGTAGGCAAAGTGTTAATGTATGTATTGTCACCTATGAGATTTGAAGGAGATCGAGTTCTCTGTTAGCAGGAGATTCGAGAAAGGGTCGGGAGAGCGAGTCGAGCAAGGAAAAGGACCAGCAGGGACGGTCAGCGATACGTGTCGCGTTAACCGGCGCGATTATTCATTCAGGACAGAGACCCGTCGGTTGGTATATCCGGCTGGTTGTAATGCATCATGTCGCGTTGCATTCTCGAAAACAAAAATGTCCGGCCGGACGCATTCTGGTTGCGTGTTACTCGGTGCGTGAGCCCGGCGTTCTCTCCCCTTCTTCCTGGAACGAACGCGAGGAATTCACGCTGCGCGGCGCGTTGGATTGATCCTTCAACCCGTTCGAACGGCCTCCCTTTTTCTTTTCCTCCAAAGCGTGACGAGGGTAAAGTATGATTAGGATCCATCAGCGTTCTCACCGCGATCCCGCGAAGGATCCTGTGTTTATTTCTTTGGCCGACAGCCTCGAGAGACGACAAGACTCGCAGCCTAGCTTTTTCCAACGGGAAACGAGGGTTTATGCTTTGTTCCGGCGATTTATTAGGGGATGAAGCGAGATTGAATTCTATGGCGCTGGGAAAATGTCAGGAGCTCGTGAATATTTGTTCGAGCACACGCACGATGTTTTACAATTTGCGGGGATTGCCCAAAGGATGATTCGAGGTTTATAACGTGCTTTTCGATGTTGAACATTTCTCTAGATTCTCCGACTTGTTTCGTTCCTTTTTGGTGGCAAATTGACGGAACAAGGGTTAAACCTAGCGTCGATGTTGCCAAAACGAAGGTCTGCAATTTAATATTAGGTTGTCCCAAAAGTTTCTTTCCTTTAACCCCTTGCCTTACTACTTATTTTACGGTTTTAGTGACTAGAACCTTCTTTTTGTAGATCGTAATTTGTTAAGAAGGGAGAATATTGATACAAATTGTATGCCTTTTGTACTTTTCGGACAACCTAATAATTCAATGAATCAAAGTTAACGTACTTGGGCACACTGTTGGAGCGTGATATTCAATAGGAAGACTTTAAATTTAAGTGTAAATTAATAATTTTATAGTGAAATATAAAAAATCGAGGGGATTTTAAATTATAAATTTAATAGGAAGACTTTAAATTTAAGTGTAAATTGTAACACACTAGGTTCGCCGTACTTTTTGGAAAATCCCACACCCTAGAGATTTCCCCGACTCGTTTATAGTATGTCGTCTCCCTTCAAATATATGTAGAGGTACGTACCGCAACCGCGTTTGACCATTAGTTCTAATTGCGAGCCCGTATTGTAGACACCTCCGACAACATCTTATATTCTAATATACGTTCCTCCCACCGCCTTTTATCTCGAGGTTATAACTTTTACAGTTACTTTCCGAGCACCCTATGAATCAGACCGGGACGATCTGAGGAGGGCTGAACTCGCGGCGTGATTGTTAACAACGTTTCGTGAATCACGTCCCCCTCGAATCGTATTAATTGCTGATCGCTGAACGTCACCGAAGTGGATGCGCCGTTAAACGATATTCCGGGGAAACTGAAACGCGATGGAATTACGGTGTAGCGATCCCGACGCGATTCGATGCACGAAAAGTAGAGGCGGATAGGCTATAATTTCGTTTAGAGGCGCAATAAAACGGCATAGATTTATCGGATGCGCGTATGACGTCCCGTCGGGGATGTTCAGGTGAATTGAGACGCAAACCCGGGGGATGGATGCCGGCATCCAAAAGGGCGGGCACCGTTATTGCTGTCTGTAGACTGTCGTTTCCGTCGGCAGCACGGCAGATATAACAGTCGTGTAGGGCTGTTATCGACTTTCCACCAGATACCAGTCGCGATTGATCGTAATACGTCTTCCACTTTACGATTTTCGCGAATCTCTGTCAGGGGCTTCTACACGGTACAAAGCGAAAGTATCGTCGAGTGGCTCCCGGATATGCGAGATAAAGTGGCATTACGCGAAATCCAGCGCAGTGTTTTATGGCCGCTGGAACAGAGTCGAAATTTATATACGGGAATAAATTCGTAATGCAACCCGTTTAACACAAAGCCCGATGAAATCGGGCGGACGCGATCTCCTAGGCTAAAATCTGTGATTTTACTCTGGACGTCGATCACGATTGTCGCTAGACTGCGGATTTTATGCATTCATAACAAAAACGAGTAGGTGCCGTTTGAAACAGTGAAAACCCGCTGAAAGACTTGAAGAGTGTTACTATATTATTTTCATTACATTAAAATGATTAGTGAACAATTTAAATTGATATGCAACTGATGCACAAACTTTTTATTTTGCATACCATGTTGCCATTTACAGTTTTAGTATTTTTTTAAATGTAAATCGAAATTACTTAGCAATTACAATAATCTAGCACAATTTGTGAAGGAAAATATTAAAGAAATTCGAAATGGGTACCCGGTTAATGGCGTATTCTAATGGAACGGTAAGAAAGAAAGTGGTAGCAATCGATACGACAGGGAAGTAGTTACCGAAGTGCCCACAGGTTTCGAGGATTGAAATAGCGACGCTCTACGGGTTGTCCGATCCAATGGAAACGTCTGTCGATTACGTAAAATAAGGAAGTGACGTATCGGTAAATACATAGTGGGAACCGATAACGACTGCCGAATCGATAAGACTCGATACTGACGACTCTGGAGTTGAAGGATGGGGTATTGGAAGTCCTTGGACAGTAGCGTTCAATGGCGGGATTATCTCGTTTTGATACAGGCGGCTATAGGCTGCGAGACTGAATACTCGAGATAGCACGCTCACAGATCAGGATATATACGATCGAGGACTCGTAGGATTTCCTACAAGTTGTTTCAGACGGAAAAAGTGTAACGTAGACAGGTTTGGTATCTCGGGAATTGATAAACCGCTTCTAATTTATGAGATGTAATCGTGTATGTACGCGTAATATACGGAAATTAAAGAAGGGCTTCTTGAGATATTTCCTTGATATCTATTCACGAGGTTTCCCGCTAACCGTATCTCTCGTTACAGTTCATTGTATATGCGAAATGAACGCGGCCAGATGTAATTCCATTGATAAAGAAGCGAAGTATTTTAGAACGGCCTCTCTTCTGGCTTGTAAGTACGTCTGCGTACGATTTTTGCTCAATGCCAACCCCGAGCGAAACGAATTTTTATCGCGAACCCCATTTGGCACCGGTATCGTATTTCCCGCAGCCAATAACCCTCGGAGACCGGAATAGTATTCGTTATATCGTGGAAGTTTGAATTTTATCAAAAAACTTCTTGGCCCCTTGCCGGACAATAACGTTACATCGATTGGATTATTCATAAGCTCGTTTCACGAGTGATACTCCCTCCCTTGAGCACTCGCAGTTCATATTTCAAGCCGATCATCTAACGTAGTCGAATTTGCATTATCGCTAGACTGCGAATCTTGAGTCGTGTAGGTTATAACAACGAGGGTTAATTTAGTAAAAATAATCGGTGCAAGTTCTCCACTGTACGGAACAATATCTGCTCGCCAAAATTCGCGACTGGGAGACGAGGGGACAAGAGGAAGTTCGTAATTCAAAGGAACCGGCGGTAGACGCAGCATTAAATCACTCATGACATCGATCCGCACCCTTTTCTCGAAACAATGTTACCATGCCCGCGCTGTTCTACCGCGAATCAAGTTCGACCGAGCAGAAATGAACACGGAATTTGTCTCTGTCCTCGTCCCTCTACCCACCCCCTAACAGGTCGAACCCCTTTTCATTCGAGTCCGAGACTATGCCTGGGGGATGACAATCGTGGAGAGCCTGCCGGAAAGTTTGCCGTGCAACGATACCGGAGGCTCGTAGGCCAAGGAATTACCGAAACACTTAACAAACATGAAACCATTTAGCGGAGAGCGACGACGCAACGATACCTGACAGATGAAGATGTCTAATAGAACCGTGTCTCGTTAAAATGCAGTTCGGAACTTGCTCGGAACCGACGGCGACGCGACGGCTGGGAGAACTTGAAATTACTCGGGAATCACGCGCAGACATCCGAACGTCCCGAGGGTAGCCCGTAGTCATTTATTTGCGACAGTACTGCGGGAACCTCGTTCACGCGAAACTCGGTTTCGTTAACTAACGACCGGAGACGTACACCCCGTTCATTGTAACTTCTAATTTTCGGTTATGAGACTTTGACGTGCTCACCACCGGCCTCGTGGCGGGACTTCGCCGCTGCGTTCACGTTTGTCGCAATTAAAACAAACATTCCCGTACCGGAAGAATGTTACGGTCAAAGATAAATGACTCGCGTAGACTGCGAGCTTTCTCGGTTCATAGTACCGTTGTCTCTTGTAACTCTGTGTGGATAGACTTTAAGACTTATTAGGGTAAAGTGCCCGAATACTGCTCCGTACGGGACCCCGAAATAATGCAGAGAATATTTCAACACAAACCGACCGGGTTTGCGGAAAATCAAGCTGTTTCATATTCTCTGTCAGTGTCTTTCCTCCGAGAAACAATATCTGCTTCTCCGTATTCGTAGTTCGCCTAACATTGACGCTGCTAATGTTACAGTGTATTTCCGCTCCAGTTATCTCCAGTGGTAGTAGACTTTTCAGATCCCAACAAAATAAAGATTGTACTATGTTGAATGTCGTATTGCATCGTTTTTTGAAAATTCTCAGTCCACTTACGAAACTGAAGAAAGATTAAAAATTATGAAAGTCGCAATCTTTTGGATTCGAAGAATTTGGACAGTTCCGGTAGAGACATTTGCGACAGTTACAGTAAAAAAAGTACACCGAACGTATTTGCCGGGACAACCCCGTAGATTTTGAGGTCCCGAAGAAACGTCGCGTGTGGTGGATACACATTGAGGTTACTTAGAAGCGTGGTTCGACGAGGACAGAGAGGCTCGTCGAGCGAAAGTTCGTGCCGCGACAAAAACGCGAGGTGTGTCATCAGCGTGTATCCAACGGCGCAGACAAGCGAGAGAGCACGTTGAACCGGGGCTACGCAATCCCCTTTCTCGACGAGTCACGTGCAACGCATCTCGGAAACAGGACATGGCCCGAGAGTCTGGGTCGGGGGTTGCTCGTGGCATTCTGCCACGATGAACGAGACGCCGACGTATGCTGCAGGCCGCGTTCAAACGACAAAAGCACTGATGCGCTTCTCACGGACCTATAGCTCGCACCGAACGCCATGCAGACGCCCCCGAGGATGTCCTTCGCGCGTCGTTATGCTAATGATCGTTGCCCCCCGATCTTCCTTATCCACCTTTCACCCCTTCGATGGGTTCTGACTTTGCAAACAGCGATCACCGCGCAGTGGTCCACGAGCCTGCTTTTTCCGGTCAAAATTCCATTTCTCGCCTTTCCAATTTCAACGAAATTTCTCCAATCCACGTAACAAGTTGCATCATTTGGTTTTTCACCCATTAATTGAACACCTAGCGTTCTCACATACAAGGGAAATTGTATGTTCCATTAGTGAATTTCTATAATTCGTTTACACATAGCAAGTGTGTCAAAGTTTTATTGGTATTACCCGGTTTTGTCAAACAATTATTATAGTTTACAGTATTTCACGGACGCAAATTTTCTCTTGAAAATGGTCCACATTTGGTTCGAAACGTTGAGAACAATTTAATTTGCAAAATTGCTTGTGAGTAATATTTGATCGAACCTGTGGCGCCGAAACCATTAACTTGTTTATCAACAAAATTTGTTTCCTCTGAAATGAGCACCTTTATAACAATAGGAGAATACAATCTCATTGAATAATAGAAATTTATTCCGGGCAAAATATTTATTTTCATGTATTGTGTAATCCCATTGCGAAAAAATACCGCAGTAATAGGTACGTTTACCCTAAGCGATCGTGCATTCGTTTCTAGCTATTCACCCGACCCGTTGCACGGGCTTTAGTCAGAAAAGAGGTACCGCCATCTTGAATGTGAATACTCCAGATCGATAGTCTCGCGGTTGAGTTGATTGATCCTACGCGATTTACCATTCATTTATGCGTTCGTGTTCAAGTTACGTTCTGTTGGCATTGTAATTGTGTTAAAGTCGAAGGTGTGCTAGCTTCTACAACTGATTCTTGCAACTAATACCGTAGACAATATCGTAAACTGCAGGCAGCTTCAAGTTGCATTTTCAAAGGCAGCACGATCAATAATTCAACAACCCCATATTATACGAAATAACGTGCAGATCGTAGATCATTAAAACGAGATTCACAACCGGCTGCGCTAAATCGTAAATATGAATTACAAACTGCACCGCCTCGCGGAAAAACAATTAGTTGGCTCGATTCCGGAGCAGTTTAACCATTAAAATTTTCGAAATCGCGTCCCTCTCTTCCGCGGCATTCGCGCGCGATAACAATCGCGAGAATTAAATTTTGTTCATTTACGCGACACGCCGCCGCGTGTTCCACCGTTATATTTTATACACCGCACTTAATACCCCATTTAACACTCGGATCGTATAATTCGACATGACTAATGAATCGCAGATAATTAAGCCATTATTTGATTATTGGATCGCGCGGGGGGTGGAGATTCTCGCTCTTCGATACCGGCATCGTTTGCATTTTCTTTTTAGAATCGCGGCGTTAATAACGGATAACCGATGCAGAAACGTTTTCTTCTTTTTTATTTTCGCGTCTCCCCCTTCCCCCATGGATTTATAGTTATGCGCGTGCAAGAGGGAAAGCAAAGAAATCGATTTCTCTAATCTTCCGCGGCAAGTACTGCACTACCGGACCATAAATTCCTGCCAGCCGTTACATCCAGTTACATGCTGCCAGGCGTAAAATAAGGAGCCGATAAGAATTGTTAATGGACCGTTTTAACTCGCTTTTTATTGGCCACCGGTGGTCCAGATGTTTGTTATGATCGCCTCGCTGACGACCACTTCAATCACGACCGTTCTGCTGAATAATATTCATTTTTCAAATTGCATGTTCCGTCCAATCAGTCTTCAATTCGAAATCATTGGACTCCTCAATGTACGGGAATCAATTATTTTCTTACGCAATTATTAGGCGTGCAAATTAATTCCTGGCTTTCGGAATTCGTCGAGCACCATGTTCTAGGTCCATTAGCTGCTTTGCAAGTTGTTTCTGAATGACCGATAAGTGCACGAATTAATTTGTACGTCTAATACTTCGCGTGGAATGACGTCTTAGATTTTTCATGTTGTAGTACTTCGACAAATGTAACAACCTACGATTAGAAAGACGAACGGCTCCTTTGTAATTAGTTTCTGGCGCAGCAGCAGTCAGCTTAGCGATCCGTTTCCGAGCGTAACCCTTTATCGGATCGAACAACCTCTTAGGATTTAATGTCGCGGCTCCGCCTTCCAATATCCGCCGTAATATATCCGCCGGGTACCATTTTCCACGGCGAGATTTGTCGCTGGGAAAGGGCCAATATGGAAGAATTATCGTCGACCTCTTGTGGCCTTCGAATCACATGTCACTCGTAAGCACTTTCCGGTCCCATCGATTCCGGACGTGAAATCAGCAATTTCTAATTATCTTAACGCCCCCGGTCGCTGCGGCAATTCAACCGATCCTATCCTTTTACTGTCATCGCTTTATCACCCTAATCGCAGGGAAATAAAAGCAGTGCGCCTTTTCCGTATCATCGTTGTCAACTAGACTGCGGATGTTCCTGCTAGAATATAAAATTCGATAGAATTTCGTAAGATATTTATTTGTTTTGTATCTACGAAGGCTGTTCCCATTAAAAACCGAAAATCGCATAAACATCTGCAGTCTAGTTATCACAATCTAGCGAATGTTTTTCAACGAATCCGAACATATCTCCAGCAGACGAACCACAGGAGCACTGAATCGTGATCACGCGATCATCGACAACTGGAAACATGCTTACCAACAACGCGCGCGAGCGGGGCCCGAAAATATCGTGATCCCTTCCGCTAACGAGTCTGGCAAACAGAGAGAAATTCCCCGAACGGAACGTTCAATTAACAAATTCCATTAATCCGACTCCGGGTATATTCGATAAACAAGAAAAAGTGAATGTAAACGATAGCGGCGCGGATTTTTCACGATCCGTTGCGTTCGATTCTCGGAGCGGTGGTGCGTGTGCATGCGTGTCGTGTAGATAGGTATTGGAGGATTGTAATCTCGGCTACCTCGATACACCGTGATAATATATCCGCGGGGGTGACCGTGCCTAGTCGCGATACGTTATTGGAAGAACGCCAATACCCGATGATTTACCATGAAATCCGCTAGTTATTGCGTGGGAAACGCGGTCTCATTATTTATACGTTATATCGCGGCCGGTACTTTTCCGGCGAGAGGGCCCCGGGAAAATAAACTGCTGTCTGCGGCTCGATGAAATAAGCGATTTTCGCGGGTGCCGAGCGACGAAACAGAGGGAAAGAGGGACACAAGAGGGGGCGAGACGAGCCGAACCCCCCAAACGACGCAGACGGCAGCGAGAAATCGATGTCGAACAAGCGCGCCGAATTATTGCCGGATGTTTGGCAACCGCCGGCGACTTACAATCTTCGGTGTCTCTTACTGCAAGATAACCGGCGCGGCGGACCTTGTTGAAATTGAGCTATCGCGACGTCGGCGTCGGCGCCGCGCCGGTTCGATTAGCACTTGAATTTGGATCCCGAGGATCAACTTGGGATCGTGGGATTGAGATCGGGTTCGAGCGTCAGTCTCAAAGGGACGCTGAAGACTGCATTCGAGTGGCAAATGGATACTCTGTAAGCCGCGCAGCTCTAGCGGAAAACGCATAACTGGTTGGACAAAGAGACACTTGGTTTGTTCTCCAGAGCTACGGTTTTGATTGGAGATCTTGATTGATAAAATCGATCATGTATAATTCATGATATACATTTTCTGAATTTCTTTCTATGCTTGCTCTAATAATGTTGTACGAGAAAGAAAATGGTAATTACCACCACCTAATCCTAAGTAATTCTGATCGCATGATTTTTGCACTCTATATAGCCGAAATATTTTATTTTTTGAGGTACAGAGATCGTTAAAATAGAAATATTTTATTTTCCAAATTGTATATCTTATTGAACATACTATTTTCTGTAAGCAAAATGAAATCGAAAATATTAAATAGTATTTGAAATATTTGTTTCGCCAAGTAATGCCCACCTCTGGATTTGAAAGAATGTAAACGAGATAGTTCATTGAACGGATCATAATGAACCGAGTAAATGTACATTTATGTTGACAGTGTTCCCCGTTACGTGACCAAGAATAAATTTGAAAATCATTGCGGTAAAATTATTCAGAAATTAACAAATTGCAGCGCAAACACTGGCTGCTTTCCATCCACGGGGTTTTAATGGTTTTTTAATTTTGTAATTTGCACGCGCAGCAGCATAAGCGAGTAAGTATCGTTACGTTTCCGCAGTGACTGCACGGGTTTACATCGTTTTATTTTCCGCGCGTTGTTTACTCTCAATTATTTCAACATGGCAGTTGTTATTGTTAATAAAGGCCGAACAAGCGTCGGGACGCCGGAATCGAAGCAGCGAGAAATTGATTGGGTTTACGTGTTCCATTATGCACGATCGGCGAACAAAAATATTCACGTTCAATCCGAACCGCTCTGGATTTGTATTCCACAGATTTTTCCATACTAACGATTCCGAGTGTTTTCACTATGTATAAGCTTACCGGGCTTTAATTAAATTGAAGCGTATTGCGCAAATATCGTGGCCGACGCTGCGAAATTAAAAGAGCGATTGATACGCCGACGGAATTCGAGATGCAGCTGGTAGCTTCGTTTTCACAGGATTGCGGATATTGTAGACGTGGCCGGCAGATACGCCATTTCAATTGAAAAACGTCAAGCCATTATTTATAACCAGATAGCCGCTCTCCTTTAGTAGAAATAAACGATTCTCTTCATTTTCAGTCGAAATTAAAATATGAATAAATAAATTAAGGGTAGACTCGTTTTTCCAGGATTGCAGGGTGCGGAATGCGAGTTAAAGTTTTTCTACTGAAAGAGTAGTAAAAGAACGCTAGATAAAACGTCGATCTAGGCCGCGATTGCCCTGAGAAGTCTTATTTTTTCGTTTATGAGGCGTGATTTCAAAAAGAGAAATGAAAACGCGCATCCCGCACCCTTGCAATCCTTCTCTCTGTATTATCGTTCCAATTTCAGAAACGAGTATATCCCCTTGAATGTTGAATCATTTGAAAGAGGGTGTCATAATGTGAAGTTCTCTTACCTGGCCAGTTCTCTCTGTAGGTGATGGACTCGCGAGCGTGCTCTCTCGGCTTCAGCCGTAGCATCGCGGACACGAGCTTCGGCTTCCATTCGTTGTCGTCGTTCGCGGTCCACATCTCGTTGCGTAGCCTCTCGCTGTAACAAACAAAACGATATTCCTGTCATTCAAAACGTCGCACATTCTCATCGGCATGGTTCGGATTGTTTCGCGTCAGAAACGCGATGCTTTTCATTAGAGAAGTTTTCGCAGAAGAAGATTTATTCACTGGTGGTGTACAAAATATGTCCTATTCTTTTAACGCTCCCCTGCATACACACTAGTGCAAGATCATTCGATTCCTATTGAACCAGTTTTCCCGAGCGTCATCCAGGGGCGTCCCACTGCCCTCCATAGTGACTACCAAGCAACCGGTGCTCCCCATTTCCTTCGATTCACATGCAAATATCTGCCCGTTCGAGATCGTCGGTTTTTCATCCGGGTGTTTCACTTTTTTCGAGTCCGCAACGCGTCCCTCGATAATTTCCGGGCTCCGGTGCACGCGCGGAAAATTTTATCGGGCCTCTGTCGACGCTTTTCGGGCTCGAACGAGCATAAGCGAGCGGGTTTTATTGCCCCCCCCCCCCGGGTAACATCCACGGAACGCGAAATGAATCGTAAAAAAAAAGAAATCGAAGAAGGAAGGAGCTTAACGAGCAAATAAAACTTCTGTTAGGACTGTTCCAGGCAAATACGCTCTATTTACGATTCGCTTTCCCGTTAGGATAACGCTGATCTGCAGCGATAACCGGCTCCTTTCTTTGCTCCGGCTTCCGGAGCCGCGTTCCATTCGTCCGCGATTCCTTCTGGAATCGCCGTTGCAGATTTTACGGCGGGCCCGGAGCCTCGAGTTTTCTTGCGTTTAAATCAGAAGGAAACGGCCTGAAATGAGGAACGGGAATCGTTTATGCAAATCTGCCGATCGGAACGGTCGCGGAATTGAATGAAACGTTGTTGCACACCGCGCCGGTTTCTCTTTTTCCACGGGAAAAGGTAAATCGGTTTGCAAGAATCGAGAGGTGCGCAGGGTATGTCGAAAAGTTAGTAGTTTTCAGGAGGTATATCAATTTAAATAACTCTAAAACACCATTACTGTCGTACTAATTGTTAGTGAATAAAAAAAAAAGAGGGGATTTACGATCCGTATTTTTAACAGCAATATCTATAGCGTCATTTAAAGCGATACATTCCGCAGTGAAAACGGAAGGCCTATTGTTCAGGTTTCTCTTAATTTCCATATTAATTTCAGGACAAATACACGCCGTGCCCACAAACTCTTTGTCAGACGTTTGACTTCCATCTGTGTCTTGCTGTTTCTGCAAATATAGGTAGTCGTTTACAATCGCATTTCCACCATTTCCAATATCGCAAACTTTCGGGACTTTATAAACTTTCGGGATCCCGACTCGATCCCGAACAAATTCCCCGAACCCGAAATTTCGAATACTCGCACATCACCCAGTTGTTACCTTTTTTCAAATACAAAATCACTGAACTGGAAGCAATGAGAAACAAATCGATGAGAACCACTACCGTTCAGCGATTCAGCAGTTTAATCTCCCCGCCTGTTCCATTTTTCATGTAATATCGGAAATTAATGGAAAAACTGATTGCGTTCCCAACCGCGTACACTTCCGCTTGGACCGACGTTAATTCTCCATAGCTCCACTGCCGGCGATTTTATCGGTAGAACAAATTGCCGCACGAGTACGCACGAAAAGTTGATTATTTTTTTACAAATTTGAAGTTTCTAATTTTATGTTCGCGAGGTCGATAACCTCGATCGTTCTGCGGAATTGAAGCGATTGCGGGGGTTAGGCTGATTTCGGACATTTCCTTGATTAAACCAAGATGCAAGTTGAACTGCGGAGCCGGAGGCACAAAGAGAAAAAAGAGAACGAAACCCTGGAAGAGGATGGAGAAGAGCTCGTCGATCTTCGACCGGCTGGTGGGAGGAATTATTCATGAATTTAAATCGAAGCGTTGCACGGTACATTGATTGCACCCTTTTGATTCTGTGCGCGGCTAGAGTCGGCCCCCAGCTTCGGCCCTATCAATAATTGCGTTCGACCAATCTGCCGAAAGCAGTATTTCGCGCGATTTAACTCTCGACGGCCATTATGCCTACGGGCTAATAAATTATCCGAGCCTCCGGAACTTTGAAAATGTGTCGACCGTTCCGTATCGGTTGCTCCGCGAGTCGAATATTCGCCGAAGGATCCCCAGGACTCGGCAGACCTCCGCTTCATTCCCTTAACGTTTCAATTCCCTCGGAATGCATCGGGACTTCCGTTACTTCGCGACGCTCCACAGGATCTCCCAGGATTTTCGCTCGTATCCTTCGAATTCCCCTTACTCACTTACTTACTTATATTTCACCTAAAAAGATTTCCGATCGAACCACTAACAGCCGGATAATCTAAGCTGATCAGTGATCACTTGACTGCGGTTCTTTATGCATTCATGGGTTCCAAAAAATTTCAATGGGAAAGGTCCGATAGTTATTTTTCAGAAAAAAATTCTTTAAAAATTCGTGCAGAAACGGCCTAGAAAAGCAGAACAGCCCCCCTACGTTTTTCCAAAGAAAATAATCGACAATGCTGTTCTAGGGGTTGCAACCGGAAGGAGGCTCTATTAAAGAGAGTCAGGTGAAAGACGTTTAAGCGAGAGGGTCCACGCGAAAGATATCGCGGAATACAATCTGGTAAAAGCCGACTGACCACCGCGTAGAGGGCTTAAGGGATGGTCCGTCCGGATTTATGGAGCCTTAAATCCCGGCGAACGTTCTCTGCACCCTCTCCCACCCCCCTGCGAACGCCATTCTTCTATTTGGGGGTTGCTTCTCCTTGGGACGTAATGCGATCTCCTTGTCCTTCCTTGCGAGTTGCGAATCAACGAAAGCCGCCATTGCTAGGGGTTGCACAGGGGGTGGCGGAAGCTGACACGTTTGACTTTCGAACTTTCCCTTTCCGCGTGGGGATTTTAATGGTACCGGCCGGGGAAGTTTAAAAGATGCGATTCTCCCCCCTAATAGAAAACACATTGAAAGTTTCGTATAAAAACAGACGTGGCCTTCGAGAATCTCGAAAAGTTCGATTCCAGAGCCGGAGAATCTTATTCGAAGTCTGGATCGAAAGACCGGATAATTGTTATTAAATCCTTTTTTGTTCCATACTTCAGCTTAACCGATTATATTTTATTTGTAATTTCGGTATTTTAAGGCGAAATAAAAAACCGAGTTTCTTTATTCAAGCGATGAACTTTAATCAATACAATATTTTCTTACTTATTCGTTTTAGCAAAAGAGTATCGAGCATAAGGGAAAATATCTTATTCATTAAAGTTCATTGCTTGAATAAAAAAATTGGGCTCTAATTCACGTTAAGATACCGAAAAATTACTTTCTTGCCAACCCAATATATAATTCGAGGAGATACTTGGGTGGCTTCTTTTACCTAAGACACCCTGTGCAATGCGACATAAATTCAATAAACTGCAGAATCGTAACAAAGAGATTCTCTGGTCACAAATACGCGGCGGAATAAACAAGACTTCAGAAGTTCGAATAACATATGCACGAGTTCAAAGTTACGCAGCGTTAAAAGGAGTTATAGGTGAAAGGGGAATGGATCATCTCGAAGATGGCACGATTTGCGCATAATCCTTTTTCTGTGCGTGTCAAAAAAAGGAAAGGAGCGAGGTTCGGTGTAGCCGTCTGCCTCTTCTTTTTGCGCGCTTCTGACGCGTGAAATCTCGAGATGAAAGTCGAGCAAGGGAAATCGCGCGCGGACTTTTGGCGATCGTTTTTCTAAGCGGCGAAAAACCGAGCCAACCGGATGTAGAAAATAAGACATTCAAAAACTGGATCCATCCAGTCCCGTTCTTGCCATTCAAGCGTATAGAACCGGCGCCGATCGATGTCCGAGGGTCGGTCGCATGCGAAGCACGCGCATCCAACAGGAAGAGTGCATACGAACGAAGAAATCTTGAAATTCGCATTTGATTCGACAGCCTCGATCAGCAAAACAGCATTCATTCACAGCTTTACAAGCGAAAATCTTACTACCCGGCGAACAGTTTCGTAACTTTGCGAAATTTACTTCGGGATCTGGTAAACAGAGATTCCCGATAACTAAATTGCGGATGCTTGCGCGTTTATGGCGGCTCGTAACTCGTCAACGCTATTAAATGAAAAGTTTTAATCGAGTTCGGTGGTACATACACGCGATATTATGGCGGAGTAAAATGCTTGTCCTTTTTCGCGAAATCAGTGTCGCAAGCTGCAATGTGAGGAAATAATATTATTGAAAAATCCATTTAATTTTTAAATATTGGTGTGTCTGTGAATTTGTATAGTAAGGAGCAAAACCGAACCAATAACCACAAGTTTTGTATAAATCGAAGAATAGAAGAACAACAAAAAATCAACATTATAATTATTTTTATCATGCACTAACGAGCATAAAACTGATTCAACACACTTTAAATCAGGATAACTTTTTCATGAATGGACCAAACGACTTCAATTTCTCTGTAAGGCTAGAAGAATTACGTCTAAAAAATATTTTGAAAAAATGCATTTGATCGGAATTGCGAAATATGGCAGAATTTATTACGACTCTAATTTATTTCAGATCTAAAAAGGATATGCACTACCACGGAAAATAAGATTTTATCTAAATCGAGTTTCTTCAAATTCGTCTAAAAATATTCGAATTGCATGTACATCCGCAGTCTACTGATAATTAATATTTAATTACGATAAAGGAGTTTTCTACGCCCGTTAAACTGCCGAAGGCGATTGCGACTTGTGTGGGTAACAGTGTTCGAGAGTAATGGGGGAGCTTAACATATTCTAAAAGGAATAGCACAGCTTACACAACGAGGTGGAAGGTGGGCAAGTCGATCGATAGCCGCGCGTGAGTTTCATCCCGGACACGTGCACCGTGCGAAAAACGAAAGACCGTAACAAGATTCGCCGGTAACCAATCTGTGTATCGAAAGGATTCGCTGATCGATTAACCAATCGTCGCCGCGCTTCAACAACTTCTTCGTTTCAATCGTCATCCACGCCCCTCAAGGCTTCTCCTTTCACGTTCGATTACACGCCACCAATTAATCATCCCCCTTCACAACCAACTCTCCATTTGAAAAGAAGAAACCGCGCCGGACTTTTTCGAAACCTTCACGACAAACCCGTACTCTAATCTACTTCAAAGAATTTGATTGCATCAACCCTCGCGAGCGTGCTTCTCATGATTTTATGGCGGCCTTGTTGTAAGTTTGTTAGTTAGACCAAACAATCATTTAACTGATTAATAGAGGAGAAATCATATGTTGACATCTTGAAGTTTCAAAATTTTTCGAGACAATTTTGAATTTCAGCTCTTCCCTATTCTACTATAAACGCATAAAGATCCGCAGTCTATTTATAAATGTCGGAAACCTCGCTAAACCCATTGGTTGCTGTCGAGAAATCATTCCTCTCACCTTTTCCCCATTAGTATTCCCAGTTTTTTTTCGGCGGGTGCGGACTGCATCCGCGGTTCAAAGTCCCTGGTGACTCAGTGGCGGTCGCGTGTGTTTTATTCGGGGCACGTGCTTGCCGAGGAAGCTGCGAGAAGGAACTCTGCCGTCGGCCAATCGACGGTCATCGAGTTAGAAGAGGGGTGTTGGTGCTCGGTGATCGAGCAACAAATAATTAATGAACAACTGCGAGCGATCTGCCGCGAATCGTTGTTCTCCCCGCGTCGCGTCGCGTTCGAGAGAGAGAGAGAGAGAGAAAGAGAGAAAGACACTGAATAATTCACCGCCGACGAAATTCTCTTCGCCCTCGATCCGGATTTCCCCGTTCGGGAAAGGGAAAGTAAAAGCTGGAAAGGCAGGTGAACGTTCCGGGAAGCAAAGGGGATTGATAGCTTGGTCACGTGCCGCTGATCCTCGCCACTCGTCGCTACCTACGAATCGCGATAAATCTTGCAGGCTTCGCACCTTCGAGGATCTGAGGGATGGCCCGAAGGGACTGTCAATGTGATAGTCATTCGGGTGCTAGTCGCTCTGTTATGACCTCCTCGGAGACAATTAGCCGCCCCTATTAAAGGGCCGACTCGCCGTTCAGCGATTATGAAAACCGCCTGAAGGATTCCAGACCCGTCGGATCTGATCGTTGCTCGATTGTTACGTGTTTGTTAGTTGACTCTTCTAAAATGACAATAAAAAAACCGTTTAGAAAGGCTGGATGTATAAAGAGTTGTACAAAAAGTCTGTACACGTACCGCCGTAGAAGAAGAGATACGTAATATAAGCAATCTTGTTGAGAAATTTTCTGATCGTGTTACACGGTGCGAAAGTGTCTTACTGAATAGATAGCAGACAGTTCAGATTAGTTGGAAAAGGATGAAAAGGTGGAAGAGCAAACGCAGCCATTCTTTTCCGATGACCATTATAGATCATAAAAGGCTGCAAACAAACGTAACACATGTACCGAGGGGTAGCCACGACAAACGATCGGTCCGCAACTGTTCAAACAGAATAATTAGCACCTCTCAGCCTGGCTACTACCAGTGCAATACGAGCACCGTGTGTACTTTTCCGCCTCGCGGATAGATACGCGTTGTTTGCGAACGGGCATTCCTCCCGCGGAGGAATTTTTGTCAAAGTATGGAAGACTGGATGGAAAGGAATATTACAGATGTAATAACAAGTGGATCTTTAAGTTCTGAATTCTGGTCATTCGTTGAAGCGGGAGACAGCAACGAAACATTCTCCAATGACTTTTGCACCGGCGCGGCGCGGCGCTGCGGCACGGGGTCCTTTGAAGAATGTTTTGATGAGTGCTAGCACCAGGCTGCGTTTACGAATGGTGAGAAAGAACGTTTGAGCGACTCGTTATGCGAATACGAACCCGCAGGGTCGTTGCACGCGTTAATATCACTGTTCGTTGTAGTGGATACGTGTCGCCTTTCTCTTTTCTGGCTTTACGGTCCATTCTGTGCTTTAGCTTCCTATTGTTACCGGGTAATCGTTTAGTTCTGGTAAACGGCCTGGCCAACGACTTCACGGTGGCTTCCTTCTGCTTCTTTATTTCCTGGTTCTAGGGAACGATCTTACCCGGCTGTATCGGCGATGATGGAATTTATTAGCTGCCACGTAATCGCGGTAACAGGAACAACGTCTTACGTGAAATTGAATAACGAATCGCTAATCGTTCAGTGGCTCATTCATGAATGCTTATTTCCCGTCTTTGTAGTTTAGAGATGGGCTTGAAGATGTACATATTGCGAAAGAAACAGTAAAAACATTAGCAGAGTTGAAGTGTGAAGTTCTTCCTCAATCTCCTTATTCGCTTGACCTGTCACCTACTGATTACCATTTTTTCAAGCACCTACATGGCTCTTCGAATGGAAAAAGTATTCAAAGAACGTGCTGTAAAAACTCTGCATTTGATGAATTTTTATTGTCTCACGTTTATTAGATTTCTTCTCGAAAGACACTGAGGCACTTGTGTCACGATGGAAGAAGTGCATCGATGTCGATGGAAGTTATTTCAAATATGAATAAAGCTTGTAAAATAAAAGTTCATGTTAAAGGTCCAAAACGGCCATTTCATTTGCAACAACCTAATATTTTTGGACTGTTGAACAAAGTAAAATGAAGTCGGAAGTACCCGATAAATTGCAAAATATTCGATCGTTTAAAATCAAGACATTCCATTTCCACAACAGTGAATATTCCCATTCTGGAAAATGTTTCGTGCTGATCCGGCAAGCTTTCGGAACTTTTTAGTCGAGCCTTTCACTGCCTGTAGACTGAAACGCTTGAATCTTTTGCGAACGTGCGTTTCAATATTTACATTGAAGGAACGATTCGATCGTTCGGTTTGTATAGACAGGTTCGATTTGTGCACATATAACGTCCATTATTTCGACAAGCTCGATTACAGTGGGGTGATCGCAGCGGTGGAAGAAAGAATGAAAAAGGCGTGTGCATTAACGAGAATCGGCGAAACGCATAACGTGGAGGGTAGAACGGAATCGCGCGAGCGATTCAGATCATCAAAGTAAACCCAGACTTTTACGAACGCGGTCTGCATGAAAGTATGAATGCTTCATTCATCGGCGCTGAAAACGGCCAGTGAATGGGTGTCTCTCATGAACGTAGATATCCGCGCGCGCGTTCATACCTGCGGGAGAGCTTAAATGGCCCGTGAGCTTCCTCGCTACCTTTTTGCTTTGGTTCGACATCTGTATCGCCTCTCTCATCGCAGCTACTGTCTTCCGCTACACTGGAAACCTCCGGATAGCCAGTTCCTATCGCGAAAATCGAAACCGCACGCCGAACGGAACACTGAATAAATAATTTTTAATTTTCCGATCGCAAAGCGAATAATGAAATAATTTTTTCGGCGCAAGGTTCGATCATTTTCTACGACAACGTAGCAATACGTGCAGTAAACTCTGCGTTTCGGATTTTGCTACGTTGTCGTGGAAAATGATCAAACCTCGCGCCGAAAAAATGGAACACCGAATGTTCCACGAACATCGGACCGCCTCGTTTTATCATTTACGCGGATTTTTGTGCGAAATGAACACCGTCGGTAATTGTTCAACAAGCTGAAAATAACAACAGCATTTTTAAATTCTCTAACATTTCTTAAATTCAACTCATTCTTGCTGGATTAGGTATACACTCTCCCGGACAAAAAGACGCGACCAGAATTGCTGAAGAGAAGTATACTTTTCAGCAGGATAATGCCGGAGTACACACCGCAAAAGTAGTGAAACTTCTCTCAACCTTCTCTCGACCTCAACATCATTGAAAATTGTTGGAAATAAAACCTTGGTTGTAATGTTAAATAAATAGATATTACGTTAATTTTAAAGTGTGCTATATTTTGGTCCCGGAGTGTATTATTAAATAAGCATTTTATCCGCGAAACTTTGCCAGCTGCAAACGACATTTCTCCCAGAGGAGCATTCTCCACAAATTTTTTGAACTCGCAAACTTCGCTTTTCGACGGCAGCTTCCCCGCAACAACGAAAAAAGAGAACCTCTCTTACCGTGAAAATTTGAAAGCGCTTCCTCTCTCGCGAATAATAGATTTCCCCCGGTTCACCGTTACTCGGAACACCGGAAGCGACGTTTCGCCCGCGATTTTTCCATCGGCGCGGAGTAAAATCGCCCGGGCAGCAACAGGAAAAGCAGAAATTCCCTTTAATTCCCTCCTCTATCGTGGAATGTTGCGCGTAAATTAATTAATTTGTTGCGATTCTGAAACGTACGTGTTCGGTGCGGCGTGTGGAATCGCAACGTTTAATCGAGTCGATTCCACGGTCGAGTCACGGAACGATTCCGCGTTCGAACTTCGTCGCGGGAAGCGTAAGCTCGATTATTGCGCAACTTTTTTGCGGGATCACCGGGTCTGAGCTCGCGGAGGACTTTCGAGGGAATCGGGGACCGGAGTAGAGGCGTGAGTTCCCGCACTCGCGACGATTCCACTCGCGCGAGAATGGTTATGGCCTCTCCGTGCAGTTCTGAAACTCCGCGGAACTTTTCTACCGATTATCGTTTATGGCGTGAGACGAATATCCAAACAAGTTCACGGGGCGGACCGATCTTTGCAAGGGAAATGTCATGCCATGCCACACCGCCGCGCCGCGAACAAATTACCCGCCCCATTTCGTGTTGCGAAATGGATATGATAATGCGCGCCGCGTTGTTTTATCCCCGATACTCGCGGATCTTAATGCCGGTCTAGAGGTTGTAAAAAACCCTGACGCATTTTTCTGCGGCGCTTTATTCCGCGCGGAAAAATGCCGGTCCTTGTTTTTATTTATGCCGCACATTACCGTTGGCCTTTGCTCGCTGCGAATTCTAAGGCGCTGAGAAATAGACCTCGGCAGTGGCTAATAAAGTAATTCACTAGTTTTTCTTCCCTGCAGTTGATTACGCATGTGCATCGCTTCTAAGAAAATTTGTCCGCGAACGTTGAAAACGGTCCAATTATTTTTGTAGAATGCTACTGTACGCATCTTCTTTTATTGTCGCGAGCACTTTCCGGAAAAATGCATTTCGTCCCTGAATGTTTTATAACAGTTCGGAGAGCAACGGGCAAACAGGAAAGCGTACCTCTCTTTGTTTCCTTTAATATTCATATTTCTTCGCGTACGAAACGGAAGGGGACTACCCGTTCGTTTGTAATACACATTTTCCGTTTCCTTTATGTTTTCTTTTTGTATGAACCATTGTATGAACAATGTGGAGGAAACAGAACCATAGTCGATCAATTATAAAATCCCCGGACACGGACAAACACTGAAAATACAGGGTCGTCCACGAAGACAGAGAGGAGCTCGATCAAAGCCAGTCCGGCGTGGAGTTCGCACGGAACGCTACCCCAATTCTAGAGGATCGTCTTTCGCGGACAGCCTAGCAGGGTAACGAGGGTTGGACCGAAGGACGGAAGAAGTAACGAAAAAGAGAACAGAAGAGGACCGAGTAATAAAAAGAAGAAGGAAAGAACGAGGAAGAAAACGTAGTCGGCAGCACGCGTGACGGTTCCGAGTGAAAGGAGCGCACGCGGCATGAACGTCCGAAACGACTCACCCTGCTTTGCTTAGTGAGGTTGGCGCCCATCAGCCGGCAATTCTTCGTGGCGTCGAGGACGTTCCGACGGGGGGTACCCTCTCCACCGGGACATTCCCCCCGTCCTGAGGGTGCAGAGGGATTGACCCCTCCTGCTGTTCCCCAACGGTGCACTCGCGCGGCCACCCTGCCTATCGGGCCCTCGACCAGTCCCTTCAGAAGTCGCAACGTACCACCCCTGTACGATAGTCCACGGACACCACTACTATTCCCGTTGCTGCCGGCCGCGTTATTTTTATCCTGCGCGCGGCTAGTTCGTTCACTATCACCAACAACACCACTACCACTATCGACACTACTGCCACCAGCCTCCACCTCCTTCTTTTCCAACGTCTCCTTATCCTGCACCACCTCTTTCTCCGCCAGCCCTGATCCCGTCTCTCCTGTCACCTTCGACGGCGATCGCGGAAGCAACCCCGAACGTCCACCGCCACCCTCCGGACAGTGTTGTCGCAGCTGTTCCGAAATCGTTGCAGCTGCAACGTAACCGGTCGATCGACGAACGTGACGCTCGCCGAGACTCGTCGACGTTCTTCGTTGTTGTTGTTGTTGTCGTCGCGGTTGCTGCTCGCGCGACCCTTCCTCTCCGAGGGGATCCCGAGGGACGAATCGTTCGAGAACGCGGAGGAGGATCTTGCGTGGGAGACGGTTTCCGGCGTCCAGGCTACACACGCAGGCGGAAGGACAGGCTCAGGGACGCTCGTGTTTCTGGAAGACCTACGTCGACGGGGGTGGACGGGGCTGATGATGGCTAACACGGTTCCTTCCGGTCGTAGAAAATACATGCAAAAATAATAGATGTCTCGAGGAGGTAGATTCTCGCTAGACTGCTCGATTATACCGCTTAGCGCGTAGGTCCTCTACGGGACTAAGGCAACGATCTTTGTCAAGCGTTTTCGTATCAAGGTCTCTCTCTCTCTCTCTTTCTTTCTTTCTTGCACCATCAGCTGAACGTCTCATTCATCCTACTCGGCGAAGACGGACAGTCGCCTGTCAACTTCCGTTCGTCGGCCTCGTTCTCATATCCCGCTCGACGATCCTCGTCATTCGAGTCCCTGTCGAGTGGGCATCGGCGTTGCTATCCTCTGCTCTACGACCGGCGCAGTCGCTCGATTCTCGCGGGTCTAATTCTGTCAGACACTCCACTTTGATCGCGGGCCGTGTGCTCTAGACGATGCTCGTTTAAACTTGCAGCTCCGACTTAATCGAACGTCAGACGCTCCAGGGACCTCATCGGGAAACCCGGCAGCGGGGGTGGTGTCTCATCTCATTCGACTCGAGGGAAACCTAGACACCCGGCCGATGCGACATCGCGACTCCGAGGATAGGTTCGACGACTGGCGAGCATCGGTGTCTCCGGAACACGGCGACAGTTGACGGACGCTCTCTGAAGACGTCGCGCGCGATACCAGGGAACCGGCGTGTGTGGAAGCGGGTAGACGACGCGGGCTCTGACGTCCGTGTGGCGCGCTGGTTGCCGACCGACTGACTGCCTATCGCCGATTAACAGCCTGGCCTCCCTCGCCGTCTGACTCGCTCCAACCCTCGGGGAGGATTTCCCGTCTCTGTGCGCTTGCGTGCGTCCCCAAAGCGACGCGACTCGACTCGGAGCGACCCGACGCGACGCGTCGAGCCGGCTCCACCGCGAGTCCGCGTGCTCCCGGACGCGGATTTCACCGGCTCCGAACCGCTTGAAAAATCATAGGCCTCTCTCTCCCAGAAGCGACGCGTAATCGGAATCGGATGAAGCAGTAAGCAATCTTTTTCATTTGATAATGGCACCAAAAAATGTTTGGAACCGGCTTTCTATTTGTAGGATTGCCCTTGACTTTCGAGAACAACGTATTCTTTTTTGTACTCGTAACGTGGAAATATTTTTCATTAAGGAAAAAACTGTTCATTTATAAAATAGTATCTTACTTAAGATTGTAATTCATTTAGTCCGCGCGTTTTTGCTGTTTCGAGCTACCGCGCGACGGACAGCGGAGAAATCATTGCGTCCGACGACCATCCCCGTCGCTTTTCACTAACCGAAGCTTCTCGTTAGGATTCTGGGCCAGCGGAGCACAGGTTTTATGCCCGGCGAAAGATTTGATGGGCTTTCGGGCTCTTACCGAACTACACGACTAAATGTGCTCCGCTGCTGCGGGAATGGGACTGTTTATTTTTAGTGGACCTTTTAGGGGGTATTCCCGTTTCCTGTCCTCGGTAAAATAGTCATCCATCTTACAACCCGATATTCTCAAATACGGTCCCGTTAGAACACGGAACGCATTACTTTTACAGCACGACATAACAACACTCTAATCGAGGAATCCAAATTGACGTTGATTAAGGAAAGTGTGCTTAAAACCTGCTATGCAGTTCTGATTTCCAAGATTCGAGTACTACTTGTGACAAAGTTTCGATTACTTTCAACATCGATAACTACTTGTCTACAATGAATACTTTTCGAGTATAATCATTGAAACATTTATTGCTTTTAAGTAGTAATCGAAACCCATGAAATGAAACTTACGTGACTCGGATTCGTGAGTACATATTGAACTCGATCCCATCCCTATCAGCAATAACTATGGATTGAACATTGCAGATGGCGTCTGAACATTCGTCGTCGGTAAACCGTGAACCACTGCGAAACAGAAAAACAAGAGCTACTTTCGCGAGATGAAAATAGTCGGCTGACGAGGCGCGTAAACAAGCAGTACGTAGAAGCAAGTAATTAAACCATATTAATCCGTCGTCCCGAATTAAGGCAAACATTTCGAGCCGGGAACGGCCAGTTAAACCGCTCCAGGTAGATCCTCGCATCATTTAACCGTGGAAGGCACCACGGTAATTAAGCAGACGGCGCGGCAAGACGATTACACCGGCGCGATTCCGCTTACGAGCCGGTAATCTCGTTTACTCCACCGTAATAAATTCATAAGTTCGATCGGCCCGTAATATCCGAGTCGGTTAATGCGCCTTATGGCTTTTTAAAACTGATCAGGGCTGGGGTAAGGTTAGCGTGGTCCTCTCTTCTCGCTCGAAATATTCGACGCGCCTAGAAAGAATCGTCGGGCAAGCCCGGTCCCCGGTGTGATTTATTATCGGCCGCGATCCACGGGCGAAAAAAAAAAAGGAAGGGCCACGAACTCATTTCGTTGCTGCCGTGGAATATTCGAACCCCGTGACACCGTAGAAATTTCCCGAGATCGACGACGACGCCGGCACCGCGCTTTATATTTATAACGCGAATTTTTCGCTGTCCGACGCCTCTAATATAAGCTTGCCCGGCCCACGGAATATTGAAGATCCGCGACGTTTACAAATTGCTAATGGTTACCGCGCGGCTCCTGTTTCAGGCGAGGGATTCCTTGTTTTTTGGCCTACCGACGATCCACTGGTTCTTATTGAACCCCTTGGCAAGCCGAACAACCCCTTTTCTAGACCATCCAAAAGGTTTCGCGGCAGGACGTTCATTCTCCCAGAATATCAACGTTCTCTTTGTGTACGGATCAAAAGTTGACGCGAATGGAAAATTTCTAAACATTTTCTAAAATTTAATAAACTCCTACTTTAGTCAGTTTAATCCAGCGTCACTGGACGCGTAACTCCGCTGTTCCTAGTCCAGCCAAACATTTCAGTCAGCTTTTGGGTAGAAGGCGAAGATGCAGTTCGTTTAGCATCTTATCGTGAAGGGTGATACCGCATAACAGTGCGACTCGTGTGAATTAGAAATCGAAATACCGAGCCGCACACGCTTCAGCAACCGATAACTTCGGGGAGGGATTATGAATTTCAACTAGAGATTTTCCAGTGGCGTTTCTATATAGCCTGAAGCTGCAAGGCCCTGTGAAAAAGGTGTCGATTTTTCCCACCGACAAAAAAAAAAAGCGAATCCCCGCTTAAGGGTCCAGGCTATGGCTTTGCAGATGGAGCTTAGCGTGAAAGAACCTTAGAATCTCTCCCTCTAAGAAGGGGGTAAGAACGTCGGGAGACTAATTAAATGATAGCAAGGCTTCAGAGGCCCGAGGGTCCAGACCGAAGGTTCACGGGGTACAACACCGACTCACGGTGAATACGCATTTCCACGGGGAAACCCGGTGGTATCCTGTGGATCGATATGCCCATTCCGCAAAGTATATTAACAGGTTGCCAATATCGCGATAGTGGCTGGAAGGAGCCACTCGGAGGGCGACATTGTGAGGCAAACAATTTAATATGCGCGCGGCCTCTCGGTGGAAGTCCCTGCTAAGGACCCTTCCTTCGGCATACCTTATCTGTCTTCTGGCAGTCACAAAGCCAAGATCTCTCCGTTTATTGGAAAGCTCTGCGCTTGCCATACCCGGGGTCCAGGATGAAAGGCGCTTTGCCTCTCCTCTTCCATTCGCTTATGTATCATCGATACAGAAGCCCCGGGCCCCGGCCACGTCTCTGAATGTTGATGCCTGCGCGGGGTAATTTGGTCGGATTCGGAATTTGCGTAGCATTCCGCGTTTTGAGGGATACCCTCCCGGACCCGAGACTTCTCCGGCGAAACAATTAGAGAGGATGAGAGCCCGATTCACCGGCGCGGCGGGACATCGAGGAATTCACGTCGAAACAAACTTGATCCCTTGCTTCCAAGTACCTTTTTTTTTTTGTTGCGTTTGAGGTGCTCAACTCGAGAGGAAAATCTTTTCTACCGGCTGCAGACGTCGCTATACGTACACCCCTCGTCAAAAAGATAGACCAGGTGTGCTATCTTTAATTTCCCAATGACGCATGTAAAGTTTCACGCGTTTTCTTCACGTATAATATCAAAACATTATGAGCTCAGAATATGCGGTTCGTTGAAAATAGTTAAAAATATTATAAGGTTTAGGTCGCGCTCTGATTGGTCCGTGTTTTTTGTTAATAACTCCCAAACAAAGCCGCGGATAATATTTTCGCAAAGGAGAATGTTGCTTCAAATGATCTTCAGGAACCTCCCATTTCCGGCTGTTGAAGGAATTTTGAGACACCCTGTACGTTATAAGTGTATGCTCTCAAACACATCCAGTTATGTAAATGCTATCAACCTGCTAAGGGGTGCCAACCTAAGCCTGGATGATGATTATTTCTCACAGTTCTAAAGAGATGATGATAGTTTAGAAAAATGTCACATGTTGCATCAATGGTAAACACTTGATGTACTTGATCGAGCAGCTCGAGACAGAGGTAGTATTTCACGTCGAAGATTGGCCGCAAGGAAAATTAATTTACGGGGATTACCGTGTTAGTGAATAACGGAAAGCGAAGTTCCCGGTGTAGTCGGCTTTTAATAGTTGAACAAGACACCGGTGGAGGAGGGATGAGGTTATGTTCAGGATGAAAGGTGGACCGCGAAACAGCGAAGATTTCTGTAACAACGTTCAGGTACGAGACGAAATTTTCCACTTGCACGGAAGTGGTTTCCACGATTATTAAATTGAAACGCCAAGGAGAATGTAATCTCCGAGAGGAAAACGCCACACCGACGAGGATTCCTTAAAGCTACGATTTTCTATCCACGGCACGTTCATCCCTGAACACTGTGTCGCACTTTTCATTGACTCTGCTGTTTTCGGGAGTGCTTCACCCTCGAAGCACTGCGAGGGAAGGGGTGGATTTTCTGTTACCTCTGTTTCCCTCTTCTTTCCCGATCATGATCGAGCGAGGTATAAAAGGTGGAATGCTAGCGGAAAAATGCTGGCGCGACAGAGTTCCCGGAAAATTGAGAAAATCCCAACTGTGCTGTAATATTGACACGAATTTCCGATGTGGATCGATGCTCCACATACTGCAGAGCATTTCTGCCTACAATTATGAAGGTGGTCTAAGTGAAAATTTAAAAAAAAAAAGATGAGTTTATATATCGGCTGTTCCACATCACATTATTTTAAACTAAATGAATTCAATGTAATAACAAATCGAAGTAACAAAAATCTGATTGCAGCACTGTATGTACCCCTACGAACCATGCAACATTTATTTGAACATTTCTTTGTACAGCAAATAACTTAGCAGTTATTTGAGATCGTTACGTTACGAGACTCACCCTGTATGACTCGGACCGCTTTCATAAATTTCTATTTTATTCCAATTCAGTCAGAAAGATCAGGGTCGCTTTCTGGAAAAACAGTCCCGTGCGACTTTCAATTAGTTCCTCGGAATTCTTATACGTCATGCGATATAATCAAATTGTAATAATCTGACGGCGAGTATTTATGCAAATTAACGGTTGCGGATAGCGATCTGGGGAATAGCAGAATGCGCACGATTTTACTTTCTGTCGCACGAGTTTCATTGCGATCATAAAAATATGTGTGCAGTGCTAAATATGATTGAAATCTTTACTTTGCTGCGTTTCGCGTATCACGAAATGCTGTAGAAGTGCATGGAAATCCACGATCCGGTACTGTGCGATGGAGATGCATGTTTGTTACACGTCGAAAAACATTTTTTTCGAAATCGAGAACAGATCATGCTCATTCACTGGGAGGTGTTCATCCTACGGCTGTTACTTTCCTTCGAGGGTCGAAGACTATGAAGCTCCGAAGCTTCGAAATTGAAACCTCCGTAGTAAATTATTAGAGGATTAACCCTCGGACAACGGACGATTTGTCCACAGCTCCAATTAATAATTATTTAAAATTTATTTTTGATGATATCTTGTGTAGACACATTAGTCTATCCGATATCCTCAATGAAGCAGCTATTCAGTTAGTTTAATTGCCATAAATTCAGTGCTTAAATGACAATTTGGATTGGCACAGCACTCGTAGGGTTAAAAGAAACGGAGTTTCGAAGCTTTTCGATTCGAAGACTTCGAAACTTCGGACACTTCCTTCCCGAAGAGTCGAAGCTTCGGAAAAGTAACAGCCGTAGTTGCTTCACGTTCTACCCTGCATCGAGGCACTGCTGTACTTTGCAGGATCCGATGAAATCCTAGCAGATCTCTATCGGCTTGTCGAAGGAAACCTCGGAACCTGTTTTTATTCAAATTTTGTATATATATTTACACAACTATGTTTGAAATTAAATGAAATATTATGATTTTTGTTCGCATTTGTGTGTACCTATTAATAAAGTCTGTTTATTCGCAGAAATGCTTTGTACTTCTCTTTATTATTTATTACACAAGCAACTAAATGCGTCTAGAACATAACAGTAATAATAATGATTATTCAACACTAGATACTCAACATTAAATACGAATCGAACCTGCCGCTAAACACTGTCGATGAAAACAGTGTCGGTGAAATGAGTTTTCGACGAACCCATGGCAACCCGGAACGTGTATCTCATCCAGCAACCTGTTCACCGGATCCTCGTGCGCGTTGGTAACGAGAGACGTACCTCGGCAGTAACTTAACGCAGGTAACGTGTTAAGTCCTCCGCGACTTGTTCCGACGCATAACAATGCACCGGAGGAGCAGCGGGAACGGTGACGTATGCGCATCATAATGCGGCTGAGTGTACGTCTTCATGGCAATTAGCATGCATCCAGCGGAGCTTAGGGCACGTTGGGGTGTCCGAATAATCCCGCGTGATCTACGCACGTTTCCGATACCCATATGCACTGTGCTTATGCCAGTGCTCGCCGCAAGCCCCTCATGCACGTCCACACGTACGCGTGCACACGTACACGCGCGCGCGGACACAACCGACCAAGTATTAGCGGGGGTTTGCGGGGGTGGTTGAAGGGTGAACGAAGGGGGAGAGAGAAGCCCTTTGAATAATTTTCCTTTCTACTCGCAGGGGCCACGGTCGCTTTATTTGTTACCCGGAAAAAAATCGATCGACCATATTGCCATAACCGCCGTTTAATAGCTATCTGCGCCGCCGAAAGATGCATTGCCTGATAATCGACGCTGATCCATCACGATTAACCGTTCCTCTGCAACGGTCAAACGTTTAGGTGTATCATTACTTACCTCGGCGGAAGGGAACTTTTATTCTCGCGCCACACGTACCTGAAACAATAAGAAAAATAGTTCTTTTACCTCCGTTGCACCTGTGGATTTGATGCATTTATCAGAAAAATGAATCTGACTCGTTAATAAAGAAAGAAATTTCTACTGAATTTCTGACTTTCACTTTGCACGGAGCTCGGCAGTCCAGTAATTAATTAAAAAGATACGCAGATATCCGCGCTAATAGTCGAATACAAATGATCCAGAAAAAGAGGGGAGGGGTCCGAATACGAGTATACGCTATTAATTCGTATTACAACCCCAGAAGAGGGAACAAATGAGAAAAACGGCGAGGTCCACTCGTCGGATCTAATAATTCATCAAGGGTTATATCAAAAGCATCGAGCTTTTTATCTCCGGGCGACCATGCGTTGCATGGGCCGAACAGAAAAAAAAAAAATACATATTCCAAGTCAAACAGCACAAACCCGGGAACACCTGTCACTCGCGCGTTTCCCGGAAATTATGGTAAATTTCCCAAACGGGGACACACAGGGAACACGTCCCTCGACGGGTCAGCCGAACGACACCCCTTTTATCCTTGGCCAGGGCCACCCCAGGAAACCGGTGCGGTGGTGCTTCTCCAAATAATTCGTCGGAGCCGGGAACTGTTCATCCCGGTTCCTCCTCCGCATGATCGTGCGCGCCTCGCCATTAATTAAAGGGGGCCCGGAGTGCACCCTCTCCGATAAAAACCTTCAGGCGTATATAAAACGTGGGGCGTCGATGGTTGTTCCACGTGCGCCGGGGTGCGGTCTCGAGATAGCCGGAACAACCCCCGGTTGAACCGGTCCGTGGCGATCTTCGGGTTTCGCTTGAAATTTTAAGGCGCATATAGAGAATCGTTAACCACCGTTTTGCGGAATCTGTGCTATTACTTTGAACGGATTACGGTGGGATTGCAACTATACGGGAAAATTTTATATGGTATTGTGGGAGCATGAAGGTAATGAAAGGAGCTCGACCAATACGAAAGGGAGGAGGAAAAAGGAAGGAGCGTTTCGTCCTAGGCCACGCTGGAGGACTCATCAGTAACGCTATCTAGCGGCCCTTTTATTTTTTAAACAACTTTTATTCATGGCCGACAATTACATTTTTGAGGTTATAAAAAATGTGTAAAAATATAAACGCTTTTTTTTTGTATAAAACCTTTTTTTTTTCTTTTGTGTTCTTTGGTATGTTATTGATTTATGAATTTATTTATGCGCCCAAAACGTATTAAATTGGCCGGTGGGAAATGACGCGTTCTTTGAATTACTTACTTGCTAAATTATGCTGCTTATGTTAATTATATGCTAAACTTATAAATGGGAACTTATGAACTAGCATTATTTACAGAAAATGAGGGGATGGGTGTGTACAGTATTTCCAGTATTAAAAATTATACGTTTGTTGCGACCAACAAAATTCGCAAGTTGAAAAATAAGGACCACCCTAATGCGCATACATATTCACCGACTCGTGTACACCGCCGACAGTAACTTCAGCAACGACTCGGATTGTGTACTTTCTGCAACTCGCTTGTCTCTGAGAACTAGATTGATGGCGGAAACACCGACACGAGACATCATTTAAAGGCCCCCTCGAATTTTGACAGAACTTTGCAGACGTGTAAAGCAACGAGAGATATCATCAAAGGGGCACAAAGTTTAATAAAAGGGTGTCTGTATCCCTACGTTTCTTGAAATTTTTCCTCTCTAATAAACAGTTATCTGTATCGCATTAGCGGTTCGAGGGTGGCGATGTTCGGACAACGATTTACATATTATTGCATACGTTATCATCACCCCAACGAAATGTACACACCGTAGAACGGGGCTGCTTTCCGAAATTCAAATAAAGGGAAAATTTCTGCTACTCCATTGGAATTAATCACAAGCTAAACGAAGCGGAAGTGTATATCTCTTAGTTGGCTGTTTGGGATTCCCTTCAGGTAATCTCGCGTCACACGCATGGCCGGAAATGAATAACCGCGCAGAAAACCTACATAATTGTCATTACTGCCCCGGCAATTATTCGGGAAGCATCATTCGAGGCCCCCTCCGGTTAGGGTTGCGACCAGGAATAAAAGCATCGGTGTTGCTAACCCGGAGAAGGACACGCCCCTGGTCGCATACATACATGCTCGTTCGTGGAAAATATTTTCGTAGCAGGTGGCCATTATCATACGTGGACAATGATAAAACACTGCGCAGCTGGCGACGTAATTATGAAACTGAATAACACGCGCGGGTACGTTGAATTTGTCGTTGTGTATTTCTTTTATATTTTATTTTATTTCTTTTACTTTACTTCTCTCCTAAGTCCAAGAAATTGGACTTGGTGCATTTAGTTCTAGCTTTTTCCTTCCTAGGTATGCCTTCAGCCTTTTTAGCATTTTTAGCATCAGTTTCACGTTGTTCACAACAATTGAAGAACTTCTTACAATTTCCAGGTTTTCGACAGGACCGCCCGGCAAGAACGGGAAACAAGCGAGACCCGTGAAATTTATAGGGAAGTTCGTCTCTCGGGCGCGTTCTCGACGCAGACTTTCGTATCATGGAACCGACGAACAGTTTACGCCCATTGTCTGGCCCGTACAACAATTTATCGTCGTCGGGCTTGTTTTTTTTCTCTGTGTCGAAGAGTATCGGCACGAATTGAAATACTAGAAACACTTCCGCCAGCATTTTTATCCCGGTCCGCGCGCGAATTGTCGGGCGAAAAGAAAATAGAGAACAAACACAGCGTCCCGCCCCAACCAGAATTTCGTCCGCTGAAATTCTATTTTGACTTCTGCCGGTTTTTCGAACACGTGTGCGGAGCTATTAAAATCGCCAGCTTGTACAAAGTTTCCCCCCGATGTTTTCGCGACAACGAAAACCGTCCGCCGTGATATTTTAAAATATCTCGATTGGGCGATCCGGAATAAACATTTCGGGAATATTTTGATATATTGTTTACGTTCCGTTTAATCAACGTGTTTTTCCAAGTTTTATCGCGCCGGAAACCGTGCGACGATCTTCGCCCAGTGTTTCGGTTGAAATTTTATTCGCAGGCAATAATTCTCGATTTCAGTAGCCGCGCGTAGATAGAACGAGGAGTTTGTAAAATGTGGTGGTTCAGTTTTTTGAAACAATCGATCGACGAACCAATGCTTCTAATTGATTATAAAAACAATCAGGTCTTTTGGTACAATTATAAAAAAGTTATTCTGTTTTAAAGGGCAATTTTTAGTTTAAATGGAATTTTGAGAGAGAGAGAGAGAGAGAGAGAAAAACAATGTATTATCTGTTTTACGGAGTTAATCGATTTGGCAAGTGAGCGGCTCATTGATCAGAAAGCAGAAACGGCTAAGTACTACGAAGACGATCGCGGTCGAACTTCTGTCAAGCATAAATCGCCGTTTAGTTGTACATACGCGGCTGTTCATCGTTCCAAAACGATGAGCACACTGTTCCGGGATTTGATGCAACACGCGGAAACGACGCGGGTCAGAGTGCAAAGTTATGTACCGATCAACTGTGCTGCCGTAAACCGCAACGCGCATTGTTCCAACCCCTAATGTGGCTCAGTCATTAGTCATTACTTAGGCCCGCGGTACGAATGATTAGAATGGGTTAGTGGGCTGCGATTTAGTGTCCCACGAGAGTTTTCGGCCTCCTTCGTGCGCGCGTCTATTGTTATGGAAAAATGAATACTGCGAGGGTGTCTGAATGTACGAGGGAGTGCGCAATGGTGACACAGAACCTTCACTCTTTATGAACTGTAAAATCCTCCTGACTATCCCCTGGGACTTTTGGGGTATCCGATGGGTATTCTCCGTCACGATCACCTCATATTATTTGCGTTGTATCGGCAGTAATAATATCCGGAGTTAAATCATTGTCGGTAACGCTAGAATGCTAATTACGCTTCATTACAACCGCATTAATTGTACGCGAATAATATATGAACAATATTGCGACATGAAATTTGATTTGCACACACTGGATACGTCAATGTTCAAAATAGAAGTAATTTAAAATCTTATTTCGGCTTTAATATTGGGCTGTAACATAAGGACGTAGAGATTTTATTTTCGCTTTTGTTCTGAATCAATTTACATGCTTTTTTTTTTTTAAATTGTGTACACGATAAGAAGAATAAATTATAACGTCCCTTGTAATTAGAATCTACCTTCAACTCGATCTCCTCGCGATACGGAGTTTGATTGAATTAGTAATAATCCCTTTGACTATCCAATTAATTGGTTCCTACGATTTGTCGAATATTCGTACCGCAATCACCGGTTCGAGGATTTGAGAAATCATTGGAACGTGCGCCGGGTGAAACTTAATCGATCTTGAATCAACGATAGTCCTTTGATCAACACGCGCGGATAACGCAGTCATCGTTCACTGTTCCCCGGTGATGATCCGAACCGTGCCCAGGCGGACTGTGATTAATTGAGATGTAATCACGCGGTTACTTGAGGCGTAAGATTGCGTTCGGTTTGTAACAGCACGCAAACGCCGCAATATGTCCATGGCAATAATGCAATTTAGATGGTGTTCGTGTCGCGTGCCGTCGATAATCAGCTAACAATGGATCGATGGAGTGGAATTATTTACAGTTTACAGAGCCGTGCGTAACGCGTTGCAATTCAACCGGTGTAGTTCAATTCATTGACACGTCGGGAGAAACGGTATAATTATTAGGTTGTTGCAAATGAAATGGCCGTTTTGAATCTTTAACATAAACTTTCATTTCACAGGCTTTATTCATATTCCATTAATTGAAATAACTTGGATTGCAGTTCGCAAGGAGTGGATCTTAAAGGGAATTGAAGTCTGAACGTTTCACATAATAATATAAAATATTCTACACACCGTGCCTCATTCGCCTTAGGCGGGGAAGCAGGACAGCAATTACTGAGTGATGACGACAATTGTTGCAGCAGGCCTGGCGCAACTGCGCTCGCATGAATTTCACTCGATTATCGGGAACGCGTCGCTCTCGCTAAATACCGAACGGGCACACGCACACACCAGTCGAAATCCATTAAAGGGTTTCGCGCCCTCCGCGATGCATATATCCGCGGGCCTATCCGGTTTAACCCTTCTGATACGTTTGCGACCCTCTCACGGTAGAAGGCCACCGGCTTCCGCTTTTCCTCCCTTTCATGTTGCGGTCTCGCGCGGCGACCCGTGTTGTTTTCTTTTGTTTGAAGACCGTGTACCGTGACCGATAAAATTTCCTTCCCCGAGGATTTATGGACGGGAAACGGCGAACGCTGTGCTTGATATAAACGCGTGTCTCGAGCACGCGAGAGACCTTTTCGAATCGCGAGTCGCGGACACGGCTATTTTCCCTCCAAGCACGCGGCAAATTTCTCTTAAAAAGATCCTTCCGGCTCTTATCTTGTATATTTCATTTTCCTAAAATTAAGTTTGCTATTCAGAGTCGCTTTAAGCCGCACACACAGGCCTGGCCAACCCAAATGGTTTCACGGGCCACTTTGATGACGCGTAACGTTTGCTTTTCAAATATGTAATACAAATACAAAATGAATAAAACTGTACTGTTATACTATGATTTAATATAATTAACACTTGAGTCTCTCTCAATTAATGAGACGTTTGTTTATCCTTTCTTTCACTTAATTCTTGTAAATGTATATTTAGTACATGTTCGACGTTGCACATCTCAGCCGGTTTTCTAAATTGGCATCAGTTAACGAAGCACCTGATGAACTCATTGTAAATTTCATCTTTGAAACAAATGTTTCCCCCTCGTCGTGCTCGTCGTGCAAAATATCTTAAGTTGGAATATCTCTCGGATGTAATATGAGTATTGTAAAAATTAATTTTTGACGTGGACGCAAAAGTTTGCTTCATTTCATGGTTGATGGAACTGGAGTTCGTAGTCGCACTTGCGCATTATAACAATGACACACGGTGATTTTCATTTATTTAATATTTCTTGTACACACACAACGAAAAATGTAAAATCGCCGGCGGCGGGCCGCGCGTTGGCCAGGCGTGCTTTAAGCGATTAAATATCCCTTTATCATTCGATTGCGTGCTTTGGGGTTGCTTTTCATTATCGAAATGTTAATTGGATTCTGCATTTGTTCTTTACATTATCTCTTCCTCCTCTGCATTAACTCTTTGTGAGTCGACTAACTGTTTCAATTTCGAAATTGCTAAAGGAAGAACGCAACATCTCTGTTTGGCTTCTACTCATTGCAAACGATGCAACCATGCTCTTTTATATTGCACACAGATCCGCGGTCTAGTACCTATCGCATCCACAGCAAGTAAAAATGATTATTAACTGTACGTAGCACAATATTTCCAAACAGGCCGCGGTCGCGTTCGGACGTTCGCGTTAAGTTTAATTAAAATTCGTGACGATATTCCGTGCTCCAGTGGATCTAATTAAATCTTAGGTGGTAGTACTTCATTCCGGCGGCATTTTTGCCAGATTACATTTCGCTCGTCCCGCAGGGGAAAACAATTTCGCTGTCCAAACAAACGTTCGCCGCGGAAAGTTTAGGAAAGGCGCGTGCAACCGCGCCGATAGTAAATTTTATCTGCTCCCTGGCTGTACAATGTTAAAACTCTGCCGGCGACAAATGAAAGTAAAGTTTATGCAACGATAACGATCGTCCTGTACTTAAATACGCGTGAATTTCCACGGTTTTCCCCGACGTAATCCTTGGAAGCGGTTTTACGACGTTTTTACTGTCCTACGCCGAGCCGAGCCGAGTGGAGCCGAGCCGAGCGCAACCCTCGTCACGAGAGATACCTGCCGACACGCGCGACGGGGGTGCAAACGGGGCGAGAGTACATTTTAAAATTATCAAACGCAGCCACGCAAAACTCCTCTCGCCGCACAGTATCGTCTCAAACGATTGAAAACCTTAACGATATCACGCCCGTCGTCTCTTGTCTTTCGTTCTGACAGAAGCGCAGCGTTTCGGAGATTAAAGCGGTGCCCGTGAGCATAAACACGGCCGCGAGGAAAATCTTCTTTGCATTTTATTTTATTTTATTATGAACGGACCGAAGCCCTCTTACATAAACGTTTACACAACAGAAAAAAGACTACGTAAAATAAAAGAAGTGTGTGGATTGATTTGTCGCCGTTTCTGAAAATAGATGTAACCAGACTGACTTTCCAAGATTTTGATAAATCTTCCCAATGCGCAACCCCCGAAGAAATCATCGCACAACTCTGGGATTTCGATCCTGCCATTAGGGCGACAAACCACGACTTTTCCCGTATTGGGCGTTTTCGGAAAAAATGTTTTTTCGATCCGGTCTACCGTGCAGTGATGCGAAGCTTCCTGCCGGCATTGTATTTTTACCTCTTCTCCGTTTTCCAATAGAAATTTCACGACGAAGCAAGGAAAAAATTCTCGGGAGGGGGTCGGCAGACGCGACCGACAGGGATTAAATTTATCGAAACGGGTTTCGTTCCCTCATCCAATGACCTGCGTTGTAACACGAATCAGGACGGCGATATATCAATACACGAGGAGAGCACCGTAGGCGATAGAAGTAAATTCAAAGGCGTCGGGGATGAAGGATGGCGCGAGCGTAGGGGATCGAGCGTAGAAACGGAGGAGAAAGAAAGAGGGAGAGAGAGAGAGAGAGAGACAGAACGCAAGGAGTCGAAAGAACGAAACGCAGAAGGGACGCTACCCTCCGGATTTCATGGCGCCGCGACGTCGCAAACAGTCTAAAGGTACAATGTCGCCTCGACGACGACGAGCCTGTGTCTCGTTGCGATATCGATCATTAATACGATGAAAAACAATCGGGTGAACGAGTCCGGCGGGAGGAGGGGCGGGGACAGAGCCCTCCAGAAACGTCTGGTATTATCGAGAAGATTGCATTTCTTCTTGTCCGATTTTTTGTTATCAATCATTGGCTCCTCGGTTATAAGTATCGATTAGCGTCACAAACTTCGCGGGGGGTGCAGACTGTAGGGGGTTGGAGGAGCGCCGGTTTATAGAGTGCAATTCCTTTTCCCTCGTTAAGAGCTAACTGGCGGAATTGTCCCCTTTTTCCTTTTCTCGACAGAGATCAATTAATAATTGTGCGAGCTGAAGTTAAACGTCGATATCGTATCCCGTTCAATGTGTGAACGTTCTCGACGGATCTGGGAATCGAAAGTGTCTAATTTATAATATAATAATAGTATACAAGAGATGGACGAATACGCAGGAGGGAATTGAGACAGGAAGGAGGAGAACGAAAGAAGCAAATTACTGTTCGAATTCATGCGAACACGGTATTATTTGAGACTTCGGTAAGTAAAATATTATGATTGAGTACTTGACTGTATCCGCGGATGTTAGTTCAGAGGAGAGAAACTAAATCGCTGGGACTGGCCTGGGAATTCACCAGATTTGAATCCAATTGAAAATTGATGGGGTACGCGCGTGGTTAGGGCACTCAGAATAGACGGTACTACCAGAAATAAATTGATCGAAGCAGTTATTCATGTATGGCATTGGGGCGCACAAAATCTTGCGAAATTCAACGCGAAACACAGAAGAGAAGTCGAGCATCTCACGGTCCGCGTTTGCGGAAAATAGGTGAATTTTCACGCCCGAAACATAGCTGTCAAGAAGAGGGCAGGGGTTGGAAAGAAAATTCCACGGAATTGCTAATACACGCGGAACGTGTGCGGCGTGCATCAGCCCGAAATTTGCAAAGGAAATTACTGTTGGCGAACCGTGCGGGCGCTCGCTTGTCTTCCTCTCGCGGCGGCACGTTAATCGAGTTAGGAAAAAAATTTGTACCTCAAAGTGGGCTAACGAGGTTCCGCGCGGGGGTTGGTGGGAAGACAGCCGCGGTCGTTGAAAAAGCGATGATTATTTATGCAGATTCGTATCATGCGCGCCGTTAACATCGATTCATCGGCGATCTACCCTTACGATCCGTTCGCGGAACAACAAAGAACGCCCTTGGACGACCCACGGTTCATGGGTTCACAGTGAATGCGTATTCGTCCTCCTCGTTCCCCTCGCACGCCCCCCGTAATCCTTTCAAAACAGATCCCGAGGCTTGGCTGATGGAAATTATGCGGCGCGCACGCACCGCCATCGAAATTTGAATTTCAACGTGAGAACGGTGTCCGTGTCGTGCGCCCCGGCTGTTTGCCGTAGACACCGCGTAAACTTGTTACGCGGATTCATTTCGGCGGGATAGCATAAATTATGCCGAATACGCCAAGTGAGAAGCGAGGCACTCTTTGGGTAGGGCGCGCTGATGGTTTGATGCGCAATTGCGATCGCGATATCACGCGAGTTCCGCGGAAAAAGTGTCGCAGCATTTGCCTTTTCGAAGAGTAATGTGGGATCCAGCTGCGGAATAGTAATAACTTTGTTAAAACGAGCTCAAAGGACTGTTCTTTGAAGTGCCAGAAGGATTAGTTTGTTGGCCGATCTGTACGAAAACATACAGTGGGTGTGGAAGGTATATTCGTACACTGATAAATTTCAGTTGTTTCCAGAAAAAGTAGTTAATAAACAACAATTTCACAGTTTTATTTGAAATTTATCAGTGCACGAATACTTTCTACAACCACTGTATATATGCGAGGCTATGTCAACGTATAAAACAAATCGTAGACTGGCCTTGAAACGACCACGAGCCTCGACGATTTCGACTAACATCGAATATTGGCCAGTCTTTTTATGTGCTTAAAGTCGTCAAGATGTTTAGGAAATGGGGATTCTGGGAAAAGTGCGTGATTCAGATTGACTGACAAGGGGAGCCTACGTTTGGTAGTTGGAGGGTTCTGATGAAATTTTGAGGGGTGAATCGAGAATGCAGGGATGAAGGGAAATTGAATGACGACCGTATGTTGCCCATCGGTTTCGAATATTTCGTATGTTTTCCTGTTTCTTCGATGACAAGTGAATCTCAATTTTCCATAAAATCTTTCCTCCCATATACAGATTCCAAAATAAAGCTCGCGCTTGATGAATTTCAAATTTAACTGTAGCGTGTGTTCCTTGCCGTTGTATGCGTGCACGTTGAGGGGATGGAAGTGTACTTAAGGGGGGGGGGCGGGGGTAGTTTATTTGATAGCAGACTACGGCGAGTACAGGGAAACACACAGAGTCAGACAGAGAGGGCTCGCAGAATGTTTATGGCATGTTTATACGACGACTCGAATGTTTTTTTCTTTCCGGTGAAGCATGAGAATCACTTTACTTAAATTCCTGACGAGATGTTTGCACGACGCGACCGTGTATGTAAAACTCATTCGCCGAAAGACCCGGCTAATTATAATTTACGCGTCCCGAGGATCCAGGTAATTATTCCGCGAGACGGCCTCCTTGCATTTAGGATAATTATTCCATGCATATTTTAACAATTCGGCGTCTGGCCCTTTGAATCGTCATAACAGAAACTTATTGTATTGCAAATGTACATTCTGACCGACGATAACGCAATCAAAGCGGAATAATCGGCAGACAGGAAATGATAATTCTATTTCTTCGATGCAGCCTCGCATATTCCCGTACCGAATCCCCTTTCTCCGTCGCCGGAGACTTGTTCGCGTCGCTCCCTTCAGTTTCATGGTTTTATTAACCGTCGACGCAATTTGTTACCTTCAACCCCATTTTGTTCAACCCTTCTTAGGCGGCCGCCCCCGTTGATCGCGGAGTTGCGTGAATATGGAACCGAGAGCGTACCGAGAATAATAATTCGAAAAATAAGGGAAATCAAAATGTAAAATTTTAAATTATCCAAAGACGGATAACTTCGCGCAACTATTGTCGTCTGATTGCATATCTCTCTTTTCGCACAGGCGCGGAATGGGAATTATTCAGTAGGAATTACCGTTGATTTGTCAGAACCGATCGTCAGACGCAAGCACCGTCTGCCAGAGATCGTCGGAAGCGTATTAATCTTTTCCTCGGCGACGGGCACTGGCAGGATCGATAGCTGAACCCCGTGACACTGGCAGAAATCTGTGAGTTTGTCTGTGTATCGTATATAGAAATAGAGAAAAGGAATACACCTATATATTTCGCCATTGCTTTCGCTTCATTTTTTCGTGGCAGGACTTCGTCGTTTTTCATCGCCGCGAGGCGGACTTTATGCGTGTAGCGCCGCGGTAAGGTCATCAATAAGGCTTTCCTGTGTCTCACATAAATATCCGAGGATTAACATATATCGACCTGTTCGCCGGCCTTCAAGCGGCCAGCTCAAATTCAACATCCTCCGATCTCGCACATTTTCATGCTAATTCGTTTCCTCCCCGCCAAGGGTTAGGTCCATTCCGATACGACGCATTAAAACTTTTACCAGCTATCGGAGAATCTCAGCGTGCAGCTTTTCTTATTTATCGACGTAATATCCGAGCGTAATTCGCGGCGATTCATCTGGCCGGAGAATTTTCGAATGACTGCGATCGTAAAACGTACTCCGTCGGACTCAGGAGATTAAACGTGCGAGCTAGAAATCGTCTCGATAATAATTTATCGAAATTGAATTTATTCAAACTGAAATCTTACTTAATCTCCTGTTATTAGAGAGTACTTCTTTCGAATCACTGAATAACGTGAATTATAAACCTGTCCCGTTTGCTCGATTGTAAAAAAAAAAAGTGTTCTCGATGAAAAAAGACAGCCGGCCAAGTAAGTCAACGAGCAATCAAATAAATTGATTTACATTTAAATTCGACCATCCCCATAAATCCTCGCTCGCATAAACATCCGCAGGCCGGTATCACGCTGTTTTCCAAATAACCGCGTTACGCACACCCCCGTTATATATCCGCGAATCGAATAAAGCGTCGTATCCCGAGGGCACCACTCGACGCCGCACCGAGGTGAAATGTTAATTTCAACACGGGGACTGAATGGAATCGCCAACTTCGACGGCTTCTAATTAACAATACAGTCCCCGGCTCCCGAAAGAAACACATTCTCCGATGACATTTTCGCGCCCCGGCCAATCGTCACTTCGTGTATCACCAACGGGACCATGAATCTTCACTGCAAAAAAAAGACGAGGCTGTCGTGATAAATAAAATTAGCATTCCGAGAGGGACTCGATCCCATTTCTTTATAAATTTAATGCAATTTGAATCTCAAGATAGAGATTATTTCGCAGTACTGTACATACAGACGTTTCAATACATTATATGATACTTTATATAATACAATACACAAGCAGTTTCAAAGATGTTGTTACGAGCCAGGGCCGCGAGCAGCACGAGTGGCCGGCGAAGTTAAGGTACGCGGACGAACCCAATGCATGTATGGCTTGGAAGGATTTTCAAAAAATGTTAGAAAATAAAATTCCTTATAATAATTTCAGGTCTACAAAGGCAATTACCACGGAAAATAACATTTTACATGATTCCGCTTTCTTAAAATTTGTCAAGAAAAATGAAAACACGCTGAATCTAGTGATAATGCACCAAATAAAGCAGTATTCGCGGCAAGCCTGCTCTAATAAGAAGGATCGACAGAGGAAATTCCAAGGGACAATTCCCGAAACCGCGAAACGATTGAGGATCGACAAAATTGGGCCAATCAAACGAACGAGTACTGCGGGAAACGATGAAGACAGGGGAGAGGCAACGTGTAGGAAGAGAAAGAGAGAGGGCAACACAAAGTTAGGCCAGTGTGGGCTGCGACTGATGATGACTAATGTACGTGCGAGCAATTTACATCCCACTTTGCAAGAAGATATCCTCCACCCCATGCCCTCCTCCTTACGACCCTCTTTTCCACCCCCGCAACCCAACCTCTTCCTTGAGCCACCCCCTTTCACGAGTTCTTGCCGTGTTTCCTGTCGCGTTTCCTGAGGCTCCTCTCGAGCCTCCTGCACGCCGTTACCCTCGTGTCTGCGACGATCAAGCCGACGTTTTGCCAAATTGCCTCTGTTTTTTATCACGCGGGAATATTCCCGGCTCTGCCAAGCGTCGCGATACTCGCGCCCCGGTTAAGCGAGACGTTCTACGCTCCCAGATAGAGTGCCGCGCTGTTTGTAAACACGCGTTGCTGCACTGATTCCTCGGGAGATGCCCGCCAACCGTTTTCTAATAGATCAAAGTGGTGGAATAATCTTCTGTAATCTATGTTTTAGCCCTCATCTATGTTAAAAGGAACATTATTTTATTGTAAGAAACCTTATTCTGTTCGAAATTAAAGAACACCTTAGCACTTTTGCGAAACGTTCCCTTTTCATCCCCCTACAAGGATGTATGTTTATAATTTCTTTTTCCACGTTGTTATACATGAACGGACGCAGAAATCAAAGCTTTCTTCTCCCGTGACAGCAATTCATGCAGTTTTCATTTTTTCCAGAATTCCTCTCCTCGACGCTCGCCGAGTTCAAAAGAGCACCTCTCGTAATACGGTCCTACATTTTCAAAGCGTTCGCCGCTGTCGACCCGCTCTTATTTCCACACATACGATTTCATCGAATCCCTCCTATATATGTATGTATTTGCCTCCTATTTGCCACTCCGTGTACTCTTACTAGTTTTCCACCGAATATTCTGATTTTATTTCCTCGTGCCCCTCCGTTGTTGTTGTTCCACGATCGCCCTCTGCTACGACCTGTTTACGAACGTCTAACGTTCCGCGTTGTTCTGTCAGCCATCAACAAAAACACCAACCATAACAAATATACAGTTCCGGTGCTAAACAAAAATATATTTTGTCCCGTCTCCAAAATTCACAATTTTCCAGCCGTTATTGAGTATTAAAATAGTTAACTTTGTGAATATATGTATTAGACGGGTCCCGTGGAAATCACCGAAACAGATTCTCCCGACACGGTTTTCACCGACAGCATATCACCGACTCCAGATTTGACCAACAACGACTTACGTTTAGGATCCTCGAAACATATCCACTTCTCATCGCCAGTCACAAAATTCGACACGTTCAACGTTATCAAAAACTATGCTGTTGTATGAAACTTGTATGGTTGTGAGTTGAAAATCTTTACCAGATGTCAAAACAAGAAAATGGCGTCAATGACGCGGTTTGACGGTAACTACATTGACAGCTAGAGCCACCTATGGGAAAATTCCGGTTTCATATTTACATACCTGGTAGAATTTCGGTTCTAATTCGGTGTCCCTTTAATTTAACGGAGGAGAAGCGTGTCTCCAGCTGATCTTCTCTTTTAAGGATTGTAGAATTCACCACTGTGAAAATTCGCCTTTCCAGCTTGGTCGTTCCAGGGAGCACTGTTTGCGTTCCAATCGTCTCCGCTATCACGCTTATTTCCTGCTCAGAATTTCCTGTCTCCGTGAACTTCGATTCTCTTCATACGCGTCCGTTCCGTCTCTATCGGTCAAAGTCGTTTATCGACGCCCGTCTGCCTGCCTTCCGACCCCTCTACCTCTCTCTCTCTCGCTTTCTCTCCTATTTTCTCTTATTTCCGTTTACCTTTCGCGACTGTCGAACACTCTTCTCCCTCAGTCGCCACGTCTGTCGCCGAGCGGCGTTTGTTCGACTTAACTTGAAATAAATTCGACTGGGAGGAAATTGCCCGCGCTAGTTGTATTCAGACCATGGCTCCGCCATCTTGAATCGAGCGTCCGTGAACCGTGCAGTTCTCATTCAAACCGATCCTTCGTTTTCGCGGACCCCCAGCATTGATTCGTCGACTGGAAGTCACTTGGAACAGACGAAATTTATGCGGGTTCGTGTCGCAGTTTAATTATAAATGGTGTTCCCGATATTATGGTACAAGTGGTCGGTTTACTTCTCGAATGAGAGTCTACTTTTTTTTATGTTATGAGTGCCATGTAACAATGAAATTCTGATCGACAAAAGGTTATTGAGAGCCAGGATGAAAACCAATTGAATACTCTATACCCTTTGAATACCGTCTCACTTTATTTTCCGATCGTTGAAACCACTGGACCACTCAATCAAATGGAATTTTATTCAATTTCGTGAAAGTTCGCAAAAGTGTGAGTTCGCATGAAGTATCCAGTTTAACAATCACCGAAATATTTCCAATATATTTCCAGGCACATGGATCGATTAATTATAGAACGATAAAATGGAGTTGTATTATATTACGAATAATACTACGAAGTTAATATAAACAAAACGCTATTTATCATTGCTATAACGGTGATTCGTAGCCGAGGGTTTAATTAATCGGCCGGTCTATTAATAATTTCCCGATACGCGGCGGGAACCGACTCGATAACTTTGATGCAAACAAAATGTTAATTAACGGTTGAGATCAGTGGGGGCAGCCGAAAAATCTCTTCATTATAAGTTTGGTAAGATTTTAACGGCGCTCGGCAAGGGGCTGGTTCTTCAGAAGACCGCCGACGTATTAAACTTCCTATTCCCTTCATTCGAAAGAACGAGGACGTGGCAACCCTTAATTACGCCCCTTTGCGAGTCCCGTGTCTAGAACAATAGTACGTAAAAAGTAGACTAATTGAGTCTTCCATCGACTATTTAATGACAGAAAAATTTAAAAGCTCCACGGAACCAGGGCAAACTCCAGCAAACGTGTTCACGAGAACAAGCACGCGGAATAAATAGTTCTCGCAGCGCGTTTCTCGATTACCGTCAAGCTGTCTGCACCGAATAATAAAACAGGCAGTTCGGAACATTCTCCTGCAAACGATCCGCTCGAAACAATTTGTATTTCGTTTCGGCGAGCGTTTCAGCATATCAAATTGAATCTCGAGTGAATTGAACTTCGACATTTATTTATTTCGTCGTTCCCCCATGCACTCCGAGTGTTCTGCGGATATAAATCGTTGCCTACTCGCGCAACGTTCAATTCACACCGCCCACGAGCGTTCTGGAAGAATCGTTCATTAACCGGGTATCCTGGTTTCGAACTTCGAGATAGGTCAAAATTCGCTTGAACCCTCGTTTTCAACTCTTTCGAAGCCGTCGAAAGCGAAAGAACCGTCGAATTGGGAACCCGGAAGTTCGCTCGCCGGAAGGAAGAGAAAAAGAGGATTGCATTCGCCTAACGAGCAGAAAAAAGAAGACCGTGCTGCGAGCGGTGTTATCAAGCCTCGGAAAAATTGGTTAATTAAATGGACGCCGGCAAAGACAAGATACTTTTCGAGCGAACTGCACACGGGCACCGCGTGGCCGCGCATAATTGAAGCGGCCGCGTGGGTGGATCAGTATATCTCGGTTTTTACGGCGGATCCACGGGGTTTATTGTCGTGTTCTGGTGCCGGACGAGGTAGACGGTCTGCTCGGACGCCGATGATTACGTTTCTCGATATCGGAGATTTATTGTTGCGCGTAGGACCGCGAGCGTTCCCATTCGATTATTATTCACCGCTGTTGAAACCGCTGTCTCTTGTGCTTTAAACGAGGGAACGTTATCGCGAGCCGGTCCTCGCCCTTTTCCTCATCGACCTTCGACGTCTCCGTTCGTTTCTGCCGCGAAGTATACAATAACATTTATCCGGATAGCAACAGTAAACATTTTAAAGCAGAAACTCGGCAGGAGTGTCTCCACAGAAAATCTACAATCGAACAACTTTTTCTTGAGAACTAGAATGTTCATTTCGAACGCACGCGTACGTTCGAATGGCAAACACTCGGAGGAGGAGCGTTCCTCTTTGGAAAAGGAGGTAAAGCGGCGGAAGACATCGAAGAGGAAAAACATTTTCCGCGCGCCGCTTTTATTACGATCTTTCCACATTTTTCGAGGCGTAAATGTCCCCGAGATTCACTCTCGCTTTCGTTTCGAGGAGGAACGTTCACGGTGCTTGTATCAGGGCGACGACGAGGGTTGAAAGTTTTCCGAAGAGCGGGCCGATGTGAAATTTTAATTTACCGGCCTAAAAACTCCGAGACGAAGTTAGGGTAGCAGATTCGAAGAATATCACGGAGACGGTCTTTCCGGTCGACCCTCGACAGACAGGACCAAGAAGTTGCAAAACGGCAAACAAAGAATATTAGCGCGATTACAGGGGGGCTCGGTGGTTTCCGTGAGACTGTTATTTCGTTTATTCTCCAGTCGAGAAAAGGGGAGCAGGTTCGATTCCTTCCGTGGGCTAACGGCCGAACGGAAACGAGATCTTCGCCGGTCCTCTGCTATCTTCCTCTTCGAGAGTTCCAAAAGAATGTTACCACCGCGCCGAGAGGAGAAATAACAGCTCGAAATTAAAGTTGCACTGACGGAGTAACTGCGGAACGAATTCAAACTGTTCCTCTCCGTAGATTAGCTCCACCCGCTGAAAAGTTTCTCTTCTTTTATTGTAAGCGAACCTTTGCAGGTTTACTCGGCTACGGAGATATAGACTTAATGAGCAGACTGGGGATTTTACGCATCCACAGTTAGAAGCATAACTCTGATCACACACACTTTAAATCTGAATCACTCTTTTTATGAATGGACCAACCGACTTCAATTTCTCTGTAAGGGTAGAAGAATAATATATTTATAAATATAGGCCGCAGTTATAGGCCCACTTTTAATCGTTTACAATTCGTAAACCAATTAACCAATTTCAAGGAAATTTTCAGAACGTATATAATTTATACGAGGTTACAAAACACATGTTTTAATATTTTGTGTAGATTATCTTAAATTTCAACAATAATCAACTTTTTATTAATGATTTTTACTCATTCGGATTCCCAGACAAAGAAGGAATTTTCTTGTCAGAGTTCAACATTTCCTCAGAGCCCATTCACAGCAATATATCGATTGTATATCTTCAATCATCATTTTTTCCCAATTTCGAAAAATATGCACAGATGTTTGAAAGTATCCTTCAAAACGAAGGAGATTTACGGTAAGTAAATTTTCAAGGAAACCCGTTGCAGAAACACGAAGTTCCTCGTCCGCGAAGGAGTCTTCTTTATTTATCGGAGAACCAGCAACGCCATTTATCAATGACGATTAATAATTAAGGGAAGAGCGTAAAGGAGTTTCAACAATTACAGAACTCGGGGAAGAAGTTCTTGGCGCGGGCAGCGGTGCACGCGGATAACGCGTCAACGTGATTAATCGGTAAAGGCACGGGCAACGTTTTCTTCGACGATTTATGCCACTTACGGTGAATTGATCGAATCCTCTTGATGACCGGTGATTAATGGCGTTAATGAAACGGCTGCACGGTGCCATGGGTTTTCGCGAAATAATATTTAATAACGCGTTTCTCGTCGTCGTGCCTGTCGCTCGTCAGCTTGATATTTCATCATGCGAGAGAATTGACTATGGAATCGTCTTAATTGGCACATGCGGCAAGCATACAGATGTTTCACAACGATGAATCGTGTTGACAAATTTACACAACCAGTTGGTTATAGTGTAACTATTTATTATGGCTACCTCTATTTTACGTCTTAAAATAATGCTGAAATAGTTTCGATTCGCTAGATTAACCCTTTGGACTCGAAGCAATTATAATTCAACCCAGATAATTTGTATTCTACGTAATCTTTTCTTGTGCACATCGAATTCAACCCGTTTTCTCGTGCAACAGTTGGGTTTTGTATCAAACGTTGTCTGACGCAGAGAATTTTGATTTTCCATGAAGTTCCTTAGTCTCCATACGAAGCAGGTGTCCGTCACCACATTTTCCAAAGCGTTCAACGACCCCTAAGCGCTCTCAGCGAAAGTCATTGAATGAAACTGCCCGGCCGTTGAATAGACCAGCTCTAGTCGAACCGTTAGCATGAATGAATCTCCTTTCGCCGAGGTCCCGAGGTAGCTCCGCCGGTGGCACGGATCACCGACGTTCAAATCACTGTCAGTAATTAACCCCCGGGGGGTGGAGCGTGGCCTCGCGTCGCCTGATAAAGATCGCCGGGAGAACGGTGTGTCGCCGTGAAAGCTCGTAAAGTTTCCCGGGAACGGTCTTGGTCATCGTTCCCGAGGCGTTTAATCGATAATCGTTAAGGAATCTCCTGGCTCGGCGCGAAACGAACGAAGGAAGGAAGGAAGGAAGGGTAGCTCGGGAGCCTCGAGTCTGCTCATATAGGTGACTCCCGCGGGAATGAATGACTGATGAGGATACATCCCTCTCACGGAACCCGGCTACGAGCAATTCTAAGATTCACTTTGCGGAGACATCCGAGATAAATTGCGGCCGCATGCAAATATCCGCGATACGTCAACGCCACCGCGCCCGTACCCGGCTGGAGAGGCTTGTTATAAGCAAGGCCTCTGTAAAAGCAACGTTCTCGCGTCCTGTTATCGTTTCCCATTGTTATCGCGCGACGATACGCCCCCCCAACCCCGGTAACGAACAAGTGGTTCCCTCGTACACCGAAAAATTGGTATCCGAGCCGTGGCTTGCCACCGACCGTGCTCCTATTCAACTCCAAGCACAATCGGAACCGATCGAACATTTCTGCCGAGACAAGTTGCTTCCAGAGATCCGGTTCCGCCAATAGGACACGTCGCAGAAAGATAAAAATTAATATATTAATGGGTATACCATTGTCGGTGCACGTCGAATTGTATTTATTCGTGGAAGTTTGTTCGTATGGTTTCATTGCTTTGTTTAGTTTTCTTATCTACTGAACAAAAATAAAATCGACGGGTTCGACGGTGTTTGGATAACAACGGGCGAGGAATTCGCGAGGCTGTGTCCAATCTATGCATGACGAAGCTTCTTTATGGACGCGAGCTTATTGCAGAAAGGTCTGACGAGGGACCTCGCGTACGTCGAATTCTATAGATCTCGCACAATCGACGCGTAATTGAATAATCGATAATCAAAATATTGAATGTACGTCGCGCGCGGTGACTCGATTCGATGATTTGGAATGTAACGGGCGCGTATAATTGCCATTTAACTGGCATTCAGAAGTAATTGCGATTTCTCTGATCCACAATGCTGCAATATTCGCAACTACGCTTCTCGTTCCGGAATTTACGGCTGGACGACCAGGAAAAATTTTTCAAAACGCTTCGAATCGAATGTTTTCTATCTTTCTATTCGAACAGCTGGACTTTTATTTGCCGAAGGAACGGCAGAAACTAGTTCGAGTACGTAATATTTTAATGGAACGCTTCCGCTGTCGCGAATTTGTATAAATTTCAGCAGACCACAGGCAACGGACGAAATCTACATATTTCCTGAATAGCGGGCAAATTTATGAAGGCAACCGGCTGGCTGGCTGGCTGGCACACATGGCGGCGTTTTATTCGGGATTTTAACGTCCTTGACGGGGCGGATCAGCGGATACGCGGGGGTAACATCCTGTTTACGCCCCCGCAGGCCGGCTCGCGGTACAATAATGATTATCCTGTCGTCCTGCGCATTAAAGTTACGACTTCCCTCCGCCGCTGGCAGGCGACTTTCCGTGCTGCCTTGTATCCTTGGCACCGCGGGGACCACGGGACTCATTAACCGAAGATGAATTCATTTCTTCGATGATGTATGAGCCACCCATCTATTTCGATCGGGAAACTTAATGCGCCGCGGCGTTTCCTAGTTGACGGATGACGGATTATTATCGTCCCGCTATATAAGACCGCGTCTTGAGATATATTTGCTTTCATTCTCATCGACTCCGAAGGCGGCCGCCCGAAACCAATTGATTAATCGCAAACGCAGTCGAAAGTGATGAATTCCACGTCTCTCGCGACTAGACGATACTTAATAACTAACTAGCTTATAACTAACACAGATCTACAAAACATATTTCCATTAAGGGCCCAAATAAAAAAGTTGAAAAAAATGCCTTTTTCATTTTTGCATGTAACCTTGTAAATTATAATTTTAGGAAAATCTTGTTTGCATATAATTTCGTAAACCGATGCTTCTAATTGATTATAAAAATTCAGGTCGTTTGGTAGAATTATAAAAAAGTTATTAGATCTTAAAAGGTGTACGAATACTTCGTACACCCACTGTAAGAAGATAACTGAAAATAAACGGCTAGCCTCGGTGCATAATAAATTCAAACACGTGTCCAACAGCAAACAGCGAGTTGTCGAGCAGCTTAAACGAAAGACTCTCTCGCAATAAACGGGAGCAGCCCGCGTAATAATCGTGGACGACGTTCAAACTGCATCGCGGCGTATGATCAGCGGCCATAAACGTAACGCCGCGCCGAGCAATCTGGAACGGTAATTGACCTAACCCAATTCTCATTTACGGAGACAATTTCGGGTGTAAGCGCGTAACGATACATCAGAGCAACGGCCTCGCCAGTTTCCCGTTCCATCCTTCGGAACAGACAACAATGTCCGAGATCTCTGTGTGTGTGTATTCATTCGCACACGAGTATGCACATGTGCAGACACTCATGTACGAGCGTATGCGTGTTCCTGGCGCCGTCTCGACGGCCGGTTTTCCACTTCGAAAAGCCCAGAAGCTGTGCGCACGTACCACAGGGAGCGAGTATCTAACGTTCTTTAACCTTTGGGAACCTTTATTGGAAGCAAATTGCTAGCAGCGACGATCACGGATGAAAGTTATCGATCACCAGCGAACAACCGCGACGTTACGGCCGATTTTACGTTCAATAAAGATTAGAACGCCTGCTGAGAACGACGCATCGACGACCATCCACCGTGCAGATAGGGAAACCGAACGACGCGACGAGGCTTTGCAAAGCTTCCACCCTGTTCGAATGTGTACCCTTTTCCTGGGGTGCTCAGGAAAGATGATGTTCCGTTTGATATCCCTTCGACGTTTCCGTTATTTTTCTTCGGGGTGTGCAGCCCTCCAGCTTCGCGTTTCTTATTCTTCGGATGAATGTTTCGCGGTTGTTTGTCTGTACCGAGGCTGGACTTGGCCAGCTTTCTCCTTTCGAAGATGTCGCTTGGCTGTGCTTAGGAATTTATTAAATTCTTTGGATAATATCTCGTTAACTATTACGTTTAGGACGTAAGGTCAACACTTTTACACTACTCAGAATTTGATACACACATTCCCAAAGAAGTATATCTATTTTCTGACGTGACCTTTTTCCACCTAAAACGGTAATTCGTTCCACTGTGGCTCTTAAACCTGCAAGACGCCATTTTACGAATATCGTCAATGCTTCGTCATCGTAGAATGTCCAGAGCTTCCAGTTGAAGAAGTCGTAAAGGTTGCGAGCCCTTCCCGACGCGGCATGACGTTCCGACTCGTGGATACTTTTTCCCCGGAAGTAATTCTGAAGGAAAGCCCAGTGGAGTGACACTTTCTCGAGCGACAATAAACCGGGAGTAAAACTAAAAAGGGCCGGTGACAATCAATCGGATGGAAGAATGTATGGGCAGTCGGCCGATCGAACAAATCGACGACGTTTTCCATTAACAGGGGATTTATATTCAGCAGGATGGATCGAGCTCGGGGTCCACGTGTACGTCGCGCCGGGACTTTTCCTACCCACCTCATAACGTATAAGGATCCGAAGCGTTTAGTACACGCGATCCGGGTAAGGCCGGCGTAAATCACCCCGATAGGGAAGTGCCGCCACTACGATTCTGACCAGAAACGAGGAAAACCGGACGACAAAACGGCAGTTCGCGCCGGGGCCGAGCCATTCAATTAAGTTTATCTCCGGCCCTTACGGACGGCCGCCACATCCACGTACATATATCAGTTTCTGCTCGAATCCTGCAACCTGACCACGTACCTTACCCTCCTCCTTGTCACCCGTATCTCCACTGTTAAGAACACGTACAAGGCCGAACGTGAAAGTCGTGCTTGCCGCGCGTATGCCCTTCGACGATCAGCTGATTTCCTAGATACCGCGATTACACCTTGGTCCACGAAATTCCTCGGCACCGGCCAATCGAGTTTCACCTCCTCCAGCGACAGGGTAGCTGTTCCCGTAGTCAGCCATTTTTACACTAAATCTGGGCGGAAATAATTTTTTTTTCCATCCAGTTAAATGATTAATAATATTTTTCTCCAAAATTTTCAGCAGTCGGTTCAAAATTTCATGTGTTGTAAAATTAGTGTCGGAATAGATAGAAAAATTTTCCCCTTTTCATTTCCCACCAGTTTTAACTCTATAAAGTATTATTTTATACTTCTAAATTGTGAATGTTTTCTCTAAAATCCGTATCGCAATGCCTCCGATCGGAAACATTCTGCCAGGGGGTGTAGAATCTTATTTTCCGTGGAAGTATATCCTAGTAGTATCCTAGTTATGACCAGTAAATACTTTTTATTGATTCTTGCGATTACTTTGCAATCTGTCGCTTTGGTATCGTTCATTTTGAAGGTAGTGTACAAGGGGAGATTCTTATAGTGTTTTTCCTCCATAACTCCGACGTGTTCCGGTGCAAACGGTTCGGTATCTTATCTCTCCTTTATACGATACAGCCAATTCCTTCCTTTCCATTTCTCCGGTTCATTTCACCGTTCGTAAGTTCATTTTTCCGTGATATCGCCCTGGTCGTGCGTAAAATAGCCATCGGGCTTTGCCCGAGTCTCGAGCTTGTCCATAAAGTTGCTTTAAAGCACGAAAATGGGGACCGCTCTTTTGGATAAGGGGAAACTACCCCTGAAGAAGTGACCTACTTCCGTAAGTTATCTACGATCGCGATGGTATGTACACGTTTAGGCGATTACTATCTCGATGTAGAAAGGAAACGATACAAATTTCGGTTCGTCATAGAAGTCTTATCAAGGCTGGCACTTTGCGAGCATCGATAAACGTCGAGCTGTAGCAATCAAGTTTTTCAATTCAACCGAGAATGTCGTAGAGTTCAGATACATAAATTATAAAAAAAATTAAACCGACTGCGAGAAAACGCACTAAAAAAATGCATTAAAAAGTATGCAATAATTTCCATTTAATTTACGTGAGACTACACAGAAACTTAAATGCAATACAATCTTCTCGGAAGAGTCGCAAAATTGTCGACACTGGAAATTACGAAAATCCTTAAATTCTTCTACATTCCTTCATAATGAATGAAATCATAATCAGCAATTTTACGCCGCCTCCGAAAAGATTGTATTGTATTTAAGTTCGTGTGTATTCACATAAATTAAATGGAAATTATTTCATACTTTTTAGTGCGTTTCTCCGAAGTCGGTCTAATTTTCTTTCTTTCTTAGTATGTTTAATAGATTGACAATAATACACACAGAACTGTATTTTTAAATTCTCCTAATGTTTTTACCGTTTCAAATTACATCTAGTCAATTTTGTTATAAATGTATAAAATCCGCTGTCTATTCATGAAAAATATATCGCGTCCCAGAAATCCTGATTCATCCACCAGCCGGTTTCTCGGAATGCTTTCATATCCCGTGACGAAACGCGACCATACTCGTTGCGAAACAATTCCTCCAAGCGGGGGGTTTGTCTAAAAAATTGCGTCCATTGTCCGTCCGTTGAAGTTCAAGGGAAGTGGCGAAGCTTTTTTCGGCTGCAGCATGGTCGAGTCGGTGAAAGACTCGGACAGGGAAGCAGTCTGCCGTGAACGCGATTCCGGTTCTTCTTAAAACTCACCCTCCTCCCTTAGACTTTCCCTTACGTCCGGCCGGAGTCCCCCAGCGCTTCTCAGTTAGGTTAATGGAACGCATTGCCGCAAACGGCAGGAAAGTTAAGGTCGTTTCCGATTGCAAATGGACCGAAGGCAAATCACACTGGCGACGGTTCGGCGAACTCCTTGTCGGCCACGAGACGCAGGTAAGGATACAAGAAACCTACAGCTCTGTCCACAACTCTTGGGCCTCTCGCAATGTTCTCAACAATGAAAATTCGACGGAACATTGATAAATAATTTACGAAAAGGCGACGCACAGTGGTCTAGAAGCGAGGTCATTAGCGACCGCGTCGCTTACACTTGGCTATAACATGAGAAACGATAGCATAAACAATGGAAAAGGGAAATAGAAAAGTCGGGAAAAGGCGGAAAAGGAAGCCGAAGACGGAGAGGACAAAGGCTTTCCCGTCGCAACTCGCGTCGGAACGAAATGCACCTGGTTATTGCTTGTTTATTCCGTTGTTTTGCATGCCGCGACAGATAGCAAGGAATGCGTTTCTAACACGGAGTGCATTTCGTGCTTCTTCCACGCATGCCGCGCCGACCAGGAATCTTTTACAACGGTTCTCCCTCAGATTTTTCAAGCGGACATGCGCCGCATACTTATCGGGCATCTTCAAATCTGTGAGTTCACCAACTGTTACCGTGGCTATGACGAATACTCTCGTTTTGAGATTAAATAGTCGGCTTCAAGTAGATTCTCTAGTATACCCGCGGGTTATACGCGTATTAGCACGATCTGGAATTCCAGAAATTAAACGGTTCAGTTCACGTGACGCGTGCAGTTCATTAGCGTCGTCGGAGCGCGCGGGGATCGTAAAAATTTCTCATAAAATGACACGCCCCGCGAAAGAAAATCGCGCGCCGACGCATTTAAAACCGGAATCGTCCTCCTCGTTGCCTCCGAATCGCGCTTATTTGCATACACAACGGCCAAAACGGCCGTAACTGCTTCGGTTTTTCCGCGGAGCCTGCCCTCGCAACGATCGTCGAGAAGATTACGGTATTATGCTTAATTGAATCCTGTTAATTATCAAGTTCACCTGGAACTGCCGTCGACCGTGTACAGTACAGCATAAACTTTATTAATCAAACTGATGTTTAAATGTATTAGAGAAAGTAAAATGAGGATGCGTTTATGCTCGCGTATTTAAGTACACGTGAAATAGTGTGTTATGTATGAACACTAAACCTACCGACCAGCGATAGTGACTATAACGTGTATGGTATTATAAAAATAACAAGAGATTAAATTTATTTATATTTTCTGCTATTTTTTTTTTGCTATAATTATCAGGGTGGTCCACGCAACTTGTTCACCCTCAAATGGAATGTTATATATTTTATGCCAAAATATATATACAGGGTGTCCAAAACCACCCGTCCAGGTGCGTTTTTAACTTCTCAGATAAGCACATTCGGTAAAAATGTTTGCAATAAAAGTTGCAGGGATTAGTGGAGGACATAAGTCCATGACCTTGTATTTGGATCCATTTTCAAGGTTATTTGGGAATACCCGAGATGTTCAAAATCGATAATACACGTTCAAGACCACGATCTCCAGTAACAAGTAGCACGATCTCGAAATACTGGAACAGGAGTATCGCACCGGTTCACCGGAGCACAAGTAACACGTGATTCACGCGTGGAGTCATTTTTCGCCGGTGCATCGCGGAAGCCGAGATTAAACGGCGCCGCCGCCGGCTATCATTATCGCCTCGGAAGATACCGTAAAGTGCAGGTTGCGTTAAGAGCGTAAAAGATTTTCGATGTTACCCATCTATCACTCCGGCCGCCGCGCCGCGCCGCGCCGCGCCAGTCGCTTGTATCTTGGATAAATGAACGCCGGATACGATGATTTATGAAAATAACTGTAATTAGAAACCGGGGAAAATTTCGAGACACGGCGAAAACGGTAACTCGCCACCGATACCATCTCGAACGTTATCTCGAAACGGGATGAAAGTGTCGGCAGTCATTCCTAACGTTCTGGACCGAGGAACGACCATTAATATCGATGATCGGCGGATGCACATTGCAGACACGTTCCTCTGATACAGGCGAGGTATTCGAATCGATTAAATCATTCATATTACGGAATTTAATTACGCACAGCTGTGCGAAACAGTGCGATTTGGTATATGTCATCGATAAACTCTCGACCTCCGTGCAAAATCAAAATGTTCTGGTGTCAACTATCAGAATTGGTCCATCTGAATGTAGCCATATTTCAGGTACGAACATTAGGTGACTCACCCTGTATAAAAATGTATTTCTTCTCTCTCCTATCAATTTTTATATGTACAAAATAATAACGTTAATTTTACATATTACAATATTTATACCTGCAGAACAAATGAATTGTTTGAGAATGAAAGGGAGCCTATTAATAGGATTTTCAATAATTGTGCTGTACCAAAAGAAAGCCTAGAAATATATTCTTTTACATTACAATCTTAAATGAAGGTATTAGATGACGTTGCTGAGGGTGACTTGTTAGTTCGCAATGAAAATTGCTGTCACTGTTACAGGTTCCATTAAAATGTGTTTAGCCACGAACCATAGATTTTTCAAAATTACGCAGTAATCACCGGTCGGTAATGTGTTAATAAACAACGAGCGCCGGCTAAAACTTCTTGAGGGTTACCCAGAATGTCGTCATCGACAACATATGTCAAGGTCGAGGTCATCGGTGATGCCTCCCCTAAAGTAAACATTTACCCTTCCGATTAAAGCAAATTCCGCCTCGTAAACGGAAAAAAGGACTTTTGGGGGCGATAGCATTTTTGACTCTGCTGAAAACCCCCACTTTTGTATTATCGAGAAATGAGAACGCGAATCCCGCACCCTTGCAATCCCGGAGAAAGGAGTCTTCTCCCTTAAGAAGGATAATTAAACGTTCGGAAATGTTTCCGCGTAGGAAGGGAAATGGCGAACGGAGTTTTCCGCGGTAAACGGTGCAAATAATTGGCAATACGGTAGCATTAGCATTTCGCCAAGAATTCACGCAGAACAATATCGGGCCTGGAAACTGCGTTTCGGCTCGAGGGCCAGCCGCGTTCCGGCCTGTCCTCCGTTTCAATTCACTTTCACGGCCGGTTAATTCGTGGAGAGCCCCGCTTTGTCTCTGTTCTCGTTTGCGCCGGAATTTACAAAGTCCGTTGAATCGGTGGTCCCCGCCCTGCCAACCGCGTCTCCCGGGTTTATTATATTTTCGACTAATGAATCGGCCTTGCCCGTTTCGAGTGTCCAAAAATATTTACGTTCCCTGACGTGGAACACGTCGGCGCGACGGCCACGAGGAACGAACAATGCTGAGCGCATGGCGAGACGCGGCGACCCCCTGCCTGGTGTTTAACCTTGTCGGAAGAAGGACACTGGATTCAAGGCCACGGGATTGTTCGCGTGGCGTTATTGTCCGAAATAAATTGTCCCTCGCCGCGGAGGTAATTTCTCAGACGGAATTCCGAAGTCAAAGGACCTTCCTCAGACGTTTCAATTGCGCCAGTTTCACATTTCTGACACGAGTTCGTCGACAAGATTTTAAATCGAATATGTTATTACTAGACTGCGGATGTTTATGCAAATGCATATTGTTATAGTCATGTTATGTCATGATTAGATGATTCCAAAAATATATTTTTTATTTTGCATACAGCATATGTTGTGCATATTTTTTGCATTTTTCTCATGTAATAATAAATTGTATGTTTATTATTAAGAAAAATGGGCACGCACAATTTAGAGCAGTGGACGTGTCCAAAATATTTAAGGACATCAATGCATTAGTTTCAACTTATTAGAATAATTCACAGAAGAATACAATTTTTATTTGGTTTTTTCTTTATGTTGCATAAAGATATCCGCAGTCTAGTTATAACCAAGTGAATTGCTCGGTAGTCTTTGAAAGGGTAGATTGTTATGGGGCTGTTTGGTAGGTTAACGACAGCAAGATGAGTTTTTTCGTGCTGTACCGAAACGAAAGCGTAGGAGGGAGATTGGACGGGAAAGCTGGTCGGAGTTTGAACAGTTTGTCGAAGGGCATCCATTTAATGGCGGCGTCGAAGATTCAGAATTATAATTGAATAACCCTTCTATCCGATGTGACCCCTCCCGATCTCCGCCCTAAGCAACTTTATCTCGCGAGCCCTGTATTCATTACAAATAATAGGCTATTTCCTCTACAACCACTTCGAGCACGGTACGCGTGTTGCTCGAGTGGCGTTAAAATAAGTTACGCGTTACGGCCTTCAGCCCTCTCTCCAGCAACCCTTCTCTGGAAAAAGTATCCTGCACTATGGAACAGTATCGAACACGGTTCGAGCATCGACGTTCAAAGTGGACCACTTTCTCAATTATTTTGTTTGCAAATTAGATTGTGGAAGCTCGTTTAAAAGTATGACAGTTTGCAAGATTACTAACAAGTGGTAAAAATAGAAGGCGATCTTGATAGGATGCTTCCAGAAACGTTGAGACTTTAATGGGATCTCCCGTTAATAAGAACACTGGTAAGAGTCTTTAAAAACTGTCCCCGAGAATTTAAGGCGGAAAGTTGCTCAGGCGCTGCGCGGCTGCACGAAATATAACTCCCGGGCGACGTAAATATCGTTGAAAATTTCCTAAAACTGTCCCCAGAATTTTTCTTATGCACCGGCTACGAAAGAGAGCGAGAGGGATGAGAGACACGCGGAGACTCGGATAACGTCGGTGAAATTCTTGGAAGGAAGTTGCGGGAAACTCTCTTATCGACAGTTACGAGGGGACTTCTTTAAACTTCGTTGCTTCTTGAAGATCACCGAAGAAAAGTTCCCGACGAATGGACGGGAAGGATAATCCGCGATGAGACGTAAAAGAATGAAACCTAATTGAAGAGTGGCTTCAATTCTTCCGGCCGGTTTTTTATCTGTGAAAAACGACTTTGTAATCTTCAGACTGGAGGGCATTATACCTTTTCTTCGGATCCACGATGGTACTGCTTCTCATTTCGAACAGAATGTAACAATTTTTACCAGGTTACATAATCCAGGTACTGAACGAATACTTTATACGATCGTTCGTTCGTGCATTAACCGTGTAATTTACAATAAAAGACCGTGTCTTTTATAAAACGAGTACAATAAAATAAAATTTATGGACAATATAGAGTAGTAACAAATTGTGTTATAACTAGACTGCGGATTTTTATTAGGTGGTGATTTTTTAAGGAGGTGGAATAAAATTAGATCTCTTTAGATCCGAAACAAATTAAAATCGTACTAAATTCTGCCACATTTTGTGTCCTAGCATTTTTTGAAAATTTTCCAAAGCTATATAATTGCGTAAAGGTCCTCTAGTTATAACGAATACAATTTCCAGGATAAGCAAGTTCTCCACGCGTCGCAAGTAAAGTCAGATAATCAAACTTTTCTTTTTCCGATTGTAGATTCCACTAAAAATTCTGTTCACGCTCGAGTATCCCGAGTTAAATAGAAATTGTTGGGCCAAAATGGCGGAGTCTAGTCTACATCGGCCGCGTTTCATGCGGCGAGATAAGAAAACGAATCTCTCTAATTCTCGCGGTGATTTCTAATTTGGATGGAAATTCGGTAGATCCGATCTGCAAAAGTAGTGCCATTGCGTGCCGTCGAAAATTGTTTCGGTCTTCGTGACCGAGGAAATTTCGAGCGTGTTCTATATGCCTCGCCTATTACTATTCCTTCTTGGCTTTCCTAATTTCTGTTTGCTTTAGCATCGACCGAGGAACCGGAGTACTTTTTCTCCGCTGTTCTTTGAACCAAGAATAATCCTCGTACAATTTCTATAAATTGGATTTTTCATAGGACGGGAACTCTAGTTGCTCATGAGCAGAGGTAACGTCTAAACAGAGTGCAGTGAAACTCTTGCAATTCTTTAACACAATTCCTTCAATTTTTGGTTTACAAAAACCTTGCATGTACAGGGAGGAGCAAAACTGAACGAATAACCACAAGTTTTGTATAAATCGTTATTTATTGCTAGGAATATAGAAGAATAACACAACATCAACGTTATAATTATTTTTATCATAGTTAGAAGTAACTACTAAAGTTTTGCTCCTTACTGTATCCTGCGCAACTTTCACAGTTTTGAAAACTGTAATTTTTATAATAAAGTATCCACTAGAAATCCTCAAAATTCCATAGTGTTTTCGCGTGTTTCTCGATTCGATCCAAGTCGGGACAGGTCGATCAATCTGTCGTTGGAGTCGGATTGATCAATGCGGCTCATCGATGGGAAATAAATAATTTTAACGCAACGGAGTCGGGGGACTGGTCCCGGGGCGTGCCGCGCCGCGCCGTTCCAGAAGCTCGCATAAATCATGCGAGATTACCGGCGGTAGTGTATTTTCCGGTTTTCCACTCTTTGCCCGCGGTTGTTTTTGTCACGATACTTTATAGGCTTGCAAATGGAGGGCGGCGGAAAAGGGCCGGCCACGTCAGACGCAGACCAACAACGGGCCTGTCGTACATCATTCTCTCCACCCTCGCACGGCCGCGATCTCGCCCACAATTTCGAATGTGCTGCTCCGCCGGAGTTTCCCGGGGAAACAGATTAAAATGGAATAAACGGGATTATTCGAGGCATCCGACCGTCCGCGAATTTATGCGTCTTCGTGGGATTACTCGTCCTTCCTTGCTAGTTTTTCTCGCGGAACCTCGTGCTACGGAACTACATTTCCTTCGCCGCGCCGAGGTGTTTCCATTTCTTGTTAAATATTAGGTTGTTGCATATGAAATGTCCGATTTTTAGCAGTGACGTTAAACAAACGCAAGTTTCTCTACCCAACGTAATCTATCTAGAAATTTGAAGACTCTTGATTGTATTACGGTAAAAATAAGATATGGTCATTCACGTTTTTCACTTACAAGATTGTTATCTTGATTTTGTAGTTCTTTTTACCATCGATGACTAGTATGTTCAATGGCAACGTCTCAGGAAAATTGTGGAATTCTCGTATTAAGGAAAAGTAACTCACCTTATTAATCTGTCGTTGAAGTTTCGTAATCGTCGCTCGATCTCGTTGCGCAGCGAGTCGTTCCGCTTGTAACGCCTGTTCCAGCTCTTGTACCCGTTCTTCCAAACTTTCCTGCAACAATAAGAAATTATCGGTGAGCAAACATACATTTCCGTGTGCCCTTGTCCGACGATTTCTTTGTAATTTGTAGTTTCCTAAAAGAGAGGACATGTATGCCAACATGTTCTCCAATAACTATACCATCCATCTCGGTTTAAAGGAAATTAAAGGTTGGCGCACACTAGACCCCCGCACCGCCTCTTCTGTTTTGACTTTTTTCAACGTAGTTCATAGTTGTATGTTTTATCGGAGGCATTTTCAATTTTTCATCCCTTGAAAATGCCTCCGATCTAGTAAAAATTTGCCCGTGCGTGATGTAAAACATAGAACTCTGAACTACATAGAAGAAAGCAGCGGAAGCGGACGGCTGGCGTGCCGCCGCGGCGCGGTGTAGTGTGCGCCAACCTTAATAGCATACATATTCATTAGACTCTGTTCAGAATCTTCATCGCGAGTCTAAAGCTACGCGCACAGTAGATCCGACTTCGTCCGACGTCCGACTTCGGCACACACGCACGAGCGTTTCGAGCGCCTCGGGAGGCATGCATCGATGTCGGTGCGGCCGATTTCGTCGGTAAATGTGCTCACAGTGTTTCAAGTTTTTCGCGAAGGGTTTCAATGGGACAAACCCCATGGAGCCCCGACGTCGGACGATGGTCGGAGGATAATCAAATCATTTCGTTTTTCGTCCGTCGCGTCGGAAGAAACTAAGAAGGGCCTCACGAACGAGCCTACCCACACATTGGAAATGTCGGACCGATACGAACAAGCACCGTCACGGGGCGCGAGACGCTCGGCCCGGCCGGGTCGAGGCCTTCGGAACTCGGCCGTCGCGAGTAAGTAATTCCGAGCGCTCTGTTGTAAGGGGTTAATATTTCAATATTGATTATTCCTTTTTGCGTCTCTCTTTCCCTCAGTCATCGAAGATTACATCTCTTGAAAGTAATCAGGAAGCTAGATTGGAAATTTTGAACTCATCTCTGCGCGTTCGCAAGCAAAGCGTTCTAAAATATTAAAATACAACTAGATTTGTTTAGTATTTTATTTTAATGAATATGGAGAGCAGTTAACAGTTTCATACAAAACAATTTCTAAGTTAAGATCATCCTACATAACCAAACAGAGATTAGGGATAGTTATTAAATATCTTCAAGTTCAATGAATTTTACAATAGTGCCTCGTGTAATGACACCGATTAACCTGGAATGAAAAATTACAAAACCGGCAGCATTAAACACTAGTGTGTGACAAGGAACAGAAGGACCAAAGAAATGATACAGAAGATACGGCAATCCATAGAAGTAACATCGTATATAATGTCAACGCCGCGTAATGCGCGATACGTAGTCTGAAATCCAAAAAGATCATGTTTAATAAAATCGAATGCATTATTAATTATAGAAATTGTGGTATAACATTAAATATTACTTGGCATATTTAGCACGTCCTTTCTCCACGGATTGTTGATCTATTGGATCATTGAGCAAGTATACACGAATGCCTCTAAAGTTGTTGTATAAATAGCATTGCCAATCTAAGTTCTCTACGTTGAAGTTAAAAAGTTTCCGATCGACAGCGTTTAATTTCGACCACATTTTTTGTACGTTTTCGTTCCGGAAATCCCACTCCAGCATCAAGAAATACTGCACTACGGACACAAATTTACCTATTTTCCTGTACGCATCTACTAAACTGAAAAATATATATTTTTTAAATGAAAATAACGATTCGTTCATTTCGTGTATTGTAATACGTATAATATCGAACGTACATAGGTTTCTGACCCATAAGGCGAGCAATTGTGTCCACAATATACGCCGGTATTGTGTGCAAGAAAAAGGCGCATATTTGATGAACAATTAAGTATCTATTCAGCCATAACATGTAGTACCAAAATTGATTAGTGGAGGGGACTTCTAAGCCATGTAGTTTAGTGCAATTTGCATACGTCTGGATATCGATTGGATTTTGGGGTGAAGTCACTGAGTTGTAAACAGGTATCCTTTCTTCGTCCGGTATATTTGCCTTTTGCTCCAATCTCGCTGCAACTTTTCTACAAAATAATTTACAGAAACGGAAAGATGCAATGAATCTGATCAGTCTCCCAAAATAAAGTCTCCTCAAATAAACCATTGAATCGTTTAGATCGAAACTAGATCGATCGGCGACAAAATTACGTGTAGACCTTTTAACACAACTAGAAAAAGATTGATCAAAAATCACAGTTTGTAATGAAAATTTAAAAAACACAATTTCTACCCTTTTTATCTGTGCCATCATTTACACTTTATAAGCTACGCGGCATCTTGAAGCTAAATAGAAATTAGTACATAGACAGCGGATCTTTATGCAAAATCAAAACTTTCTACCAAAATTGCAACAGACTGGAGGGGGAAGTATAATTTATTATTTATTTAAAAATTTTTACTTATTCGAAATGTCCCAAGCAGCAGCAACAACGTTCGCTATAACATAATCCGCAGGTATGATTTCTGCTTTACACTCGGGTACGCAGTGAATCGTATGCAACAATCCAAGAGAAGCTCCCAGAGCTATACCGATAGCACCATAGTAATTGTTTATCCATGACGTGAGTGGTTCCTCGGCCGTTGATGTGACAATAGAAGGTCGAACAATCCCTACTGGGAAATCATCTGCGTATTTTAGTACAACATTCTCTGCGGCTGCTTTCGTAAGGATATAGTTATTCGGGCAATTCTGGAGCAATCTACAAGATACAACAATTGTAATTTATCGTAACTACCGCTGTCATTTTTTGCAACAATGCTCACGCAGGTCCTGCTGCTAGGAGTCTATCGTCGTCCAAGCAATCTACCAATGTTATCAATTTGTCGGCATCAATGGGAGGCGGGTAATGGATTTCGTCGATCGTTTTGTTAACGCAGTTCGAGAATGCAGTCGACACGTAGATGAATGCCTATGAACGGATTAATTAAAGACAGATTAACCATTTCATTGTAAATATTTAAAAAAATTGTTAGTGCACCTTCAAGTTTGACAGCTGTTTCGCCCACAACAACAAACATTTTGTAGTTCTCACGTTCGTGTTCACACCCACACGGAGTTTTTCGTCGAACCGAACAGTTGCAGCGGCGTGGAAAATAATATTCGTATCCATCAATGTTGCTCTAACTTCCGGTGTCATGCCAAAGTCTTCTTCGGCCGCGTCACCCTCTATCATTACTACTTTGCTTAGAAAATTTGGCTGCTCCTTCTTCAATCTATCGTAGATCTAGATTCATAACAGATATTGACTACTGCTCTATCATTATTTATATATTTGTTCGAGTACATCACATTATTACATACAACTCCCTGGAAGGTTTCTTTGTATCGTTCTTCCACGGATTTCCCCTTTTTAGGTCTTATAAACATGTAAATGGTTTTAATACCTGGGCAGGACCTGTAATTATGTAACATAGAGACGTGTTCATAAAAGTGTTCATAAAAGAAGTATGGAAGATTAATGTGAAAAATTGAATATGTCTGTCTTTGAGAAGGATCACCTTAGTAATTTTTCGATGAGTAATATCCCCAGGAAACCTGTCCCGCCTGTTACCAGAACGGTCGTCCCATTATAAAATTCGGCGATCTCGCTTTTCTCATTGTTCTCCGAAACTTGTGAATTAGATTGATTCTTCGTTAACGTGTCACTCTTCTCGGAAGTCATCTCGTCGGTATATACCTCTCTCTCTCTCTCTGTTACGCTTGCATAATACTCAAAGCTTAATATGAGAACATGTAAAAATTCTACGTTCTTCAATTCTATGTACAGGGTGTATAAAAAGTAATGGTCATCCGTCCTAGGGATGAATCTACATTTCTGGATCGGTGGACAGTTGTAGGAGAAACTTTCCGCAAAATTGCTTACAACAAAGAAAATTTTTGTTAAAGTGTTTTTTTTTACATCAACACCTTCTACTCATCGAGGAGAGAAAAAGTTTGAAAGGAGCTTATATGTCGCAAACAAATAGTTATTGACAAAAGCCTACTACTTACAGTCCACGCATCCGTGTCGATGCAGGGAGACGATGACTTGCTACAGCGACGAATGTCGCTTTAAATTTCGTTTGTCACGAGGCACGCACACGATCATGTTCTGTCTCATCGACACGGACGTGTGGACTGTAGTAGTAGGCTTTTGTCTACACGTATAATTCCACCCAATCAAATTTTGAAAATCTTTAACAGCTAATATCTCAATAACTATTTGTTTGCGACATATAAGCTCCTTTCAAACCTTTTCTCTCCTCGATGAGTAGAAGGTGTCGATGTAAAAAAAACTTTAACAACAATTTTCTTTGTTAAAAACAATTTTGCGGAAAATTTCTCCTACAAATGTCCACCGATCAAGAGGTGTAGATTCGCCCCTAGGACGGATGACCATTACTTTTTATACACCCTGTACAATATAACAATCGAAGACGAAGTTCTATAGAATAGCTACTAAAGAGTTTCAGGAATCGGGTAAAAGAAATGTTGACTTTTCTATCACTCACCTGATCTAAACTATCTCCGATTACGATGATACTGATATTGAGTACGATGCGTACTCGACGACGAATGAATTTCAACTGAGTAGGTACCTCCTTGGAAACAACAGGTAATAAGAATCACACACCTACAAGGTGTCTCCAAATTCCTTCAATACCCGGAAGTGGGAGGTTCCTGAGACGCATGTTGGCACAGTCGGCCCGGCGCGGCGCGGCGCGGCGCCACAGTGGGACGAATGTATTTACCCCAAAACCCGCGACATTGACTAAAATTTGAAGTTCGTTATAAGGCTCTGATGGCATGTATACTTGCTTTAGTGCACCTTTACGAGTGTCGTTCACACATAGCAAGCAGAAAAAAACAATTTTTTATGGGCTCCATAGACAAGGAAAAAAAAATTCTATATTTTTATTACGTTTATATTACAATAAGCGTAAATTGAAAGGAAAAAGAACTGTGATGAATTTTTTTGTTCTTCGTCTAGAAAGCAATAAAAATTTTTTTTTTCAAAATGGTCTTTTTTCCTGACCTAATTTGTATCTAGACACCCTGTATGTAGCACGTGGAGTTAGGTCTCATCCACATTCTAATTTATGTACATCAATTACTTTTTTCAAATCAACATATACTTTTGTTGGTCGCGTTGTCGCATTTCAGGCGGATTTTTCATCGTTGATAACTAAATAACGAAGCCGAAATCGCAATTTTATTCTTATCATGGAGAACCACACCCCATAAACTTTCTCCCACCTGTAGTCGAACACCCTGTATAATTTATTTTGGGGTCACTCTAGTATTTACCCTTCCACTTTAACTGAGTCTGTTCAAGTTGTAGTATTCATAATAATTAATACATACTGAGACGTGTAAGAGTTTTTGTACATTTTCAATCCGAAAGTCCCACTCATGTGATGAGAAGTACTGCGTTACATCGAGAAATTTGTGAATTTTCCCATACGCGTCCTTAGCGAAACGTAATATTTTTTAAGCACACATTTGATTTTTTTATTTATATAGATTATCCAGCGCGTTTATTATCAAAAATAATTACCTTAGTAATTTTTCGATGAGTAACTTGCCAACGAATCCTGAGCCTCCAGTTACGAAAACGTTCCTTCCAGAATAAAATTCTGCGATTTCGCTTCTTTCATTATTCTTCGAGTCGCGTGGTTCAAACATATTAGGATAAGAGAAGTATTAAGAATAAGAAAAGTAAATTGTCTCATGATGTACCATGACGAAACTCCGCAAATGTGGCTTTCGAAGTGTGTACAACGACGCGTGCATTTCAATTGTGACGATTTGGGATTCAAAGTAGCGTTGTAAAGAAATGGGGGTGACCCTTGGTATTGTAATCGTGACTACCGAATGCTGTTTAATTTTTTACCGAATAGAGACAATGGTTACGCTTCTCACTGGGACGAGTGGGCAATCCAGTAGGTGGAAAAAAGTCGTGACAGGAAATAGATGTATCTTCTACTTATTCTTGACCCGGAATGTTTAATTGAAAGCTGATTTAATTCCTTCAGTGTTTATTTTGTGACACCATGAAGATACAAACACACTGAAATCGAGCGAAGCAGCACAGTCACGAATACAGAAAGATAAACTAACAAGGGGAGCACACGAGCTGAACAAGCGTTTTTTAAACGAAACGACTTGGTGTACACATGGGGGACGGTGTATCCAAATAAATCGACCGATATTAACTGCTGACGGCCAGACATTTTCGTAATAAACGGTTTTAAGCATTAAACTTGGTGAAATCATTTGCATGTACAGGATGTTTCAAAATTATATCCAGAGATGGAAAATCACGATAGAGTAATCACGACATGTAATTTTGAAACACCCTGTTACAGGCTGAATCACCTCACATTTTCACACGCGATGATTTCACAGGCTTCGACAAAGCGTTTTTCGAGAGCCGTGAGCGTGCTAGGTGCGCAAAGCAGCCGAAACGCGTCGGAACGGCTGGTATTTCTCGGTTTCGGGAATCCGAATCGGCCTTCCGCATTCTCGTAATCTCTGAGTACACAGAACGGCCTGATCTCTCGAGGAACTTTAAGCCGCTGTTAAGGCAGCTTAAAACTCGAGCAACAGGAATTACGGGGAATATCCTGCTGAAAGTTACAGGGAAAGTTTCGGGGTTGCGTTGCGTTTGCGGCCGCGAAAGTTAATTGAGAAACCGTGGACCGTAAGCTTCCGATCTATGCGCGATCCGGGATCGAACGTAGCCTCGCCTTGCCTCGCAGCCAACTGCACCTTGAGATAACTTCGGGAGAACTCGAGCAAGTCGGGCGTAACTTTCGAATGGCCATTTTCAACTTTCGACTTCGGGAGCCAGCCGTTCACGCAATCCGGAAACAACGCTGGGAGGAGAGACGTTTCTAAGTAGCACCCGACTCTTTCAACAAACGCAGAGAATTTTGATTTTCCGTGAAGATCCGCAGTCTCCTTAGCGAACGGAAGTCTTACACAGTTATTTGGATGAAGCTCTTCTTTAGTTCCGGTGACTTACGACGATCATTAAGGGGGTGGACTCTTTTCCAGGATTAAAGGGTGCGGGATGCACGTTCTCGTTTCTCGATAGTGCAACCATGGCGAATATGGCTATTACGCCTAGATTGATCTTCTATCTAGCGGTTTTGACTACAGAAAATCCTCATCTTTGCGTTATTGAGAACTGAGAAAGCAAATCCCGCATCCTTGCAATCCTGGAACCGAGAGTCTACCTCCTTAAGGTACGTGTTCGTACGACAAAACTGAACCACAATGGGAAACAAGTATCATGAGTAGACTGCGAGTCTATTTCCTTATGCGAACAAGAAATGTTCATTAAGAGAAGAGCAACAACGCCGAGAAGGGAATCGTGACAAATGGGAATTGCCGGGCGTCATTGCGATGCGCTTTCTCAGGCAAAATGGAGCGGTAACAATGAGAGGGCAGGATTTTCCGCGAACGGCATTCACATGCAAACTAGCTGGGTGTTCAGGAAATCGTAGGATGGTTGTTCGTGTTTCCCCGATGGTAATTCGAATTCCTGTCCAATTTACGTCTTTCGCCTAGGTATTTCTGATTATCAAAAGCGTTCATTGAATCCGTTCGAGCGGAATGGTAATGAGTGCCGGTCTCTCGAGCCACGCCGGTGAGGCTGTTGGTCGCGATTTGACCATAAGTATCGGTGCAATCCATTAGATTCGAGGCGACGCCGACGGTTTCAGGGGTCCTCGAGGCACCCAACGACGCCTCGGCACCGCGCGGGGGATGATTCGTATGCGGGGGCACGTAGCTGCAATTCACCCTTTCTAACCCCTCGGCGAGTCCACGTTTTAGTACTCCACAGCGATCCACGAGTACGCCTGGCCATTGTTTGTTGCGAGCGCGCCGAATTATACCGGGTGGAACTCTCGCAAACCGCATCCGCCTGACCTACCCCTTGCTCGAACGACTTCGAATGAAATTTGCTGAACGCAAGCACAACTAGTAAACCTCCCGGTTTACGACACTTATACTGTTTGAGAAAATGCTTAAAAATCTTCATAGATACATTATTGTTATTTTCATAAAGTAACGTGAAATAGTCAGTCTCAGTGTTCCGTAAACCCGGTGTTAGAAACCATGCAATTTTAGGTTGCTGTTAGGGACGGAAACACTATACGTTTACAGTGCCGAGCAAAATATACGACAAGGGTGAGCAAGCACTAAATCTTCTCTTGTTTGTTCTGCTCTGACGGGCTCATAATTATTCACGACGCGGAGCGCGCCATTAATCCAAGGAAAACCAATACTTTCCCGATAATGTCAGGCATGGTCATTCTGGGAACCCTTTAATACAGATTTACAAGCATACACGGAGTCGCCGGAGTCGCCGTCCGTCTTTATACTGGGTGTGCCATTTAACCGCGGATATAACATGAATTTTCAACGGAGGTATACAAAAAATTAATATTTTAAGATTTCTCGAATTGATGTTTTATTAGGCCCAGTGTTTCAGTGGTCAAGATACAGACATATATCTTTGTCGTTCTCAAAATGGGGCTCATACGATACTAAAAAAATTTTTGATTTTTTGTCACGTTTTTTTTTAGAGATACCAAGGTCACATTCATTTTTTTAAATGGTATGAGGTATTTTTTAATACATCAATTGCTACTACTAACCTACGTATGTTGAAAATATAGTAGTTCAGGAGATATTTCGCTAACGTCTTAGCACGACAGTAATGGTGTTTTTTATAACGAATGTCCGGCTGCGTCGATTAATGTATTAAAAAATACCTCATTCCATTTTAAAAAATGGAGTTGACCATCATATCTCTTTGACGTCCGTACCTATAAAGAGATTAATGACATCAGATTACGAGCGCCTCGATATCAAGTAAGTTTCGTCTGATGCTTTTTCTTCTATCACATGAAATACGAAGCAATTTGATTAATAAAACATACATACTCTTCTGCTATACTATCTATATACACCGTGTCGTAAAACTTTGAAGCGTGTCAGTTACAGGATTGCAGGGGACGAGCAGCATGTTTTGCGCGAGCTAGCGATATTATCAATGATTAATTAAATCCAGCTGTAAAGAGGCGTGTTTCGCGGTTCCAGTATCGCGCGTTTAAGGAAGACGGTCCCTCGTAATCCCGGCAAGCTGTCCCTGTTTCATAGAAACTAGCCCTTGTCTCTTACACCCTTCAGGATGGACGAAAGGGGACGGCGGCGTCACTATGTACGGGATCCATTCGAAGACCCATAGAATTAGTACGGGGACTTCCGGGACGTCATTTAAAGTACAGAACCGTCGCTATGAGCCCACTCTATATGCAGAGATTCCGTTAAATTGCAAACGCCCATTTTCCAGCGAAGGGAGGTGAACGAGAACAAGGGCAAGGTACCGTCCGCGTCGCCCTCGAGTAATCAGACGGTTAACTCGATCCAGGGAACGTTTACGGGGCGACAGCTCGAGCCGATTTTCTTATGCCCCCGGAGAAAACCTCGTGCACTACGATCGCGCGCGTGTTTCTCTCTTACTCATCTCCGCGGGGAATGTTAATTTCGACGGAACGAATTTATTCGATTTATACTCGAGGAATGATTAAATCGAGCTCGAGCACGCGTTAACCAAGCCGGTGCCGATCGATCGATCCGTAATGAGAGCGATCGCTATCCTGGATCTCCGTCTCGTGGCCCCGATTGCTTCTTTTCAAGGAAGAAAGTCTCCGGACACACGGTGCACGAGGTTTTCCGTCGCTTGAGGTTGCAAGCATTACAAGTATAATGATAAGTGTTGGGTTGTAACATAAGTTCGTAGGGTTTTTTTTTACAACAGTTAAAATATTTCGTTATAATTACAACGATTATAACTATACTGCGGAACTTTATGCAAAATAAAAATCGTTCGCATCAACTGCAACAAACAAGGGCCAAGTAATCATTTTTTTCATTCTCTAATGACGCCCATAAGCTGCAACCAATAAATCGACGTTCTCAAATTTTCTAAGTCTGTGCACTGCTTTAAATCGCAACTACCGATTTTTGTCGTAAATCCATAAAATCCGCAGTCTAATTATAACAATAGAGTAATCAATTATGTATGGGACTGGAAGTGCACCGGGAGCATTAAAAGGACAAGCAACGTTGAATCCTCGCGGACGGCCAAATGATCAGCATTCCGGGTAAACACCGCTTTGATAAGATAATTTCCGTAATTGCGACCAACTATCTTGCCGTCTCCGATTCACCGCTACTTTGTACCTAAATCGTAACCTGGAAGGGTCCCTCTGACTCACTGTGTGGGAACGCATAATATTATAATCGCTCGGCCATTAATCGGGCCGACGATTGCCTCGGGTTCATTAAAACCCGGTACACGATCTTACCAATCGCGGTGTTCAAGCCTCCTAGCAGTTAGCCCCCCACCTGTTAAATTAAATAATTTCAACAGTTGTGTGTGTGTGTGTGCTGAGTCGTGCTATCAATGGAAAGTAGAACTCGTAGATTTAACTGGAGACATATTTTCGACAGCCTCGAAACGGAGTCAAATTGAAATTATGTTTTAAAAGCGCGCGCTTTTCACGTGCAAATGAAAAACCCATGTCGCCGTTGTACAAAATGCCCATTTGATTTCGTGCGTTCGCGCCTCGCATCTGCCGCGAACCACGCCGACTAATAATTCATCGAAAAACGTTAGAATTAATTCGGGTATCGCGTCGCGATCGGGAATATGATTTGTGGATCGCGTAATCTCCCGTGATATCAGCTTGTTTGAGCGCAAACCATCCGTTCGAAATACGACACTTGCATCTCTGACATATGCCGGAATAATTGCCGTTAACTGCTATTCGTGGTCGTCCCGTAATCCTTTTTATCAATTGCGGAAAATGCGGATGTAAAATCGGGCTATTTGTCTAGATTACAAAAACTGTTCTAGATCGAAAGCTGAAAATTCAAAAGTTCGTTCTCCGCGCGTATCGTAGAGTCTAACCAAGAACGATCGTGATTCGGCGAACGAATTAGTTGGTCCACTGAATGTTACAAGCGTAACATCCTAGTTTGCACCGGTTACACGTCCCCCGGTGAAAATCTGCTTAGCCTTCGGAGTGTTTCAAGCAATATGTATAAATGATTCGTAAATCCTCGAGGTTCATTAAGATTTATGGGAACACGTTCTGTAGGAGGATGCGCGGGGCGTTGTATCTGTGCGGTTGCTCGGTAAGGAAGAGGGAGGATGGACCGAGAAAACGAGAGAGGCAGAGAGATCTTAGCCCCAGGGCGGTCGCATTTAAAGGCACGAATGCTTCACACGTATTTCGACACCAAAGGGCCGTTGTCGTCTTTGGGGTAAGTCTCTTTGGCGTAAGTGGCTGCCAAGCTGCAAAGGACACCCTTTGCTTACGCCACGACCTCTTGCGTATGCAAAGCGATCATATTTCGCCTTGAAAGACTATTAAATCTCTTTACCCGGCGCTATCAAGCCATAATTTCGAAGTCACTTCCACGAGGGATACACTGTGACGCTGGCGCTACATTCCTGCGCTTGACGCCTAACTTCTGTGAAGGGCCATCGCCATCCATCCAGGAAATATATTACCTGCTCATTCACTCGGGAAACCTACTATGTAGAATCAAACATCGAAACGGACTGCAGTTGTCTTTCGATTCTCAAAAGTTCTGTTCGAATTTATACTACTCTGCTCAAAAAGTTCCAGGACACTCGATTACAAGAAACCGTGCGATGCTATATCTCTTACTTTTATTCTACGTAGTTACTATAGCTGTCTGGAACATATTGCGTTGCCAACTTCAGATCAGTCGAATAGTATATAAACAGCAGTTGTAAAACGCAACTTTTAGTACTTTGTATACAATTCCGACCAATAGCAATTTTTAAAAAAGTTTCTTTTCACATCCTGTAGTAAACTAATTGCTCCAGCTTCCCAAAAAATTTCAAATCGTATACTCCAATTTTAAAAAAGTTGTCGGCTTTTTAAGAGCGTCCGAATATTTGTGGGAGTCACTCTATCTGCATTAAATTTTCTGTGGAAAACGATATTAACCGTTCTATGACAAACAACCGCTACGGGGACGTCGATTTCAATCGATCGAGGAGATAAAAGTAAAATTCGCTGAAAGAATTAAATGCCATCACAGAAATTGATTTTTTCGGATGTTTTGGAGAGTGGAAAAAACGATGGCAAAAATGTATTACTAGCAATGGGGATTACTTTGAATCGATTACTTGTCGCTGGCCATCGACTTACAATCGTTAAATGTCGAACGATTGTTTTCGCAATGGACTATAAATACCGAGCAGGACAATTTAATCGATAACTGCGTAACACTGTAACAATCAGCTTCCTGTAACCTTGTTAAGACTATAACCGGTGATCAGCTCGCATGTTACTTTAACATTAACTATCTGTAACATCGAGCAACTATAATTATTACTATTATAGTCGGGTTGCATAGCGCGAATGGAATGACGGTCGACGCGAATTGCTTCATACTTCATAACCATCGATGTGCAATGCCGACTGCCGCTTTCTATAGAACAATGCGACATCACGGCTGTTATTTAGAGTGAACCGGAAGAACAGGTTCACTCGCGCTCTATTAATATTAATTAGCACTCTGCGGGTATGCAGAATCGGGGACTAATTTCTCGAACGTGTACGAATGTTCTACACCATGGCCAACGCGATCAACATCGCTGTAACGTGTAGTTAAATATTGAATTACATGCGCTCTAATAACGTATTCTTTATCCTTTAACACTCGAACGGTGAGTCTGAGGCGCAAAATATTGTTTACATTATTAAATATACCGGTATCTAATCAATAGACCGCGGATCTTTCATAAAATCGGATTTCACAAGATATGACAGAATTTAGAACGATTCAATTTATTTCAGTTCTAACAAGGCTACTACCACGGAAAATAAGGTATTATTTGATTCGAGGTTCTCAAAATTCGTCTACAAACATTTAGGTATTGTATGAGGTATTATACCAATTTATTATTATTAAAATAGCTCCGAGTGCATTTTATCTTTCTTCGACCGTTATCCATCGATCGGAAAAATACGAAAAGATCGATACCAACCGTCAAGAACGGTGGGAAAATGTTTCAATTGAGAGCAATTTAATAAGAGGGAAAAAGAATGAAGCCTAATACATATTTCCACTTTGGAAGCAATGAATATTCTTGCATACTTCTACGCGTGCACAGTTGATGATGCTGCCGCAAAGTGAAACGTTAGTGCAGCAAAGTTTGCAGCAGCGTCGCGAATAAAGTTAGATTGAATGCGGAACCGAAATTGGCCAGGAAATATGGAACGCGCGGCGCGTTGAGTAATAATTGAAATAGCAAACGATCGCGCCCGGTTACCGACGTTACCGTCGCCGTCTGTTCCAAATTTACTCGAAATGTGCGAACTTCGTCGGCCTGTTCCGAAAGTGTGCACGTGTTCTACATGCATGAACACGGCCAGCCCGTTTGTATGTAAACGACATACACGATCAAATAACGTCTGGCATCCGAGTCTCTCTCTCTCTCAATCGAAATCTGCAACACGTGCTCAATCATGTCAACGTAACATGAAAATGTCTGTGTGTGTCGAAGGAAAGTGACAGTGAAGGTAGCAACATATCTACATATGTATGTATATCACGTATAACGATATGGTGTAATGACACGTGAGGTTATATTTAATAGACCATATTTAATAGAGAAGAAAAAACTGTCTGCATTGATTGCAAGGAATAGAAACGAAATTAGATGTTCATTTTTTCCTTAATTGATGTACATCCATCACAGTTTGATTAAAATGTTCTCATGGATCGGTAAAAGAACAAAGAAGTTTTGCTAGTTTTGTGTCGTTAATTTCCTGTCGTGTCACCGTCCCGCATGAGTCCGACCAGCACGTCGAAATCCCAATTAATGGATTAGGCGATTGGACGCGGATCAAAATTGAAAAACGTCCCGTATTTTCGTTGGTCGGTACGGGCTTGGCTCTATTTAAGTTGCGATCACACACGGACGGAAATCCTCTCTAACGGTCTACACGCGGACGTAACTTTGATCCTGATTAGCGTAGCCCGCCCTTCGTAACGAGAGCTTGCTTTTAGGGCTATCGAAAATCTCTGAAAAGGGGGGTGCCTGCCTGACGTGTGTCCCACGTACATATACCTACGTACGCGGCAGAAGAAACAAGGCTTCAGATGTTGTCACGTCCAGCTGAGCTTTTCGGGCCGATAATTAGGTGGTAAAAAGGACGAGGCACGGGGGATGCGACAAATCAGGTGGAAAACAATGTACTTCAAAGGCCGCCTAGCCTGCTCGTTATACTCCCGTTCGCACACTTCCTCCTTGGCTACGGCGTTATTCGCAGCCCTTATGTCAGCAGCCAAAATTTTCGACGGGGTCCCATATACCGGGGCTGTTACTTCTCCGAAGCTTCGACTCTTCCAAGATTCGAAGGAACGAAGGGAATCGTATGAAGTTTTGAAGTTTCTATAATTTCCGTTTTACACAATAGTCAGGAAGCTTTCATGTTTTCTGTGTTAATGTGATCAGAAAGAATTGTTTTTACCAAAAGATAACGCAGTTGCATTATCTTGTCGCGGGCTGTTGTAAACTTGATTATGTTCCTTTTCCAGAGAATGCTACGGTTTTCCAAAAATAAATTGGCCCCCATAAAGCATCTCTAGCATAACATTGGCACCCTCGCGAGGATCCTTAATGGAAACGAACTACCATTATAGGGATATAAATATACTCTCCGGTGCAGAAGAGCCCATCTGTCGTGTCACGAAAATTACGTGAACGAGAGAGATAATATTGAATCTATTAAGAGAAAACACAGTGGGTACGAACAAGATGTTCCAGAAATACGGATTCTGGGAACGTGTGCGCTCAACTCTTTGCATATTCCTCAAGCCAAATACTAAATATAACGCTGACCAAACAGATAATCAATAATATTTTTATTCGACACGGAAAAACAATAAAAAAAAAAAAAGTCTCCGACAGAAAGAGAATGCAAAATGGAAACTTTCTTTAAAAGTCTTCGTATAAAATCCTAATGATGAGACTGTGTATTTATCTGCAAAAATAAATTGTTTGCATTTATTTGAAGATACACGAGAGAAACGTTGCTTGTTCGAAATTCATCCAACAGTCGAAGGGAATCGAAAAGGTTTCGGGAATCGAAGTTACGAAATTGTTATGCGTAACTCGTGTTTCCACTTATTCGTGCGGCGGGATGACAAAGCTCTGTAGATAAAGATGACGAATGCTGCATATTTTCACGTTAGCTTCTCCTTCGAAGGGAAACTATTTTCTGGCTGCTCGAATTCCAGCTCGCCCCGTTGGTGGTCCTGTATTCCCGTCGTGTAGCAAGGGATCCCACATAGTCGCGTCCAGGGTGTGTTATATTGCATTTTATTACCCCACCGTATACTCGCCAGAAGTAATAGTACGAAATTTATAGGCAACGGCCTTATAGCGTTCCTTTCCACGGTGTATAACCTATATCGACACGTTGTTATCTTCACTTACTAGAGCCCCCGGATTTCATTTCAGTTATTTATGAATCCACGATCTCTCTGTTTCGTTTTATCCCGGATACTAACCGTTCATTTCCTCTTCATTCGTTCATCATTCATATCCAATGCTTGGTTGCGTGTTCACCGAGAAAAGAAACTTGCTACACTGAAAATAAATGCTTATCAACCACTTCGTTCTCACAATTTTTCAAGAAACGTCTGGACTACAGACAAAGTGGATGAAAATGATTTCTTCCCCCTTTCTGATAACAATTATTCTTTGGATTGTAGTAGTTTCCCAGCAATCGAAAATAGAAGAAATATTTTTGTACCATTTTAAACAGGAACTGATTGAAACGACATAGAAATGGTGACATTATCCGAACGGTATCGACGTCGCGAGATAACTCGTCCAGGAGAACGAAGTGGTTAAAGAACCGAGAGAATCGTTTCACTTCCGGTGGCGATCGCGCACGATGCTTCGAGGCGGGTGGAAATTTATGCCGAGTAAACGAAATCGGAGCGATCGATTGATAATGAAGAGCCCTCTCGAGAAAATCATGTATGTGAGATTCGTTCGTTGACCTCCTTGCATGCTGCTGACTCTTGCCCTCGCGGCTCTTCTTAAAGGTGGGTCTAGGGTTTTAATAAAAAGTCGACGAAGATCTCCGCGCTTCATACTTCACAGTCTACGGGTTAGACTTTTTACGATTTTGTTTCAAATGGAATTTGCACTGCATAAAAAAGGTGATGGAAATGCGTACTTCATTTTTGCATATTTGATGCGATGACAAGAAAATATGTGTGGAAAGTACGAAGCAGTAGAAAGCAGGAAATGACGTTCGAACTGTTAAGTTATACTACGATTTTGCAATTTAAAATATGATTTATGAAGAACTGTATATAGACTGCGGGGGATCTTTATTAATATTTATGGTTTATAAACATGCTTAAAAATGCTGGAGTATGCAATTCGTCGCTTTCTTAAAATTTGTCTAGCAAAATTGAAAATTGCACGAACAGTGCAATCCGCAGTCTAGTAATAACAGATGGAAGCAATGTAATCTCTATAGGAAAAACGGTACGAATGCAAATTTTAAATCTGGTACGAAGAATTATGAACTTGCAAATAATATTCGGTGAAATCCTCGGTTTACACGTGCTGCGACTCGCGGCAAGACGTTGTTTAGCACGGCGAGCAGTATACAAGCCAGTCCGGTACATATTTCCCGCATAATTTTGCACACGGTTCTGGTGTCCTCAGTATGCGGAGCTTGTGGAAGCCCGCGAGATATCCGTGGAACTTAATACACTGTATCAGAGCTTAACTCGTTGTCAGCCTCGTGGCTGCGCTTTTCGGATCGCATATTCCGCAGTCTCTCGCATTAACCTCGCGACTGCGCCAGAAGCATTGAAATTAAGCGAATTATAGAGTTCGTAAGTTATTGGATTAGCAGACTGCGGCGTTTAGGTTGTCTTTTATACGTCACCACTTTCGTTTATTCCGCTCGTGCATGGCAATTCTCGTTTTGTAATTGGGCAATGTACAGAAATTGTCAATATTGTTCTATCCGGTGTACCTCAAGGCTCCTCCCACCTACAGTGGGTAACGAAAGCATTCGAACGCCATTTAAAGCAAAATAACTTTTTTATAATTGTACCAAACGACCCGATTTTTTTATAATCAATTAGAAGTATTGGTTTATGAAATGATACGCAAAAAAGATTTTCCAAAAATTATAATTTACAAGGTTGCAAGTCGTGTGACGGTCCATGGTTCGAGGAGTCACAGCAGATGATCGACTCACGTTGCCCGTAAAGCCCAGAATTCCGCAATGGCTATTGTATAAAACAAAGAACAGCACGCGAAGGCAAATAAATCAGAAAATGGCGGGTCGTGCGCGATAGACTTTTCATTCCATCGCGTCGCGTTTATTCCGAGTCAGGCGTTGAACGTGTACGAGGATTTTTCGATCGACGTGCCCCCACCCCCGCTGCCATAGTGATTTACATGGCAATAAACTAACGCCTTGGTACGCCACGAAAAACGCTTTTGATTTATCCGTGCACTTTCGCGAAGTACTGGACTTCTGCCAGACCGGAAGGTCCATCTCGCCGGAAATCACGACCATAATTCAGTGCCGCGCCGTAGAGGAGTGTCGAGAACCCATGAAAACACCCTAGCCGGCGCAGAGTGTCCTGCCAGCGCGAGGAATTTGCATAAAACGGGCCGCGGTTTTGCAAAATCAATTTGAACTTTTGCGGTCTCACCTTGGCCCCGGCACGACTCGTCCGCTTCCGGCCGTCGTCTCCCCGTCTCTAACTTTATTACGTCCGAGAGAACGTCTGTTTGCAGAGCTTGGTAATAGACTCCCGGATGAAAGGAGTCTCTCGTCGTCGAACCGCATAAAGCGAAATCTCTTCCCTTTCCACCCCCGTATTTTTTCTCGCCCCTCCCACCGGGTGTGAAGTTCTGGACATGGATTTCCATAGGACGCGAATTTAATGAATTTTAATACGCGTTGTCCCCGCAGACGCGGAAGCTCCCACACCACCCACAAACTGTTTATTCAGAATCATGGACAACCTATAGAATAGGGCCTATACGTATCTATGGCTGTTACTTTTCTCCGAAGGTCGAAGATTTCGAAGCTTCGAATTTCGGAGCTTAATTTCACTTTAAGGGAAACCATTTGTTATTTTACTCCTGCTGTCCACATACAATAAAAAACGGTGCTAATTGTAAGTTATATTTGATACAGTTACAAACGCTCCTACATTTCGAAAAAAAATACGCCACCACAGCTAAAAGATTGATTAAGTTACAACTTCATACGATTCGGAGACTTCGAAACGTCGTACACTTCGAAGTTCCCTTCGTTCTTTCGAATCCATCGAATCTTCAAGGAGTCGAAGCTTCGGAAAAGTAACAGCCCTAATCTGGACAATGGACGAAACGTTTATTTTCAACGATATTCTGATAATTGATATATTGACAATTTCTCGGGAATCAGAAGTGTTTCGTTTCGGAATGAGCAGTTTTTATCTGGAATATACGATATTTAAGGATCGAGGAAAAGGCGGCGATCAATTCGAGGCAGTTTCCATATCCGCCGGGCAAAATGGAAAATCCGGATGATCGAGTCGTCGCTTTACCTGCGAGTGTTAGCTCTCGCAAGAAATCGCGTAGAATATATCAACCCTTTCTAGACGACGTTTCGTTTTATAAGGAAGTTGCGGGGTAGTTCCGAAGCGTCCTACGGGGGATTGAATTCTCTGGAGAATGCCGCCGAAATTGAGAAGAAAGATGAAAGGTAGAAAGGGGTGGAAGAAAGCTGGGACGGGAAGTCTAAAGGGAAACCGAGAAGAATGCGCCGTGGGTGCGCACGCGTCGATGAAAACCTTTGCAAACAACCGTGAAACCTCACGCGGGAAAAATATTACATTGGTAATCACTAGACTGTGGATTTTTATGCGTTTATAACAGAAAGGAGTAAGTGTAATTTGAAACAGTAAAAGCATTAGAAGAATTTAAAAAAGAAATACCGTATTAACAAAGAAAATAAATTTCTATTTCATTCCTGTTTGTGTGTGCGTTAGTTTGCAGTTTGCGTGAACGAATAGGGTACGAGAGACTAGTTAGTACAGAAATCGCAGAGAAATCTGCGAGGATTAAGCACGAGAAGTTAGCGAGCGGTGAACGTTAGAAGGGAAGGAGGACAGTGTACTTGGGAAACTCTGCTGTCTCTGTTTCGGCGAGAATTGACTTCCCTGAATGATGAGACACCGGGGAGAAAAGGCGGCAGGGAGGGTCGAAATAAAAAGAATCCGGAACAAAGAGTCGAAACAGAAAAATAAAGATTGGCAAAAGTGCCTCTCCTGAATTTGGCATCTGCGTTTTATTGTCCCGTACCTATAGAATTCGAACACACTCTACAGGACAATACTCCAGCAGCTTTATTCTTCAGCGAAAGGCAAATAAAGTTTGATAATACGCTCTGTTTCGTTTCTCTTCCCAAAAACTTCGCTTTGCAATGACACTGCCATTTCCCAAGTACTTTCTTCGAACTGTGGATTGTACTCCTCCAAAACACAACACGATTAGAAATGTGATATACAGTTTTTTCTTCGAAAAATATTCGATAATAATTCATTTTTATCTAGCTTGTTTAAATATGATTCTCGTTTATTTGATGAGACAAGATTAATTTAATGTAGATAAGACAGAAAACACGACTAACGTTCGATTTATATAAAACTACTTGAAAGAAAACGTACTGCTCCAAAGAGAGGAAAGGTTGGAATAAATTCTTAACAAATCCCGCAGAAATAAACGGTGGAATCCTTGAACTAAGAATCTGCGTACTTATTCCTCCCGTAAAATCGAAGAGACCAGGAGGACACCCTTTACAACGAGCTTTTATAAAGTTGTGGCTGAGTTTCGAAAGTGCTCCCAGGGGAATCGATTCTCGGCGCCGAACTCGAAAGTAGAAAGGGAGAGTTTCAGAGAAAAAAAAAAGAGAAGAAGAAGAAGAAGGAGCAGAGAAAGAATAAAAGAGAATTGTGAGAGGTAGGAGAAGGCGCGTAACAGGCGGAAGCAAAGATTAGACGCACGGCGCGGCGCGGAGCAGCGACGAACGCCGGAAGGAACGGTAAGGTAAAAAAACCTTCCCCTCGGTACGCTTCTGCGACGGAGACATTTTAATTTACGTCCCCTTCGGCATGATATCGCATCGAATTCCATTTCCACGCGACCACCTCCCGTTCCTTTCATATTGTTATATCTTCGCATAAAGGAGCCGAGGATTCCAAGTTTTCGGTTATTCAACCCACTGATATCGCATCCTCCGCTTCGATTCTCGTTAATTAGGAAATGATTTGATTGGATACACTTCTCTCGGACCAATCGTCTTATCGAATGCTTTCGAATATTCAAGAGAAACTAAACTTTGTCTTCGGTTGTCCCAAAAGTTTCTCTCGCAATGTAGACTTCTAATTTGTTCATTTAATCGATTGCAGAATCTCCCATGCAACTATTTTTGAGAGAGAGAGAGAGAGAGAGGGCTCACATTTGTTATGAAAAGACTGCAAAATAATCTCTTGCATTTCTTTTGCATTATTTCGACCGAAAACCCAGAAGGAACGATTGAAATACGAGACAATAGGCGTTCGTATTTTACCATATCCCCGGCAATGAATGTTTCGGAAGGGCAGTTTAGGGAAAGATATCGACGTGTCTTGAAACTGATGCAAGTTACGGTGCATCGAAGAACAAACACGCGAGACCGATGCGCGGAGAAGAAAATAAGGCGATAACGTATCGGCATCGAAGAGGGACGGAGAGGCGAAAAGATAAATTATCTACGTTTATACATACATTAAACGGGGACACACTATATTTCACCGTTGTCAGTTTATCCGCGACACCTGCTACGCCGAATCCCTCTTATTTCGACGTGTATCAGGGTGCAGGACACCATGGCGCGGGTGAGGGGAATCTCCGGGATCGGAAAGATCGATAGCGCCAATAAAACGCCACTTTCGCCGCCATAAATCGAACTCGAGATCTTTTATTGCGGCCGCATGTATTTCCGGGGTAATCACTGATGGATAGACAATGTATCGCTTCTGAACCCTCTTGTTTCGTCCAATTACATCTTTACAATTCAAAAAGAACATAAACAGCGAAGATCGTGCTCGTAGACTGCAATGACGGCACTGCAGGTTGCAGATCAAAAAGAACAAAACGATTGTAGATCGTAAAGAATGTTTGAAGCTTTTGTAGACTGAATATGGTAAGTCTCCGGGCTCGTAGTTCTTGCGAAGATTAACAGAAGATAGATAATATTAACAGATTAATGAAGGAACTTCGTGGAGTTTAATATTGCGCAATAAAATTTACGTAGCACGCGTAATGAAGATTCTAACGAAGCCGATCAGTGTTGGTCTTGGCCTGAGAATATTAGCTTTAAATTCGGAAAAGTTGCCTTTATGCCAAAGGTTATTAACTCTGTAGTTATAAGAAGAATCCAGATGAATGTTTTGTAATCTCTTGAAAAATTGCTGAAATGCACGACGATGATTGTTTCCTATTTTATTCGTGTAAAAGTGAATGTCTAGGAATAAGCAGAGTTAAATTATGCTAACCAAGAGCGTTTCAAATTAGCTCTGGCTCCCGCCCCTTCGAACAGCGAAATTTTGATGGTGGAGGTGCGGTTAGAGACGACACAACAGTAAAACCGTCATATTACTTTCTCAACAGCTCCGCCATTTATCGTTCCCTCGGTCCTGGGATCTTCTCGAGGAATAATTGACTCGGCAGCGAGTTAGACGTTCGTTTGAAAGAGCTCGTGGGGGTGCACCTTTAAGATCGAAGTCTGGGCGACGGAGAATGAAGAACAATGGGGGGGACGGATGAACGGGTATGAGAGCGGTTTAGGGCGAGGGGGTGGATTCGAGCTTGTGTCATGGGTTCTCGGGCTTCTTGGGAGGAGGCCTAGCGGGAGATAGAAGGGTGAAGGAGCTCGGAAGGGAAGCTAATAGAAATGAAGAGGCGGCCTGACGTCGCCGGGGCATAAAGCTGTAAACCGTGCAGGTGCTATCGGCGACGATGGTTTTAAGAGTATCAAACGGACTGCCGATTGATCCCTGCGAATTTACGCGACCCTGTCAACGGGAATTCTAACCAAATTAACTTGATTACCAGCTGCTTACATTTGTCAGACAAATAAGCTTCGTTGGAAATTTTTGTTAACGCTTCGAGCACTGTCTCTCTTTCCGAAACGGAAGACGGAATTATTAGGTGTGCAAACAAGTTCCTTGCCCTTCTTTTTATATGATCATAGCTTCTGACTGAATTCGAATTACTTCCCGATTTTTATGCCATCTGAAAGTGCGATCTTTTAGTTTCAGGAAGAGTCGTGGTGAGCCCTCTAAGAGTTTCCAGTCCTATGCAACAATTTTAAGCAATATGGCCTGCAAGAAGGCCGTTTACTTACTCTTTGAATTCCAGCTTAGGAAATCAGCTGTTGAAGCTACTGAAATGGTTTGTGCGACACTAGGAGAGAACACTGTATCTTACAGAACATGCAAAAAGTGATACCAAACATTTTAAAGCCGGAAATTTTTGATTTGGAAGACGATAATAATTAGAGGAATTGCTCAACGAAAATCCGACCCAGACGCAAGAAGAACTGACAGAAAGATTGGGAGTCACCAGACAAGATTTCAGTACATTTTTTATGTACATACGTAAAATGCAATAAAATCTTGAATTTGGATAAAAAAAAAAGGGGAAAGAACTTATTTGCACACCTAATGATTTTTCAAAGATCGATGAAACAAGACAGCATGCTTTTCGAGAGATTTTATTAAATAAATTCGAATGAAGGAGGCTGCTTCCGTTTTCGACGATACATAGAAAGCTTACCAGCTTTAATTTGGTTTACGATCGCGATTCCTTCCGGTTTGCGCAGAGATGGCGCGATATATCAATTTCAAGGGTAGGTCTATGCTCGAAACGACGTCGGCGAGTATAAATTCTGATTCCTCAAAAAAAGCAGCGAGTTTTGTCGTATGAATAATATATAGCCGCACGGGCCTCGCGAGTTTTCTCGTCACTTTTTAAGAAAGATTCGGTGTAATTTGTTGTTCCCGTTCTTGCGGAATAAATGTATATATGGGAGCGCAAGAAGGGAATCGCGATTTAAATTTCCGCTATAAGTTATCTTCAGCGAAGATTGTCTAGGAACGATAAAAGAGAAAATACGGAGCATTAAATCTCCTTAAGAGGTCTCGGAGCTGTCGATAAAAGGTAAAGGTTCTCAAAGGAATGCCCGGTATTCGAAATAATGCCGTGAATTCAAAACGAATCGGTGAAAGGGGGGAAGAATGTCCCGAACAGGGGAGAAACCGGCACGAGGTTCACGATTTACCGGTCTTTATTGTTTATTCCCCTACCCCGAATTCTTCTGGAAATTGATTCTTCAATCGCTCAACAACTGCGGAGCATTGTTTTACCTTGCTCTCTTCCACGACTGTACATACACTGCCGCTCATACGTCTTAGGACACCTATGGTTTTTAGTAAAACTCTGGTATCTCGCGCGTATAGATTACGAACCTTTAACTCTATTAACTATATAACATAAATATAACGATACTGATAACGATCCAATACACGCGTCAAAAATATGTAAAAACTATCTTATTTTAGTTTAGAACTACCTACCGGTTCGAAACGACGGATTTCTGTTTCCTCATCTGCACCGACCCAATATTTCCAACCCCGTTCGATCTCGATTTTTTTTCAGTTCGAAAAGCATTTATTTCCAGAGCAAAGCCGAGCCCGGGCGATCCCTTTTTATTTGTGCATTTCGCGCAAAAATGGCCGAGACATAAAAGATTTACGACTTCCTTCGGTTCTGACGCCACTTCCACCCCGCTCCCTTCCGCAAGGGGATGCGTCTGCCGCTTATGTGTCTCACAATTCTTCCCGCGACCCTCGGCGATCCTTAAGTTATGCAGATTTCGAGGATCGCGCGGAAATTCCCACCGAAAATTGAAATTTCATCCTCCTTTGTCTCCCATCGAGGATCAGGCGCCAGCCACGGGAAAGGCACCCCCGAGATTACGTTTGCGTGGGAAACAATCGTGCCGCGCGCCGCTCTGGAACGCGCCTTGGCTTTCATTATCGAAAAAAAGACGCCGCTTTCCGCCCCCGCGAGAACCGTCCCGAGTTATGAATATTTTGCTGCTTTGATCTACTCACGCTAATGCACGCTGTAGACGCTGTAGGAGGTGGATCGTCGCCGGGACGTGAGCTACGTACCTGAAAATCAAGGGAAAAGAGGTTACGCTTACGCGAATAAATCCCGTTGGATCTGGTTTCGTAACAAGGTAGTCTGCGAGAATAAGGAGATTGGAAAATTTGCGAATATTACAGGCACGCAGAGAAACAAAGACGCGTTGTTCCCTACAAGCGTCTACTTCAAAATTGGCATTTCAGATCGTTGCTAGTCCCACCCTCAGTCAGTTCAACTTAAATCTTGTTTCATGGTTTTTTATTATTGTTAAGTAAGCTGAGCCTTCTTTCTTTCGTCGGCTCTAACCAAGCAACCAATTTACCTGAAAATTGAACATATCAATTTCTCCGGGACTTCTGCGGCGTTTGACGCTGTGAGCCAGGCAAGGGGGCGCACGTACACCTGGCCACTGTGCGAAAGTTCGTGACAACTGCGTCTCGGGCTGCTTTGTCCTCCAGACGCTGCGACGCGGCGCGGCGGTCGTTCGTCTCCAAAAACATCGCGGAGCGTTGTACTCGCCGGCGAAGACAAGAAACTCCTCGTCAATAATACGCTCGGTTTAATCAAAGGGGGCATGTCACATCGTCGGGAGTACGGCTCAATTTAGATCCGAGATTGCCCGTAGTGGTAGCGTTTACAAGACACGAGGAGAGCCTCCGCGATACTCTTCGCCCCCCTACGCGGGTTACAAGTTCCGTCTCGCTTAATGGAGAACCAAGATAAGTTCTCGTTGAAACGAGCCTCGCAGGCACACGGCCCCACCGCCCTTCTATCCGGCCCTGCGAACTACCCCCGTTTCGACGAGCACAACGAAAAAGAAAACAACACGGGCCGAGTTACCCGAAAGGGTTAACCGAGTTTAGGTACAGAGGGGCGAGAAACGTTGACGGAGAACGACAGCTTCTGACGAAGGACAACTCCTCCTTGACCCTCTTCCCCCGCCTAATCGCCCTTAAAGACTCCTCCAGGAATGATGAATCGGTGGCCTAACGAGGGCCCCGCGAGCAACCCTCTGCCAGAATGTATCGGTCATTGATTTTAACCCTGACGGAGTTCGCATTCTCGCTGCGGGCTAGACCTTGCAGACGATGTAATGAGGATCGTTCTACTGTCATTATTAACCATTTACGAGGTTAAGTCAAAAATTATCTACACTTTTCGTTCTACAATTTATTCACATGAAGCTCTCCCCGAATTAAGATTAAATTAGTACCTATATATATTTATTCTAAAAAGACAATACCCATTTTCAAATTCGCCAAATTCTTTCTGTATACATATGTCGAAAGTGTAGATCGTTTTTGACTTGCCCTCGTGGATCCTCGAGATGCTCGGACAATAAAGAAAACAAAGATGATTCCGATGGAATCTGGACGACGCAGAGCTAAATAACTTTTTGAAATGTGTTCGGGCATGATTGAAGACATTTTGAAGAGAATACGCAAAGACCTACGGCGCGGCGGGACCTGATAAGTGAAACGATTGAATGTAAACGATGGCGGCGAGGATCGATGGCCTACAGTTCTCCAGGCTTTCTTTCCACGCTTCTTCACGAGCGACGGGTTCTCAGTCGTGATTGCATTCAGGAAGGAAGCCCGAATCGCCGATTATGAATCACCGATTCGTGTAATCGGTGCCTCGTGGGACTCCGTTAAGAACCGAGCTGGGTACGCGGACCTCGTCGTCATCCTCCGGCGAGCAACGTGGGAGGATACGGTACACCGGGTATCGCAATTCGAAGACAGAGTCCCTCGGTTCTGCCGCAGGAAATGGAAGATCAATATATACTCTCCTGTTTCGCAGTCTCTTCTTTCTTGGACGAGGCCCACACGATCGCAGACCGAGGCGCGTCTATTTTCTGGTGAAATCGAGTGTTCCCAATAAAAAGCTGTGGGTCAGCTTGCCGGGGCTACAAGCATTTCTTTCGTTGTTCACCTTCCTTGTTACAGTGTTCCATTAAATATAACAAGTTGAAATACAGTCAAAATGACTGGTCAGCTATCACTAGACTGCGGATCTTTATGCAAAATAAAAAATGTTTGCACTGATTGCAAGACACAGGTGCCAAATAAAAATTTGATTCTTCTTTTGATGATCCTGTTAAGGTGAAACTAATACACTGGTGGCCTTCAATCTTTTTAATACCTCCACTGTTTTTACCTCCTGTGTATTATCCGTGTGCTCTAATAATAATCATTTGTTCTGAAAGAATTCTATGTGAATGAGAATTCTACCTTGAATAAGCTTCCAATTTTGAAACGCGTTAAGCAGTGAGTTCGCTGTTTATTTCGACATGTGAACGGCTTTCATTGGCCGCAAACGCCCGTATAACCATGCCTCTTGCTATTGATTCATCCGAGGTAGGATTGGCATCAGAGACCAGTCTGATTGGTCGGAAACAGGTGTCTTATTGTCTGACTACCCGGAGGGTCTCATTGTTTCGACGTCCCAGATGTTAATACAGGGTGCATCTGCATGAAATACGAGGATCTTCGCAGACTACGTGAATGGGGAAACCAAGTGAACCACGAGGAAGAGTCTTGATAAATAGTTGGCATTCTTAGCAGTCGTCTATCCACCGGAGAAATTGACTAGCAGAGAAATCAGGAGATTTGGATTAAAGAAATATAGTGCAACTTACTCTAGCAGAAGCAAACGTTATTCAATTAGGCCAAGTTGCACGATCACGATGGAGGAATGGAAGTCAGCGATAAATCTATCCTCGTCGAAGCAAAAAGGAATTCTCGCTGATGCAGTAGGAAAGATGATTTCTTCGTTAGAAGAAAAGGAATCGAGCGCTGGGAACAGGGGGGAACTTTGATTTCGTGACATCAGCTTCTTCGGCGAGTGGGAGTATTTCATTTGGTTAGATCAGGAGGGGCTGGCATAACCGCATTAGTCAAGCTGTCGTGCTTCGTTCGAGATCGCTTGTCAGCCGGTCCTTTGACGGGGGCTGCTGGCCGAACAATAATTTCATATCTCTGAAAGTGCCGGCCAATCTAGCGCGCATCGTTGCGCTCCGACGCCTTGCATTTCTGATGAATATCGATGCCTTCCTTTTTCCTCCTTTATTCATGGCATCACGTATCCTGCCAGACTCGCCACGCGTGAACTACGCTGGGAACGCTGCTTGTCAGCTTCCCTCTTGCCCCTGCCGATATTGCGAACGCGTGAATTTCTATCCCAAGAAACGCACGATTCCGAACATCGAATCCAATCTATTTTCATTATGGAATTCTCACCGGTGCGAAATTCGAATCTCCCAATTTCAACGCATTACCGACCGGTGATTATTCCATAATTTTGAAGGAAATCTATCAACAGTGACAGCAATTTTCATTGTGAACTACTAATGTAAAAGAAAATTTCTATGCTTTGTTGTTTTTAAAGATACGTCAAATGACACCTTTTTTTATGCTTCAAACAGCAAATTTAAAGATCTGAGTGATCGAAAGTTCACTACCGAAAATCGCAAAGTATTCGGATACAGTTCTCCGCGATGGGAAAGCGTGACCAGCACTTTAGAAAATTGTGACGAGCAACGAACGGCGGAGGTGGAATGCCAAACGTCAGATTTGGTCGGTGACGAATCCGCCAGGACCTTTGTGCATCCATCAGCCGAGCTGCCAGATGAACAACAAAGGGAAAAATGCAGGGAGGAAAGATAATTGCGACGGGGCGGATGGAGCTGTGAGAAAATTCAGCTTGACCTCGTCCGTCTGCCATCGCGCGCAACGAAAGGAAACAGACGTTGGTCTAATGAAAACTGTCAAAATTCGGGCCTGCGGAACGGGTTAATTGAAAACCAGAGGGAAAGAATATTTCCGGCCGTTCTTTCACCCATTTTAGCAATAGAAGTCCCAGATTTTTCAAGCATTATATGCTTGAAAGTTGGAGTTACTAGACTTGAGAGTTCGAATTTCCTCAATCGAGGTTCGAACTTGTTTGAAAGGTACTTGATCCCATCCCTAATCGTTGATATAAATCAATTTCCCGGGAAATACTCGATTATTTTGGCGAACACGAGGCTCGCATTAAACTCGGCGCGGCGCGGCGCGGCGGGCGCGATCATGTGTTCGACGGGAAACATTCGTCGCGATTGAATTCCACTGCTCGTGTTTCGCCGCGATTCAATGGAGAAAGTCAGACGAACGGGGCCCGAGCCACGATTTATCGTTGCGTACCAACCCGTCAATCCGCTTGCGAGCGTAGAGCACGTATAATTGGGAGGACTATCGTCCTGGCCGTGTTTAGCTACCTTTTGTGGGATCAAGGTATTACTACGAGCCGCGCTCCCGTGGCATTGTTATCCGGGCTGGCACGGGGTGGCTTCCATTGTGACTCGCGCCACCCCTATAGGGGCCAGGGAACCTACCGAAACGCCGGAAGTTACGGGCCGGGCGCGGCGTTTGCTGTTAAATTTTAGCGCTCAATGAAACACCAGGTCCACCGAAAGAAATTTCATTCCCGGCGTAATTTCCTGTGAACGCTTCAACTGGAATTTCGCGGCGCTCTTACATCGCCGCTCGAAAGCAATTTTCCGTTTACTGCCCGGTCCAGTTTTTCACAGAAAAAGTTCTACTCTCCTGGCCATTTTCAGTTTTCACCAGCCAGAACACTCAGAAATTTTCGAATTGGTCTTGACCAAATGATTGGTTGGCCAATATGTCGATTCGATAAAAACGTTCTACTTCTAGAAGCACAAATGAATTCGAAGTAGTCTGGTAATTCCACGTTTAATCTCAGAGCCGAATCTTGAGTCGTGGACGAAGTCTCGAGTGGGAGATCGGCGATGATAACGCGTGTCCGATTTTAGATAAGATTTCAGCGAAGCTTAATGCCTGCGAAAAAGAAATCAGAAAGGAAGAACGCGAATAACAATTTATAGAACGAAACTGGCTCGTGACAGCATCCGTGCAGATTGTATCTAACAAAAGGGCGGATTGACGGGGATCGAGGCAGAGCATGTCGCGTTTCCAGGCTTTTCTTTCGGTTTCATCCTTGAAAGGCGACAGATGGCTGGACAAGCGAGCGCCGTTCAGCTATTCCAGGGGGAGCCTCTTCTGTTCAACTCCCGAGGGTACGAATTTGAAAATAATCATAATAATTACTGGCTGCCGCGCGAACGAGACAGTTGCACGAGTGAAGCGAAATCGGAGATTACTCATCCGCCCATTCAGTTCATTGAAAGATAAGTGGAACTGTCCGTGTTCGTACGAAATACATACACTCCGGGACAACAGGATAGCACATCGTCTATTTTTACTCATTTGGTACATTAAACTGAAGAAAGTGTGCTATGATTTTATACCTCTATACTTCTTTAATAATTCTACTTCATTCAATAAAAATAAATAAGTTAATGAAGCTTCGTTTCATTTCATTCATATTCGTCAAGAAAGGCACACTAAAAGTATGTGTATAAAAAAAATTGAATTTCTAATGTTTAATAAACAGACATTACATTAATTTAAAATACCCTATACTTTCGTCCCGGAGTGGAATTTGTTTCTTTCTCCAACAATTTTCGACCTTCCAAGTTCGACTGGTTCTTCTTTATTTCGTTGCGAGTACAATGAAAACGTTTTCGTGTCGCCTCAGGTAAGAAGCAGCGACGACGCGACGACGGCGGAACGCGTTTCTGCTTCCTAACCGCGAAAAGAGACCATTTGCAGCAAAATGTAAGCAGAAACTGTGGTTTCTGGTTTCCTGCGATCACCTCGCCCAGATGGGAACATCGAGATATAACACCTGAGGCTACTGTAAATTTAACGGAACATAAGCGAACCTCGAGAACTTTTGGAGAGCAAGTTTCCACATACTGGCCTAATTATTTGTAGTATGATAATAACACTGAATCCTACTTGGCACGGGAAAACAGACCACAGTTCTCTACGCGATCGTTAATTCATCTTCCTTATAAAAATAATCCTGCTATACTAAATAGCCCAGGAAGTTTACAAACGATGCTAATTTACTTATTCGTTAATATTTGCGTTTCCCAATAATTTGCGTCAGCCCTGAAACCCCTGTTCTTCCTTCGTATCGACATCCAGTTGATTATTTTCCAGCGCGACCAGTACTGGTACAAAAAGGACTCGGGAAAATGAAAAGGACGAAGGGAAAGAAAGCGCGCCGTGGCCCTTTGAAGTAGATTAATCCCGGTGTGGGTCAGACGGACGGATATTGAGCTAAACGTCACACGCACCCCCTGCACAGGGCACAAGTGCGGTTGATTCAGCCCCCGTGCAGCTTCTCGTGTTCGATCCCGGATTGTTTTGATTGACAGGAACAAATACGAGTGACGTGCATCCGTGGGGACATTCTGTTATCGCGTCGGATCTTCTGCTATCGTCTCCCAAGGGTCGTTTAAGCGAAACCTCTTGATCGACTATTTTACAGCGATGCATATCCGTCCCCGACTTCTCCGGACAATTTTTCCTTGGTTTCCCAGTTTAACTCGAACACCTAAATGATTTCCGCTACTATTAAAACTGAGAAAAAATAACTAAATAGGATGTACATGGATGGCCAGCATTTTTGAGCAACTAATAAAATAAGCTGATACCTTCTCGTTTTAATACTTTTGTATTCTTCCCTGTATAGTTTTTTTTAATTCCGACGCAAATGCGACACAAGAATTCCACGATTTTCTTTCCATTATATCCAATGTTCAGTCGCTTCAGTGTTTAAAAGCTGTTTAACCGGGTTCTAGATTGGCAACAATGCGCGGGGCAGATTAATATCCTCTTCCCTGGAGGAGCAATGTTGCACGGCGCGTCGGTCCGGACAGTTGCAAACATTACAGAAACCGGGGGCGGGTCGGTGGAGCTCGTTAGCAGTAACCGCGAGCGATTTATAATTATCGCGGTATCCCTTCGGCGAAAGAGAAACCGAAGCCAAAGTCAGAGAGCGAGAGCACGGCTTGATAAAAGCCTGACGGCACAGTTTCTCGCGTTTATCCTGAATCATTGGCGCGTACTCGATTCTCGTGACTCTCGGCCGAGAGTACATTTACCATTCCGAAATCTCCGAGTATCGCTACGCGGAACCGGGTTCTTAATCCTCTTTAAGCGGGTACACGCTACCCGGACGGGTACGATAAGTCGGCTGGGGCTGTTTTCGCGTAGATTAGCTATTAAATTCGTATCGTTACGCGGTCGACCTCGGCCCGGCCATATTATCGTTACGTTCTTCAAATATAAGTATACAATTATATGTAGAGTGAAGTACGGATGATGTTCGGGTGTGTGCGTGCATTAACAGGCAACCCTATATATGAGCCGACAATTTTGAAAGTGGAATAAGTCCATTGTCCATATATCGAGATATTTAAGTGTCTATTTCTGTAAAATTGCGATCGCCAACGAATTACAAAAAGAAGGCAGACCGAAACGAGCGCCCGCGTCGTTCACGTTTGGTTATCATTGAATAATTGACAATTACCCATAATCTAAGAATTATATTATCGTGAACGCGATCCAACACCGTAGTTCAACATCCTGAAAAAATCCTCTGCAGAAAGCAGGGAAACGAACGTTCCATGTATTCAGATAGGTAAGCAACGTATCCAGCGAAGAAATTTCGTGTACCGCGCCCACGATCGAAAATCGTTGCGTCCGAGAAACGAGAAATTGGAACCGAGCGTGTTATTGGAACGAAAGTCATTAATTGCCGAGGATAATTGCGCGGACAGGCAGTTTCTATGTTCTGTCTGGTTCACGTAGCTCTGTTTCAAGCGTTCCCGGGATTTTTCTACGGCGGATCGATTGTACCGCCGCTCCGCGTCGGTAAAGAAAACGTTCGGACGGGAAAGACGGCCGACGCGACGGCGCGGTAGAAACAGAGAGCCGAAGTCACGGTTTGCTTGTTCGTCCCACGCGGGAGAGCCAATATCCAAAGCGGATACGCGATATTGCGATCAATGCCATTGGCCTATCTGGAATACGATCCCGAACGAACCAACGCAACGCAACGGACGAACGATCGTGGAACGTGTGAGAATCCCGTCGCGACGCGTTTCGAGATCGATTACCGGAGATACACGAGCGCGGTCGCGTCCGTCACTTTTCATTCAAAAACGAGCAGAGGATCAGCGAACCGTGTTAACCCCTTGACCAGCCGGTAATCCGCCAAGACTTACCAGACAGTGTTCCGGGCTCGGAGATTCATCGCCTCGATCGATTTACCGGGGAATCGATTTTCACGTCTCGTTCCGGAGCACTGACAAGTGTGTTGCGAAATACGATGGTCCGATGCTCCGTCCTGTTGCGATCCGAGAGATTAGAACATGGTAAATGACCTTGGGTGGTCTTCGAACACTGCAGCGTTCACTGGTGAAGGGTTGCTGGCAGTGTTCCCTCTCGAGGATTCTTTCTCGAGCAACTTTATAATTGGCTGTTTCTCATTTCTCGAGAAATTACAGTATGTCTACATGTTATTATATTCATATAATTATGCAAATTTCAAGAAAGTGGAAATTAATCACTGGAATAAATAAAAATCGTATGCGGAGTTTTATTTTCTAGCATTTCTTGAACATTTTCAGAGGCCATAAATGCATAGAGATCTACGTTTCGATAATAATGGAATAGAAAACATGAAACCGGTCGTCTAGATTCTTGAAAATTTCAGCAGAGGATAGATAATAATCGCTATACCGCATGGGAGGAACGTTCGCAATTTTCCGGTGGAGGGTCAAGAACACTCAATGGCGAACTTTCCCGTGGTACCTTTCTCACCAGCCGTAAAACCTGGTTAGCTTCTCGAAGCCACGAGACACCCCCGACCAAAATGAATTTTTTTCTTTTTCATTGCCATTAACAGGGAACATTCGAGTATCTTAAGTAATTATCAAAGGTAATTCAATGAGCGGTTAAAACCCCCGTGAAAAGGCTAGCGGCAGCCGTAAGTACTAGGCGACTTTGGGGAGCAAATTAAGGGGTTGGGATCGAAGGTCCCGAAGAAAGGACAGTGGTATAAGGAGAAGAGAGAGTTGATGAAGAGAGGACAAGGCTTTGAGGATAGAACTAGAACTGGTACTGGGTCGAGGGTTGCCGTGAATGAAACGGTGAAGGAGCTTGCCTCTTATCTTTCATGTCGTACCGAACCGAACCGAAATTGTCTCGAGAGAGTTTTCCTACTGCTAATACGGTTCTCATGGCGCTCTTCATTCTCCTCGATAATCAATTTTCTCGAACGTCGACTGTCAATCGTACAGTAAACATTAGCCCTTCGCACTCGGAACTATTTTAACGCGAAAACTAAACATTTCTTCTGACCTATAGAATATTTTCATTCTACGTGACTACTGGACTGCGGATGTTTATGCAATTTGAAATTTTTGTAGACGACTTTCAAAAAACTCAAACACATCTTATTTCCCGTGGTAGTAAATTCTATCGTATTTTATATCCCAGCATTTTTTTTTAAGATTTTCGAAAGCCATAATTGCATAAAGCAATTCTTCCTGCAATTATTTCAATTGTTCTTTCTGCCATAAAAAAAGGCAGTCTAATGATTATTTTCATTTTATGCATATCGAACTGACGTAATTTACTCGTGCAATACTCGAATGTTTAGCAATCTATTTGATATAAAACGATATAATAACGTCTCTTTTAAAGCATCCGAATATTAGGAAGGAAGATTAGGAAGGAGGTATTTAAAAACTGCGGATAACTACAATAACTACAAAATAACGTAACTCTTCTTTAAATGATCTGAACAGTTAGCTAGTTTTATACTTGCGCTTCCATCGATAAATCGAGCAAACGATACTATGTCAGTGTGTCGCTTTGCATACCTCGCACGATCGCGTGAAAAATCGCTCGAAATCCGCGAGAGCAACGTCGAACGATCGAATTCTCTGTTCGGAAACGGCGCGGCGGCGGCGGCGGCGGCGGCGCGGCGCTATAAAAAGAATCGGTCGGCTCGAGTTTCGGTATCGTTTTCCTATATGTAATTCTCGTTTCGTGGTCGGTCGCAGAGTTCCATACACGAGTCCCCGACGAAACTGTCTGTACATGCGCAACGTTTTCCCGTATGCTCGTTCGCCCAGCACGCATCGGGGAACACGAATCGATGAAAGTACTTTCGGTGCGCTTCTAATGTAAGCCAAACGAATTCTGTGTGCCAAGCACGCATGAAAAGGCTCCCGACATTACTGGAACAGTTTTAATCAAAGTAAACTTCCCTCCGGGTATTCTCGACGTTGTCGTCGCCGTCGCCATCGTCTCTTTGTCCCGCGTACAAGACGAGAGGTTCCTCCTCAGTGGTTTCATTCATCCGAACCCTCGACCCAGTACCGCTCTTCATCTGTCCTCAGAAGATCGCTATCTTCATCAGTATCCTTCGTGTGTGTTACATCTCTTCCAGCCGTGTCCTTCGAGGTTCTTTCGCTTCCTGAATTTTTTCCCTCGGTCGTGCCACCGGGAAAATTTCCTCCGCCTTCCTTATCCGCGCGAACGGTTCTTCGGGATGCACAGTGTGACGAGTACAGTGACTCTCTCTCTCTCTCTCTCTCTCTCTCTCTCTCTCTCTCTCTCTCTCTCTCTCTCTCTCTCTCTCTCTCTCTCTCTCTCTCTCTCGCGATAACTTTTATAACACTTTTATAGTTATAAAAGTTTTCTAACGCACCGGTTCGGTGCAGTATCGCCAGATGAGAGCCAGACGGCTCTCACCAATGTGGCCAGATTAAGGTTGAAACGGACATCATTCCCTCTCCAGCTTACCCCTTGCACTATCCTATTCCATCACCATGAGCACACTGCAACGTCCCCACTCCCCACTAACAATAAGACCGTAGACTGGTCGCGCAACGTGTCACATATTACTCTGGTCATCAGAAAGAAGGTACCTGTATTCCCCTCGATTACTTTTCGATTACCGCTGTCTGGACACACACTGGCTCTCACACACTCACACATTCCCCACCTATTTCCCTTCCACTATCCCATTTCAGCACCACGCGCACACTCCAACGTCCCCCACTAAGACCGTAGACCACGGCGCGGTGCCCGTGCCGTAGACTGGTCTGGTCATCAGAGAGGCGATACATCATCTCACCGTGATTCCCCTCGTCTGGCGACACTGGTTCCGAGGGACGTAGGCAAAATCGGACATGTCACAATGTACATATGGTTAAAATATCGTTATTGTCGTTTATTTTGTTCTCTAGGTTGTTCTCCTTGGAACCTCGGTTTTGCTCATTGTTACTTTTATGTACATTTGACTTATTAAACTGCGTTAATTCTGCCAAGCTCAATGAATGCATGAACTCAATTCTTTTGAAATAATGACGCGCGACGCGTTTTTCCCGGCAACCACAGAACTATCCATAGAATGTTAATGCGGACTGCGAACTAGGATAATGAGTAGAATAATGGAACAGGTAAAATGGAATAGCCAGTAAACACAAAGTTAGCGTGAATATTAATTGTGGGAAAACGGCTAGTGCGTGAATTTGTTTCACACTCGCACACACCGCTAGATCCACGTACACGTACACGATTCCAAGGCTACGGTATCTGCACAATCATGCCACACGCGAGCCGTTTTCCCACCCTTAGAAAGCTAAAGTGACCGTCATCAAATCAATGTAACTTCCTAGTCAGACAGCAAAAATGCTAAATTCTGGTCAGGCTACAAAAGATCGCGTGCGCTCGTATTCGTGCCCTCGGCAAAATCCTGGCCGCTCGGTCCATTTTAAGAGGGCAGCACGCGGTCCCTAGTTTTAGAAATTTTTTTTCTTTTTGCATAAAGACGTTATAATCAATGCAACTGTGAAGGAAATGATACGGCAAGGGGTTAAAAGCGAAGAAGTAACATTCAATTTAGTTTCTATCTCTTGCAATCGATGCAAAACGTAAAACGGTCCCTAAAACAAGGGACCGTGCTGTCCTCATAAAATGGCCCGAGCGGCCAGGATTGTGCCGAGAGCAGCTTGTGCCGGGATGGTTCCGAGGAAGGAATACGAGCCCGCGCATGGACCTAAAGGATGGGGCATAAGGGTCTGCGCATAACAGAGCGCCTCGGAAGAGCCGCGGAACGGAAAACAACGATTTTGCCGCACTGCTCCCCAAAATCGTCGTTTTCCGTTCCGCGACGACCAGCGGCTCTCTCGAGGCGCTCTGTTATGCGCAGACCGTAAGCCTGCGGGGGCGTCAGAAAAGACGGAAGGGGTATCAACTTTTCGGCCATCTTGGTTCACGCGATCGCGGTACGCCAGAACCATTTTGTGCCCGGTACACGTGCGGTGAAGTTGCTGAATCGTCGTGGCTTTGTGTTTTCTTCGCGTTGATACACATTAATTTATAAAAATGCCAGTGTGTATGGTGAAAGGTTCTGTTCCGTGCTAAAAATGTAGTACAGAGTATTTAATGTCGCCTATAGAGCGCACCACATATTGTCCGACAAAAGATGGCCGCAGTGAACCATCCCTCCCCGATCGCTTGGACCCCCTCTCGCCTAAAACCCTACTTTACGCTCAGTCCTTTAGGGTCCACGAGTCCACGCGATCTTTTATGACAGACCTGGGCGACGATGGGCCGAAAAACACATGGTGCTGCTTTGCATTTCATTTCATAAAACCATGCTTTATGTAATAAAATCGTGTTTGTCTGTATGGTTGTGACGGCATCAACTGAGAACGGCTGAACGTAGAAAGCTGGGGTTTGAGTCATTTAGACGCAGCGTTTCGGGTCGGGAAGGTTAAGGAGAAAAACGCATTCGAAAAAGTCTATTCGTTCAAATGTTGTGACGTCATTAGTGACCAAAGACGACCGTCTCGCCCTCTTTTGGACACGTTTCTGCTTATGGTAGTTTGGCTGGTAGCAGTGTCGCCAGAAAGTGCCCAAACCAGCAATCGAGGGGAATACAAGTCCCCCCTCTCTGATGACCAGAGTAGGGTAATATGTGGCACTTTGCGCCGCGCACGCGCAACGCGTGTCACATATTGCTCTACGCTGGTCATCAGAGACGGGGTATATCATCTCACCGTGACTCACCTCATCTGGCGACACTGACTGGTAGCAGCTATATTCAATTTGAGGTACTTATTGGGAGTGGGAGAGGGAGGGAGAGAGATTTGTGTGAATCTAATCAAATATATAAAGTCGTTGCGCTTTCTCTTTTCTTTCTTTTCCATTTAAGCAGATTGAGCCACAGCAACGCGTGGCCGGGTGCAGCTAGTGTTTAGTAATAAAATAATATGTATACTAACTTCAGTTTATTATGACTAACTTTATGAATATGGATAATATTAGTCATTTGTTGTGTTTCTTTTTTCAAACCAGATGATCCATAACTTTAAATAATTTATTTTTATCTCTGTCACAATAGATACAATTTGTGATCCTAGCCATACACGCTAGTGTGGCCTACCTTCCGTCTTGTCATCGATGCCCACGATGATGCCATCGCACATAGGAAATCTCAATCTCATAATTTATTTCATACCTTTCTACAACTTCTACCGGACTAACTACAAGACTCAACGGAAGCAGAAGAAATGAAGTGCAATGGTTTCGAAATTATTACATTGTTCAATAAACATATTTGTGTTAACGTAAAATAAAAATTGTTTCTATTGATATTGAATGTATAGGTGTGTTGGGATTTATTTAAGAAAAAAAATTGACAATAATAATCTACTGTTATTTAGTAGACAGATTCGGTCGCTTTTCTCTCGGGCGCCTATACAAATGATACATTGCGACGTGTTTTTCCTGGTAAACACAGAGCTATGCATAAAATGTTGATGCGGCGTGTGAACTACGATAATGAGTAGAATAATGAAACAGGTAAAACGTAATCCCAGGAAACACAAAATTGCATGGGGCGAATATTAAGTTTGGGAAAACGGCTCGCGCGTCTTTTTTTGTTTCACACTCACACGCCGCTCGATCCACGTAGACGTACACGATTGCAAGGCTTTGGTATCTGCATAATCATGCCACTCGCGAGCCGTTTTCCCACCCTTCAAAATCTAAAGTGACCATTATCAAATCGATTGCGCACATATTACACCGAATGCAGTTTAAATGAATCGAATTCGTGCAACGCATACGAATATATGAATATACTTTCGATCGACAGCAGTATGCAGGAGGAGAGGGTGGATTTGATCAAGGATTTGCGAATTTCTGAAAGCGAGATAAGCAAAATAGCGGCGGGTTTCGTGAAAAAATGCCGGCGTGTTCTTGATCAATTATTTCTACCATGTCCTCCGATATTTATATCGTCATGCACGGATCGTTGAAATTCCAATTGGCCCCCGCTCTACAGCCTCCACGGCCATAAATTACAAGGGCCACAGACCGGCATACACATCGCTAGCATGTACCGGGCAACAAGTTGCAATTACAAAGTGCCCCCGGTGCAGCGCTCGCATGACTACCGAACAAATATTTCCTATCGCGCGAAAAGTCCTTCGCGCGACCTTTCCCTTGGCCCTTTGATCCCTCCGTGAACCCTCCGTCCGCGCTTCACCGAACAAAATCTTTTATTTAAATGCCGTACTTGTTTCCAGCATTCGATGGTTTTTGCAGATTCGACCGAATGCAAGTCCTATAATTACCAGCGCGCGGTGAATGTACTTATTTATGTGTAAAGTTCTCCCCGGTGGACACGCGATCTCATTGAAAATTCAGACTTTTAAAGGTTCACAGGATCAATAATTAATTAACTCCCCTTGATTCTCGAGGTAATTTGTAAACTGTAAACTGCAGAAACTGATGCAAATTCATATAAAATAGTCTTTTATATATATTGTTTCAATGGAAAAATTAGCTCTTTACATTCCAATGAAACGTTGCCACAAATCAATAATCGAATTCCGTAATGAAAACAGGGAAGGACAGATATGGAGAGCGAGATATGTACTATGCAGCGTCTGATGACTACGTAGGCAACAGAGGTGGGAATAGACGTACGTGACAAATCAGAATGCATTCTTGTGTCCGCACATATAAATTGAAGGAATTAAATTGAAGAAGTTGAAAGCTTTCAGTTTATTCTGCTCAGTGTCCGTGGTTAAACGAAGGTGGATTCTAGTGTAATAAATATATTGCAAGCGCGTAGAAACGAATTTAATAAAATGGGTATCTTGGTAGGTTTAAATTATTGGAACGAAGATCTTGGTAAGTAGTTGTAATTATCATTTCTTTTCGTTGTACGAAAAAAAGTAAATGATTTATCAAAGTAAATTAATAAAATAAATTTGCGGCTGACTGTGTCGTACAACTGACCAAAATGAACATTTCGTTCGCATAGGTGTTGGATATGTGTTCACGGGAAATATAAATGTAATTAAATGCAAAGAAAAAAATACACGAAGTTGACAATATTTCGCCTATTTCTTCATCCTCACTACAACTTGTTATATTTACCACTGTTCTCCTCTTTCTGGCGAAACATTTTTAGACAGCACTATATTATTTTGAAAAATACCGTACGAATAAAATGATAAAACCGATCTAGAGTCTGCACTCCAGTTTCTTGTAATTCACGTAGAAAATGTTTACTTTCCATAAAGATGCGCCGCCTACTGCATAATGATGATAAGCGCTCGTAATTCCAGATCCGAGGACGAAGGATCTGCCGTTGGTAGCATCGAACTATCAAATACCATTAATCCTGATCCTATATCTATATATTGTTTTGAAATGGGGGCCGAATTACATGAAGGACAAAAAGCCGTACAATTTGAAAACTTTCATCAGGTGCTACAATGTCTTCCAAGTTATCATGAACGCGTTCTTAGTGATAAACGTCGTTCGCTTGGGTTTCTTCGACGTACTAACAAAACTCTGTATTATACCGGATTATTCGTTTGACCCTATCCCAGTGCAGGTATTTCAAAACCGTTACAATAATGTCTCGATAAATGTGAAAGAGATGTGCACGACATTTGCGATCTCTTTTGTTTCTAGCTATATGTTTATAATATTCGTCATGTTTCCCTAACAAAAACGAAACGAATCATAACATAATTCGTAGGATGTTTGGTTGCCAAGTTGACGATTCAGTAGGACCTCGATTATTCGAAGTCATGGTACCTGATTAGTAAAAATAGTAAAAGATCAAGAAACGGTAATTGTACATATAATATGTGGAAGTGATATTGTGTGGCTGATATATTCGCGTATGCCGAGCCATTGCTGCGTTTTCAGTTGCACAACTTACTTCTTTCGAAATATTATTAGAACTGACTCAAATATGTTACGTAAACTCTTGAAATGCGATCAACCGTAGCTAGATGTAAACAGTCACGAGCCAGGACATTGTCATTGTAATTATGGGAATCTTGCACCGTTGCATTGTTAAGATTACCAGGTATGTAAACATGAAACCGGAATTTACCCATAGGTGGCTCTAGCTATCAATGTAGTTACCGTCAAACCGCGTCATTGACGCTATTTTCTTGTTTCGACATCTAGTACAGATTTTCAACTCACAACCATACAAGTTTCATACAACGTCATAGTTTTTAATAACGTTGAACATGTCGAATTTTGTGATTGGACAGCATTGATTTTCTGTTTCCATTTTAAGAAAACTGCTGCACCTTTTTGAATGAAAGACAACAGGAAAACCGGATAACCACTTGTGAAATGCTGCTCGCCAGGTACAAAAAGAAGTGATTTCTCCATCGAATTGTGACTGGCGATGAGAAGTGGATATATTTCGAGAATCCCAAGCGTAAGAGATCATGGGTAACTCTAGGCGAACCATCGACATCGACTGCAAGGCCAAATCGCTGTGGACGGAAGACAATGCTCTGTGTTTGGTGGGATCGGAAGGGTGTGATCTATTATGAGCTGCTAAAACCTGGCGAAACCGTTAATACTGAACGCTACCGACAGCAAATGATCGATTTGAATCAAGCTTTGCGTGAAAAACGACCGGAATATCGAAAAAGACAGCACGAACTGATTTTGCTTCATGATAATGCATCATCACACACAGCAAAACCGGTAAAGCAAACGATTGAGGCGTTTAGTTGGGAAATACTTACTCGTCAGACTTGGCTCCATCCGATTATTACTTATTCGCATCGATGGGACACGCACTTGCTGAGCAGCGCTTCACGTATTACGAAAATGGCTCGATGACTGGTTTGTCAGAGAGATGGGAAAAACGTGTAGCTACCGATGGGCAATACTTCGAATAAAATATTTTTTATCATTGTCATACAATAAACGTGTATTTTCTATACACAGATTCCGGTTTCATATTTACATACCTGTTATGTATGCAGTGAGATATTGATTTCTGATGTAACTTTTATTTTGCATAAAGTGTTACAGTGTTACAGACGGTGTATAATTGTTGAATGTCTAGCATACTACGGAGCATTAAATATCCGTAACAATCAAATAAATGTGATCCATTTTTATAGGTAGCGTATGCAGTATATATTGCTTTCCTGTCGAGAATCGTCGACCTGACTGAGACAGTGACATTTGTGCTAAGGAAAAAGAATAGGCAGATCTCCTTCTTGCACCTGTACCACCATGTATCAGTAATATTGCTCGGGTGGTATTTTGCAAGATTCTATGCAGTACAGATGGCCACGATTGCGCTTGTGGTAAACTGTACCGTTCACGTGGTCATGTATACTTACTACTTGTTGAGTAGCTTCGGCGACAAAGCACCCAAAATACTGCAGAAGGTGAAACCTTTGATCACGATAATGCAAATGGTAAGTGGAAGTTGACGTAAAATTTTCATTAACACATATCGGATCAAACATGTTTTCCTCTATTCATAACTTTAAATAATTTATTTTTATCTCTGTCACAATAGATACAATTTGTGATCCTAGCCATACACGCTAGTGTGGCCTACCTTCCGTCTTGTCATCTGCCCACGATGATGCCATCGCACATAGGAAATCTCAATCTCATAATTTATTTCATACTTTTCTACAACTTCTACCGGACTAACTACAAGATTCAACAGAAGCAGAAGAAATGAAGTGTAATGGGTCCGAAACTATTACATTATTTAATAAACATATTTATATTAGTTTTTATTAATTTTAAAGAGAGAAACAGGGGGCTAATAGCAATTCCCTTCTTTGTTTCTTCAATTAAGGCCTTTACTCCTTGCAAGACGTATAGAATATAAGTGATCCACGTTTACAGTTTAAAGGCTGTGAGAATACATTCATTGAGTATAGCTAAGCATTGTCACTCTTCATGACTGCAGTAGAATCCCCTTCGAACAATCTTTATTTAGAATATTTAAATGAGTTTCTGCCACATGTAACTTTTACAGGAATCTTACTACTATAGGGGTAGACGAACGTCACGATAAACCTCTCTTGCCTCTGCGCTACCCCGGTGCTTTTTTGTCATCTCATCACTAGACTGCGAATATTTCTGCAGTTCGCAATTTTTATACACGAATTTTAAGAAACTCGAATCAACTTAAATCTTATTTTCTGTGTGTACTTGGTAGTAGTCTTCTTTATCTGAAATAAATAAAAATCGTTCTAAATTCTGTCACATCTTATATCCTAGCATTTTCTGCAAATTTTCAAAAGCGATCATTGCATAAAGACGACTCAACACAATACCTCTGCTGTAACTGTGGCTCAGCAGACCCGACGATACGACAGTTATGGAAAGAATAAATATTGGATGCGCTGTGCATTCGAAAGGAATCCGTAAAGCGACCGCCTCATTGGTGAGGTCCACACTACGGTAAACCTTATTTACTCTTGGCGAAAAAACAATTTTCTAATTTTTTCCGGGACATCCAACAGAATTGCAAAACTGACGCTACCCAATTAGCTGGTAGCTAGCTAGTAACGTAGTAATGCATTCGCTTCCGGTATTCCGAGGAACTCATATTTGTATAATAGGCCGCATTAATTCCGATTGAAGTGCCCTACTCTCCACATTAACATATTGTTGGAATCGTAAGTTAGAAGCCATCAGCTCTTCATGAACAGTGACCGTTATTAAACGGTTGATTCTAGTCTAAAAAACTATATTGCGAGCATAGAAACGAATCGAAAAAAATGCAACAACATTCCGAAACAAAAAATTGAAAGAATGATGAAATAGAAAAGTTAGAGGAGGCCACCTGAAGTAACCTTTTCCTTTTTCTTTTAAAGATGTGCAATATTTCTGGACAACTGGTATAACATGGTTATAAAATAATATTAATTTATTATTTCTTCTTACCTGTATCACTATCTGATATTAATGTGAAATTTTCTATTTTTGGTAGAAAATAAAATAAGTAAGGTTATGTTCGACACGTGAAACAAAGCAAATGTAATCATGTGGCCCGCCACCTATATCTACGGAAATTGGACTTACACTGAATGGATTAATACAAATAATATATTGTTGATTATAAATGGGAGATACAATTGTTAGTGTAATGTGTCGCGGTTTCGCGGACTAACGCTTTCAGTGTTAACGCACCGAGAAATGCGGGGGCGATCTACTACAGAGTGCTCGACAAGGACTTTAACACCCGATCTTGCTCGAAGTGACTTTCTTCGTGGAACGATACGTACTGCGCGTGTTCACTTGAATCAACCCAACTAATAGGAAGGATCCGTGCCCTTATATAGTACCCAAAATTCGACCTAAGCGATGGTGGGGGCCACGTGCTACTACCGATTAGAACTGAATTCTTAGAAATTATATGCATAACTAGCTGCATCGCTTGCAAGAGCCCCACTATGATCCGATTTCGGGTAAGCCCTTTGTTCTTAAATAGGCCCTCTGTTTCGACACATATCTCCGGAAGGGTCAAGAGTCGCCAACGGTAGCGTCTGCATACGTAACAGTTACCAATTTACTGTTACTGCCGTGCGAACCTTAAATTGTTCAATGGGGGCGAACTTCGCCCTCCTTGTCACAGTACTGTACCGTGTATCACGTTATGCGACAGTGCCGCAAGGAACTAATTTATATACCGTATTAATTCAAATTGAAGTGTATGTCCTAGTTTCCAAACTAATAAATGGAAGGAATAACAAGTTGCAAGCCTTCAGTTTGTCCTGATCAGTATCCGTGGTTAAACGAAAGTGGATTCTAGTGTGATATATATATATATATATATTGCGAGCGTAGAAACAAATTCAATAAAATGTGTATCCAGGAAGCTTTAAATTATTGGAACAAAGATCTTGGTAAGTAATACTAAGTACGATTTCCTCTCGATGCACAAATGCGTCAAATATTATCGAAATAAACGACTTATCAAAGTAAATGATTAAAAAAAATTTGCGGCTGACTGTGTCGTACAATTGACCAAAATGCACATTTCGATCGCGTAGGTATGCGATATGTGTATACGGGAACTATAAACGTAATTAAATGCAAAGAAAAAAGCACACGAAGTTGACAATAGTTGGCCTATTTCTTCTTCTGCACTACTACTTATGATATTTACTACTGTTCTTCTCTTTCTGGCGAAACATGTTTAGATAAGACTGTATTACATACATCGAAAAATAACGTACGAAGAAAACGATGAAACTAATTACTAGACTGCACTCCAGTTTCATGTAATTCACGTAGAAAATGTTTACTTTACATAAAGATTTGCTGCCTACTCATAATTCCAGATCCGAGGACGAAGGATCTGCCGTTGGTAGCATCGAACTATCAAATACCATTAATCCTGATCCTGTATCTATATATTGTTTTGAAATGGGGGCCGAATTACATGAAGGACAAAAAGCCGTACAATCTGAAAACTTTCATCAGGTGCTACAATGTCTTCCAAGTTTTTATAAACGGGTTCATAGTTATAAGGTTCGCTCAGTGTGGCTTCTTCGACGAACCGACAAAACTCTGTATTATGCCGGATTATTCGTTTGACCCTATCCCAGTACAGGTATTTCAAAACCGTTACAATAATGTCTCGATAAATGTGAAAGAGATGTGCACGACATTTGCGAACTCTTATGTTTCCAGTTTTTATAATATTCGTCATGTTTTTCTAACAAAAACGAAACGAAGCATAACATAATTCGTAGGATGTTTGGTTGCCAAGTTGACGATACAGTAGAGCCTCGATCATTCGAACTTACGGTGTCTGAATAATAAAAATAGTAAACGATCAAGAAACAGTGATTGTACACATAATACGTGCAAGTGACATTTTGTATCTGAAATTTTCACATATACCGAGGCACTGCTGCGTTTTCAGTTGCACAACCTACTTTTTCGAAATACATATTATTAGAGTTGACATAAGTATGTAACGTAAACTCTGGAAATGCGATCATTAGTAGCTAGATGTAAACAGTCACGAGCCAGAACATGGTCATTGTGTAATTATGGGTATCTTGCATTGTTGCATGGTTAAGTTAATGTATGCAATGGGATTTTGATATAAATTTTATTTTGTATAAAGTGTTACAGTGTTACAGACGGTGTATAATTGTTGAATGTCTAGCATACTACGGAGTATTAAATATCCATAACAATCAAATAAATGTGATTCATTCTCACAGATGGCGTACACATTATATATTGGTGTTCTGTCGAGGTTCATCGACCTGACTGAGACAGTGTTATTTGTGCTCAGGAAAAAGGATAGGCAGATTTCCTTCTTGCACCTGTACCATCATGTAACAGTAATATTTGGGGGATGGTATTTCATAAGATTCTATGCAGTACAGATGTTCGCGGTTCCACTTGTGGTAAACAGTATTGTTCACATGATCATGTATACTTACTACTTGTTGAGTAGCTTCGGCGACAAAGCGCCGAAGATACTCCAGAAGGTGAAACCATTGATCACGATAATGCAAATGGTAAGTGGAAGTTGACGTGAAACATTCATTAACACATATCTGACCAAATATGATTTCGTCTTTAATTAATGGTCATATTCCTTCAACAGCCGGAAATCGGAGGTTCCTAAGATTATTTGAAGCAACATTTAGCATCCTCTGCAACATTTCCTTCGCAGAAACGTTATCCGCGGCTTTGTTAATTTGTTTAGGAGTTATTAACGAAAAATGGCCGTCTATTGGCCGCCTGTGCCAACTCGCGTCTGATTGGTCCGTGTTTTTCGTTAGTAACTCCTAAACAAAGCCGCGGATCACATTTCTGCAAAGGTAAATATTGCTTCAAATAATCTTAGGAACCTCCCATTTCCGGCTGTTGAAGGAATTTTGGGACACCTTGTATACATGTATTGTAATCAATATTGCTAATACACTAATGTCTCTATTGACGTGAAAAGGCTGTACACGCTTGACGCAAAAAAATATCTCCTCCACTCCAGTAATCTGATCTCGGCTTTTTTCTTGACTATGTAATATTAGTTTAGCACTACTAAGGATATGTATTAATGATTCTTAACCCAGATGATTCATAACTTTAAATAATTTATTTTTATCTCTGTCACAATAGACACAATTTGTGATCCTAGTCTTACACGCTAGTGTGGCCTATCTTCCGTCTTGTCATCTGCCCACGAATGTGCCATGGCACTTAGAAAATCTCAATCTCATAATTTATTTGATACTTTTCTACGACTTCTACCGGACTAACTACAAGACTCAACAGAAGCAGAAGAAATGAAGTGCAATGGGTTCGAAATTATTACATTGTTTAATGAAACATATTTATATTAATGCAAAATAAAAATTGTCTCTTTGTAGTCTTGTATCACTCTTCATTACTGCAGTAGAATCCCTTTTGAACAAATTTGTTCACCTATATTATAGTCATCTTTATTTAGAATATTTAAATGACGTTGTGCCACATGAAACTTGAATTTTCTCTTAAGACACTTTCACAGGAATACTACTACATACATTCTATGCATCGTCTGATGACTACATACGTAAGCGTTAGGGGGGGGGGGTAGACGGACGTCACGATAAACCTCTCTTGCCTCTGCGCTACCCCGGTGCTTTTTTGTCATCTCATCACTAAACTGCGAATATTTCTGCAGTTCGCAATTTTTATACACGATTTTAAGAAACTCGAATCAACTTAAATCTTATTTTCTGTGTGTACTTGGTAGTAGTCTTCTTTATCTGAAATAAATAAAAATCGTTCTAAATTCCGTCACATCTTATATCCTAGCATTTTCTGCAAATTTTCAAAAGCGATCATTGCATACAGACGACTCAACACAATACCTCTGCTGTAACTGTGGCTCAGCAGACCCGACGATACGACAGTTATGGAAAGAATAAATATTGGATGCGCTGTGGACCCTCCTTGACCCTGTCCTGACCCGCCTGGCCAAAACGTGGTCCTCGCAAGGCATTCGAAGGGAATCCGTAAAACGACCGCCTCATTGGTGAGGTCCATCACTAGGGTATGCGCGCCGTTCGTCGAAATGTTCGTCGAAATGTCATAACACCTCAAGTGTTCTCAAGAATCTGTAATGCTTCGTACAGACCTGAACATTTCACTTTAAAACTTTAATTCACTCAATAAACTGCCAGCATTTTCTGTATTTCTTTGTATAGTATACGCCGTTGCAGCTCCCGTAGTTTGCAAGAAATTCTGGAAATACTACAAATTCGTCCCGTTTGCCGTTCGTGGCGCGGTTCGCCGCGCGGCGCAAATCTGTACGAGGCACAATAGACCGTATTAATTCAGAGATTGAGGTATCCTACTTTTCACATTAACACACTGTGCTGGTATCGGAGGTCAGAAACCATCAGTTCTTCATAAACAGCGACCGTGGTTAAACGAAGGTGGGTTCTGGTCTGATAAATATATTGTGAGCGTAGAAACGAATCGAATAAAATGGGTATCCAGGAAGTTTTAAATCATTGGAACGAAGATCTTGGTAAATAATTGTAATTATGATTCATTCTCGATGCACAAATGCGTGAAATATTATCAAAGTGAATGACATATCGAAGTGAATTATTAAAATCAATTTACGGCTGACTGTCGTATAACTGACTGATGTGTATACGGAAAATATAAATGTAATCGAATGTATAGAAAAAAAATACGAAGTTGATCAAGTTTCATACGTATCGACCTGATAGTTGGCTCATTTCTTTATCTTCACTACTGGTTATCATATCTACTCGTTCTCTTGTCTTTCTGACGAATCATTTTTAGAGTACACCATATTATGTATTTCGGAAAATTACGAACGAACAAAATGATAGGACTGATTACTAGACTGCACTCCAGTTTCTTGTAATTCACGTAGAAAATGTTTACTTTTGCATGAAACCTTCTGAATTATAATTCTTGCAAAATCTTATTTGGATATCATTTCGTGCTTCTAATTGATTATAAAAAAAGCAGGTCATTTTCTAGTCCACAACCAATCTCGCAACAGAAACTATCCTCGGTTCACGTATAGCTGCCTGAACCTCGGCTCGTTACAAGGACAACTGCTTAACCCCTGCTAGCTGTCAACAATCACGAGTCAGAACATTGTCATTATAATCGTGGGAATCTTGTTTGTGGAATTTAGTTACAGACGGCATATAATTATTGAAAGTCTAGCATACTACGGAGCGTTCGGAGCTACCACGTCAGTAGCATGCTTTACGCGGTACGCGGCATCGGTGTGATAAGTGTGGGGGAAGCGAAGGCAGGCTTTACGGAGCATCTAGGCGAGGGACGGAAACGTAAGAGGCCTGGCGGACGCTGAATGGCACCCTGCTGCCAAGATACTGCAGAAGGTGAAACCATTGATCACAGTAATGCAAATGGTTAAATTTTCATTAACACATATCGGATCAAACATGTTTTCGTCTATTAATTAACGCTTATAGATTTTTCTTTTTAAGTTGCTTTATTTAAGGTCGCATCAACATCTCGGGTTATTGTTTGGCTTACTTTCGATTTGAAGAAACAAGTGCCATTTATTTATAGCAAGGTACAAATGATTAACATATCTAGTATTACACTACTACTTATTTCACTACTACGACCAATATTGTGGAATATACAGGGTGGGCCAGTATAAACAGTTCACCTGAATAACAATAACTTGCTTCTGAAGATAGATGAAAATGCGTCAGATCAGACTTATTTGATATGAAGGCGCTCGTAATCTGATGTGATTAATTTTTTGATAGGTGGAGACGTTAAGGAGATATGAAGGTCAACTTCACTTTCTTAAATGGAACGAGGTATTTTTTAATACATCAGTCGACGCAGCTGGACATTCGTTATAAAAAAGTACTAACCTATGTATGTCGAAAAGTTAGTAATTCAGGAGATATTTCAATTTAAATAACTTTAAAACACCATTACTGTCGTACTATGTATTTGTTTATATAATTTATATAATATTTTTTTACAAAGTCTAATTTCATGACCATACACAAAATTTGAATCGGTTTCAAGAAGCTGTGGTTTTTGTCCACCTGGAATGGCCATTCGGTACACTGTGCAATAGTCAGGTGTACAAAACGTAATTACACGCATTCTCGCTATTTGCACAACTTGCAAATTACCACTGCTACATCAGGCGTATCGCACTACTTTTGTAGTGAACTTTGCTATTGAATTAATTCAGAGTAGAATTCACATGTCCTTGTATAGAACTAAATAAATTAAGACGATGAGAAGTTACGAGCCTACAGTTCGTCGTGATCCGTGTCCGCGGTTAAACGAAGGTGGATTCTAGTCTGATATTGTTAGCGAACACAAATCGAATAAAATGGGTATCCTGGATCTTTACAATTACTGGAACGAAGGTGTTGGTAAGTAATTCTAACTATTGCCGCCTACAATAACTCCGAAAGTATGATAGTAGCAGAAAAGTTCTCGAAATCAAAGTTGCATCGGACAACAGGTGTAGGTCACCTTTGCATTGTCACCAGCATTGCAATGATACCGATACCGATCACTTTGAACACCTTCTGTAAATGCAAGTTTACCTCATCTTTTTTGTCATAAATGACCTTTGCTGACCTTCACAGACCTTAATGTTGCACCCTGTTGGATTCGTCTCAATAGCCACTATCAGAAAACAGGTACCACAGCGCAGCATTTTATTTAAAAATACAAAGGTGACCTTTACATCTCCGAAGCGACTACACCTAGCAACATAAGATTAACGCCACACTACGGCCCCTGTTGCCCGATGCAACTTTTATGTCGGAAACTTTTCAATTACTATCATACTTCCGGAGTTATTGTAGATGGCAACAATTAGTGCCACTCCCCGTATTATATCAAATTTTTATCAAAAACACTATCCAATAATTTATTAAAATAAATTTTAGTGAGGATGTATAAATATCTAAGTTATCCTTATGCTATGTGTATACTGGAAATACAAATGTAATTAAATGTAAAGAAAATAATACGAAGCTGATAATATCAGGTCGTTAAGTGTGAAACTTGACAAATGCGTTTGAAATTTGTGTTTTATTTGTCAAGTTTCATACTTAACGACCTGATGGTTGGCCCATTTCTTCATCTTCACTACTAGTTATCATATCTACTCGTTCTCTTGTCTTCCTGGCGAAACAATTTTACGAACAAAATGATAAAACTGATCACTAGTCTGCACTCCAGTTTGTTGAAATTCTCGTAGAAAATGTTTACTTTGCATTATGATCCGTCGCCTACTACGTAACGATGATAAGCGCTCATAATTCCAGATCCGAGGACGAAGGATCTGCCGTTGGTAGCATCGAACTATCAAATACCATTAATCCTGATCCTATATCTATATATTGTTTTGAAATGGGGACCGAATTACATGAAGGACAAAAAGCCGTACAACTTGAAAACTTACATCAGGTGCTACAATGTCCTCCAAGTTTGCATGAACGGGTTCATAATCGTGAGGTTCGCTCAGTTGGGTTACTTCGACGAACCAACAAGATTTTGCATTCCACCGGATTATTCGATGGATCCTATCGCAGTAAAGGTAATTCCTCGATAAATGTGAAAGAAGTCTGCACGACATTTGCGTCGTGGCGATACATTCATAACGTTTCTCTAACTAAAACGAGACCAAGCATAACATAATTCACAGGATGTTTGTTTGCCGAGTTGGCGACTCAGTAGAATCTAGATTATTCTAACTTATAATTATGGGAATCTTACATCGTTGCATTGTTAAGATTATGTATGCAGTGGGATACTGATTTTGATTTAAATATTTTGCATAAAGTGTTAGACAGTCTTACAGACGGCATATGATTGTTAAAAGTCTAGCATCCTACGGAGCATTAAATAACCGTAATAATAAAATAAATGTGATCCATTTTCACAGATATCGTACACAATGTGGTTAGGTTGGATGATAAGGTTCGTGGACCTGACTGAGACAGTGACATTTGTGCTGAGGAGAAAGGATAGGCAGATCTCCTTCTTGCACCTGTACCATCATGTATCAATAATATTGCTCGGGTGGTATATTTCGAGATTCTATGCAGTACAGATGGTCGCGGTTCCACTTGTGGTAAACAGTGTTGTTCACATGATCATGTATACTTACTACTTGTTGAGTAGCTTCGGCGACAAAGCGCCGAAGATACTCCAGAAGGTGAAACCATTGATCACGATAATGCAAATGGTAAGTGGAAGTTGACGTGCAACAGTCATTAACACTTATCGGATCAGATATAATTTCGACTTTAGCTGATAGATTGGCTCACAGATTGTTTAACTTAATTTCGATTTAAAGAAACAATCACCATTCATTTGCAGCAAGGTACAAATCTGGTATTACGACTGGTATTACGAGATCACTTGAAGAAACATGTTCGTTGGCAAAAATTGGCGTCCGCGACTTTGTTAATGAGTTATTAACGAAAACACACACGGACCAATCAGAGCGCGACTTAGACGCGTGTTGGCACAGTTGGCCAATTGATAGTTGGCGCGCCGTGCCGACTGTGCCAACACGCGTCTAACAATAAGTCAAGCTCTGTTCGGTCCGTGTTTTTCGTTAATAACTCATTAACAAAGTCGCGGACGTCATTTTTGCAAAGGGAAATGTTGCTTCAAATGGTCTCAGGAACCTCCCGTTTCCGGAGGAATTTTGAGACACCCCGTATATTATGATGAATATTGCTAATACTATGAATAATATTGTGGGATACATAATGACTAATATTTAAAGATTACAGTGTAACTTACTTTTTTTCTCTGTCACAATAGGCACAATTTGTGATGCTACTATTACACTCTATTACGGGATACCTTCCATCTTGTGAACCGAGGTTGATGATGGCAGCGACCGTATCAAATATCAATCTCATAATGAATTTCATACTATTCTATAACTTCTACCAGACTACCTACAAGACTCAGCAGAAGCAGAAGAAATGAAGCGTAATGGCTTCGAAATTATCGAACTATATTGATTTTATTCAACTCTTTTAATCTGTCTGCTGCTTTTTAAATTTCACCAATTTATTTTTATAGTAGGATACTGTTTTTTATCCGCGCACTTCCATTAAAAAAAAACAAAGTTGACCTTCAAATGATCTTGAAAACGCCAGCCAAATCAAAAACTGATACTGCCCCCCTCTTTCCACCTCGAAATCCTTGGACACGTGTTTTACACTTTTTTTGAGATGCATAAAATCCGCAGGCTAATCGTAACGGTTTCAATTATCTATATAAATAAAAATGTAAATGTTCGTTTGTTCAAAATCTTAAATCTCCGAAAGAGTTCTTCACGGATTGCTCGAAATGTTGACACAACGTTGCATTCGAATACCTGCGTGTTTTTATATGCCTAAAAATATTGTATACCCGCAAGCATTGTGAAGTTAAACGTATATTAGAAACGTGCACTTTCTCTGTTCTTCCATTTCCATTTAACCACAGACTGAGCCACAGCAACGCGTGGCCGGCTACAGCTAGTAAGTCAATATCAATGAACGATTGAAAAAAAGACTCCAGCTTGCATACGCCTAATAGAATGTGCTTCGGCTACGAATTCCTTTGTGCACTTTATTAAAGAACAAAATTATATGTTCCTTCGCGGTTCACGGAGAACTACGTGCAACGAATATATAGATCATTTCTAATACAAATTGCGCCCGTAACCTTGATCAATGGAGCAATTGCGACTTAAAGAGACGGCTACAACACCGTGTGCTTAGCTTGAAAACTTTCGAGCAGATCTATGGACCGCGGTTGGTGGTCCAGAATGAAATGACCGGCGAATAGATTTTTACGATCCAACCTAAAGATATTGATGGTCATTGAGGGGAGGAATAATAATTCACAAAGACAAAAAGCGTAGAAATAAACGGGAAATCTCATCAATCATCGGGCCGGGGTTTGTATTCGCTTGCGAACGACTCTATCGAGCACGAACGATCGATATCGACCTTTTAAGGTAACCCTGATCCAGACAGACAATTTATCACCCGGTACGCGATGCGTGAAACGAACGAAGCCGTCCGATCAGCTGGTAGAGACAGATAAAACGCAAGACACCGCGTGGAAAGCTGGCCGGCATTGAGAAATCACAGGCAACGCGTCGGGAATCGGAGAAACTATGGCGTTAACCGTTTTATTAGATTATTTAATATTTAATAGATTATTAGTCAACTAGAAATTGTTAAGAGTTCGAAACTACTCGCGTGTCAACTGATTATCATATAACAACAAGTCTGGTTCGCGGCTTAAAGATTTCAATCTGACCGTGGAACACATGGATATTATTTCTTCCCCGCTGCGGGCGAAAAGTGCAACATTATTTAAGTGATATCAGTATTTAGTTTTTATGCTGTAGCACGCGCGTACGCACAGTGACCGTATAATTTGCTTTCCTCGTGATAAAGTGTTCGTAGTAGCGTGCGTTGCGATACAACGATTTTTACGCGCGCGTAGATCAGCAACGTATCAGGTTGATTTAGAAACTAAACATTGTAGAGGTTTCGCGTTGAAGACCACTGTAGAAACATTCTGGAAAAAGCATACAGGTTGGACGGGAACTGAAAAAAAACATAATTATTTAAGGGACAGAACATTCAATTAGAACGGCCGAGTAATTTTCAATTCGCCTGAAAGGGAGTTCGGGGCTGACAAAGGAGCGGTCGGAAAATTTAATCGGCGATAAACGCACGTAACGTTTAAACGAAGTTACGCCGGTCGAACGAGAGTTTACACGATTACGCAATTCCCTTTCCTTTTCGCCGTTTCGCATCCTGTCAGCGGCAGGGCAACTTCTCTTTAGTCTCCCCCCTAATTATTTTGTTTCCGTAACCGTGGCGACAAACGCCGAACCGCGTAGGGTTCCAACGACCGTCAGGATCGTGCCTCGTGTCGTAATGCATGAATTTCCATCCGAGGAAATAATATTTTTCCTTTCGCTTGTATAACTTCCATGAAATTGTTCTCGACAGCGTGAGATCGATCCTCGTGCCGGTTAACTAGCTTTCGTGGCCTGGAACCTCGTCGAAATCGATGCTTTTCCGTATTTTCTCGAAGAATATACAGTAAGGAAGAAAATTATAATTATTTTTATCATAGTTTTAGAAGAGTAACTTAAGAAATTTTTTTCAATAATTAGTGAACTCGGTTTTGCACCACGTCCAATACTTGGCAATATTTAATATATTATTTATATTTAATATTTCGTCCACAAAACCCTTGTGCTTGTAGAACTGCACTAATTCGCTTTGCCATACTTTCTACTAATTTTTTGCAATAATCCGGAGATGTTTGTTCCCACTGTTCTTGAATTCGATCATACAAATCTGTGGTTGAAATTGGTTGGGAGTCATATGAATCCAGAAGTCGTCTTTTTAGTGAACCCCATAGATTTTCTCTATTTTAAAGCAAACTCTATGTACATGTTTTCCTTGTCAAAAAATTTGCAAATCTCGCCAGAAGTCGCGCGAAAGAAACAGCGCGTATATCAGTTATTGGAAAGCGGATCGAGGCGCAATGCAGATTGAATTATAAAAATTGATTTATGGCCGTGTAATAATCGCGCGACTCGAGAGTGGCAACGCGATTATGGGCGTGCGGGGCTGAATGAAATTTTTATCATCGCGGCGTGGTTAAGGCTATTGGAATTCCGCGAAGCGATTGCATTGCGCACGATTTTTTCGTGACAGTCCGAGCTGTCGGACGATAGAAAATTAGAAAGTAAATGGGCGACAGGTCCTACGCGGAGGAGAAAAAAATGTCTTTTACGACCATGGTTATCACCGTCGCCTATAAAGACGAACGTCGGTGCTCGCGGTAATCGAACGAGAATTGCTGCGTTTACGCAAACTGTGGAGCTTATCTGCTTACCATTTTCATCCGCGAGTAGGGTATTTTTTCACGCGATCATGAAAGGAAACGAAACAAACGACTGGAAAGCCCGATAAATGAATCGTAAATATTTGTCTAAAAGCGATTCGCTAGGAAAGTATCGATACGCGCGATTTCTATGCAAAATATTATCGACAAAATATGAAATAAATAAGCGAATTTATTGAGAAAGAGCATGCCTATGGAAATTCAGATACACGTAAGTCTTGCTCTACGATTTCCTCCAGATTACCCCTGCATCGCTTTAAATATTTTTCCCATTTTTCAAAATCATATAGAGCGTTACTGAAACGTTTTCTCGGGTATATCAGGCGCAAGATGAGTTTGGTAGTTAGAGAGGTATGAGAGATACAACATAAATAGTTGCGAGAAATCTGAACGTCGCTAAACTCTTCTGATGCCAGGGTTGCTAGTCTCGGTCGGAGAGTTTATTTGGAAGTTTCGACGGGGAGAACCGTTGACAGGCAGATCAGTCGGATATTAAGACCTTTTCGGTGTAAAATAGTTAAGCAGACGCGACTCGATAACAGGAGTAGTCCCTGACGTCGCGAGAGTGCTCGACTTCTCGCAGATAGTTCGTCGATGTCCCCACGGGGGCCGACGGTGTAAAGTGAATTAACGCTGTCGTTGAACCGTGAGAGCGCCGGATAAGTAGATAACGCGATTAATGCGTGAGCGCATCTGATCCCCTCGCGCGTTGAATCTTCGAGAAAACTTTGAATTGATCTCGTGTACGTCCCGATGAGTTTTCCTTTCGCGCCGGAATACCTTCGAATTTCACACCTGAACGCGATTCTCAAATCTGTTCTGTCGAATCTTCAAGACTCATTCGAAGGTCAACATATTACACAAGGTTGAATTTGTCTTTCCGTTCGCTATAACGTTACACTAATCAAAATACGTGGTTCCATTTAAAAAATACGACGATGACTCTGAAATATCGGAATACCATCAAAATAATTGCCACCCTGCATTTTAAACGTATTATTTATTTCAGATTTTTTAAGCTATTCGTTAAATTCAAACTTTCAGGATATGAACATTGTTTTAGACTGGCCGTTCGAGTGCAATTAGGGTAATTTCGGGATATAGAACGATTTCAAACTGTTTTTCGCGTGTCATTTACATCGTTTTCGATTCTTTTCCATAAAATTTTAAAAATCCCGAAATCACCCTAATCCTTAGCTGATCAGATGCTTTATGATTAGACTGTGGATTTTCGAGCGCAACGTGTGTCGTTCGCGCGACAGATCCACTAAACAGGCAGCAAACCCGGAGCGCCGCGGCGCGACGAACTGGCTGAATGCAAGATAAACACGGTCCTCGGAATTGGCATCATTTGGCTGGTCCATCTCGACCGGAGAGTAATTTTCGATTAGTTCGAACGAGCAAGCGAGTAGAGAGCCGAATCGTTTCGAGAGAGGGTGAGCGTCGCGACGTAGGCGGTGGCGGCGTCCCCGTTAATGACGTCGTATTCACCGGTCTTTCGTTACCGGGGTTCCGTCGTTCCACGACAAGCGGATGGTATCTCGCGGCTGCAATCAGTCGGTCGATTAATTGAGAGTGCAGGATAACCGCGAGCACAATGCGGCCGTCCTCGCAGGAGGGCCGCAGGACGAGACACACACACACACACACACACACAGGGAAAGAGAGAGAAATAGAGAGGGAGAGAGAGATTTCCCTCTCGCAGCTGCGAGACGCGAGAACTCGCACGAGCCTCGATATTTATCGCGCTCGATAAATCTCGAGGCTCGCCGCGGCCGCGGACAATTGCCTGGTAATTGCACTGACAGGTAACGCGATCCTCCCGCGAGCTAGTTTTCTTGATGCTTCACGCAGCCCGGTGTCATTACCGGCAAATCGATTAATGATGACGCTACGCGAACTTTATTCCAGGCTAATGAGTTCGAAGTCTTTATAACCTTCCTGAGAATAAAAAGCGTATTAATATTTTTCCGAATGCATTATACCGGATCTTACATCAACGCAGTTGAGTATCATCGAAGTCGGACACACCTCTTATCAAGCAATGTTCGAAACTCCCTCGAGCTCACCTGTAAGCGTGATAGCAGAACGCTGTCGGTGTACGTCGTAATAGTATCTACACCACACTGATCTATTACAGGGCCAACAATGCACACCATGATCTTCCTAATCAGATTAGCCAAGTCGTAATTACACACAATTGTAAGTTGACACCGCTCGGTAATGTGCGTTCGATCAAAATCCTATCGAGATCCGATCAAACACGATCCAAAGAGCCTATCGCGATTCCCATTATTGCAAGGAGATTGAGAGAATCAGTTATTTGAAACTTATTCGTAGCAGAAGTGCAACATTTGTTAGCATTTTCGTTGTTCTACAAGACGAGGTTACAAATTCAACATTTCCTCCGACCTAGAGAATATTTCCATTCCCTATGATTTTTGATATTTGGTATTGGTACCATATTTTGAATAATGGTACAGCAATTTTTAGTGGTGCTTCAGAGGGGACAGCCGAGTGGAAAGGGTTAAACTACTAGATTCTGTAAGGAAAATATCGATACTATTGATCAGAACAAAAAAAAAATCCTCTCGCAAGAGAGAAACGCTGACCGAACGCCTCTGGAACGAAGCGAAGACGACCACCGCGAGCTGACTCGTAAACAATAGGGATCGAGTGAAATGGCGGATGTTGTCGAGTGGACTTTACGGCGATTAGGGTCCGTAAAGCCAGTCGGTACGTCCGGCAAAAGTGAAATAACGATAAATTCAATTTCACTCGTTGTTAACTCTCTCCCCCATCATAAAAGGATCATTCCTGCCGGGTCCGAGTCGATGAATTACGCGAAACGAGGAGCCTGGCCGCGATGCTTTCCACTGCAGGCTGGCCGTGCACTAAATTTATGATAACCAATAGAATGTAATCGTCCTTCGAACAGAAGTAACAGTAGCTAAGGCAAGGCCGTAACGGACGAGCAAGAGAACAATGGGGAAGATAAGGGAAAGCTGCCGGTGCTACTGACGGTTCTTCCCCGTTCGGTGCTATTGTAGTTTACGACTGCACTTGCGATGCGGCACGCCGCGTGTAATCCCGATGCCTCGCAGACGTTCGGTAATTGGAAATTGAATTCGAGTCAACGATAATGCCTGCTAAGAAGATCCACGCCGCCTTTCACGGACTATCGAAGCCTCCGAGAGAGTCGAGAGAGTCGAGAGAACGAGAACCTATTCGAACTTCTTCGCGCTTCGAAACTTTCAATGGAACCCTCTTCCCACTTTAATCAGTTCCGAATTTTAAATTTGAAATTTCAAATTCCGTTTAATTACCGCGCTTGTCTCTGACGCCGACAGTTCTATCGAGCGTTACAGTTTGCAAATTTCTCTTTCACCCAGATGGAGTCACCCGAGCGGTGTTAAACCTTCGCTTAATTGCTTTCGAATTCTCGAGGATTTGATGTTCGGAAATGTGTCCAGCAAAAGATGTCCACGTTTACTTATTGTTGTACACCCTGCGTGCTTATATTTGCATGAATATAAAATAAATTGTTTCTTGAACTTGACGACGTATCGCGCGAATCAATTGTATGTTGGCGACGGAGGATTATCAGCTGTCCGTGTGAAACGACGAGTCTGTGTAAAACACAGAGACAGGCAGATTAACAGCCGACATACTATGAGCGATATGGCAACGTATATTAGATCGGTGTGGACCGCGATCGATAACTGTTTACGCGGTTAGCTGGCCACTAGTTGGAGATGGAACCGAGTGACATCAGTTTGAGGTTTCTCTGCAGGCTACGTAATCTCTGTTAATAGAAATTGCCCTTGTCAATCTACACTATTCGGTTCAAGCGAATTATTTGTAGAATTTCTGTGCGAGGAGAATAGCATGCTCTCGATGAAATGCAATTCTTAAATACCACGGTGAACATTTATTGAAAACGTAACGGGCGTTACTCCCGGGGATCAATTTAAATTCCGTTTGATTGAATAACAGAGAAGCGCGAAGGTGTTGGCGACTGGTGAAACAATTGCGGAACCGATGGCATCTCTGCAAGCCAGCCGGATCAATGAAACGTTATCGGCTCCCGGCACGGTTCTGAATCAGGGAATCTCACGAGTCAACGCTCTGATGCACCTTGCAGTCAGAAGCGGTGAATCACCAAGTCGCGCCGGTATTATTCGGTGATAATCATGAACCGATCGCGTCTGCGATCTGCCAGCTTCCGGCACACTATATTCCCAATCCTTTAATTCTCAGATAGAAATGTATGGTATACGAAGCATTGCACTAATTTCGCGATACGTTTTTCCTTTTTATCGATGAACAATTACAAACATGTAGACAAACGTTTTCGCGTTCCCAGAAGGCGATTTCCAGAGAAATATAATACGTGTCCGAATATTTTTTATTATGAAACGCGTGTGTATATATTTTTCAAATAAATTATATATTTTTATCGACATTAATAAATGTTTTATTGCTAGAAACAATTCTCTCCCAGGGCGATTGCTCTATCAATAAACGAATTATTAAATCATAAAGTTAGTTACACCTAGTGACCGAATATTTTTTGGGAGTCACTGTATGTAACGCAGACAAATACCTTGGATCGTTTACTGGCAGGTACGGATTTTGTGAAGCACTCACCTGTAACAAAAAGAAATAATTGCATTTTAAGTACATTTCAGAAGTCTATTCAAACACTTGCATATTATACGCTGTTAATGAAATTGTTCTAATAGTATGCGATTTCTACGATCAACTATAAGATCTCCGTTAATGGATAGAATCCTCGAGGCAAATCATTCGCAAATCACTTTTATCGCAGACCGTCGCAAATTGCGCTAGGTCAATTTTCCTTGGTTTCCGACGCGCCAACATTTCATTATTCCGTCATTACGCGCGGTTCACCTGTGTGTTTCTCTACCTCTGCTCGACTATTTTCTTCGACTGCCAGTCTTCTTCGCGTCACGACACACTGGCTACCACGTAATTTTCTGTTCGATCGGCCCCGAAGGACAAAAACCAACCAGCGAACCGCTCCCCGCGGATTAGGTGGAGGATGTTACTAGAATTGCGGACTCTTCGTTGAGACTACAAACGAGAAAATGTTTCTTCTCGTTGCTGGAATGCGCGAGCCTCATATAAAAACATGTCTGGTGGACGGATACTCTCTGACCGGCCACTAACAAAGCGCGATTAAATTCAATGGAGGAGCGATTAAAAACGGTGTCGCGCTCGCTCTTCCAGTAATAGTTCAAATCGTTCGTTGGCGTCTTTTACCGTTCCTTCGAACCTGTTAGCATTTCTTGGTATTCTTATTAATCCCTGCTCCTTAACCACTTATCCAAGCGTCACGTCGTCTAGTAATCTTCCTGAATTATTGAAAACTTTCCTTTGCTTGGGAGTGTCGAGAAAACACGTACATAATTTTTATTGCGGAATATATTAGACTGCGGATTTTATGCATTCATGATCAGTTAACGAATTAAAAGAATTTGAGAATATTCATCTATTAGATTCAGCTTATCAAAATGATAGGAAAAAGAATATCGCTTCTTTTTGGTTCCTGTTTGTAATTGATGTAATAGTGTAATAGTTATATGCTTGTTAGTGTATCTACTTATAATATTTGCCACTATTATAATACAATAATCCTAAAGACAGGTGCTATAATAATTATTCCATCTGTTCATAATAACTTGACGTGAGAAGCCGGTTCGACAAGGTGAGAAAAAAGTCTTTATCTGTCTAAGCGACACGTGAAATTAGTAAACAGGGTAGAAGAAGGGTCTCAGGCGTGGAAAGGGAAAAATATTGCAGAACCGGATAACAGAAGAAGGAGAAGAAGAAGACTGTGTGTGTGGAGAGAGAGAGGGGAGAGGAAAAAGAGCAAGTAGGAAGAGAAGATAGTGGTGAACGATAATGTCCAGCCGTGAGCGTTACTCGGACCGTGAATGTGTCTGGCCGGGTCCTCATCCTTCGGAGGACTATTTGTTCCACGCAACGCGTAAATTACGGCCAATCGGGCCGGGAAGAGCCGGCGGAGCAGCAACAATGACGGTCCGCTGCTTCGACGACCATTATGTATCTCGAAGACGAGGGAATTTCGCGAGGTTGCCCGGAGGGTACTGATCCGGAGCGCGTCACGGTTCGACGGTTCGTTCAGCCCCGAAGTTATCCTCTGTGAACACCGGTATTCCTGCGCGGTAGACTTGTTTCGGTATTTGATTATTTTTTCCCCCTTTCGTCCGACCCACCTGGACTGCCGCGTTCCTCTTGCACGTCGGCCGATGTCTTCATTAACTTCGCCACCGTCTCTTTAGTCGATCGCACCTGGGTAAAAAATCGCACGATTTTTGGCCCGACAAATATTTTCTTCGTGAATTTTAAGAGGTCCAGCCGTTCTCAAGTGATGCGCTTACCAACGAACAGCATTTGATTTTTATTTATAATCAATTAGAGGCATTGAATTACGAAATGATACGCAAAAAAGATTTTCCAGAAATTATAATTTACAATGAACATACATAGAAAAAATCGAAGTCGGTTAAAAATGAAATTTCTCACGAATCGAGTACAATAGAAGACTTCAGCATGAAAATCCAGAAGAACCTTTTGTCGAGTATCGAGACGCAAGATTCGTTGTAATTGTCGCCGCTGTCAATTGATTTATGTCCCGAACAGCAAGAATTATCTGATCAAGCGATACTGGCTTTCGATCTAAGTATCCAATGTGTCAAAAACCGTGTGCCACTTACCAGCAACGACGGACAGAAGCTTTTGCACGGAGCGACAACACGGTAGTCGCGATCGTTTCTTGGACGCGTGTCACAATGGCCGCGCGACACATTATTCCCCGTGATTCATCAGGTTCCCATGCGTTAATACGAATCACCGTGCCGATATAAATTACAAAGTGATTGTGCACGCGTGTTATGCTCGTTGCCGGGTGCATGAGTTACGCCCGGGTCCCGCGCTATCGGAGGCTGCCGCCGCATTAAAAATTAATGCTGACAAGGAGAGCCGACAATAACGAAACGCGCGTCGAACACCGAAGAGATATGCGGCCATTATGCTCGGGAATTACCGACGGCGTGATCTCTGCCCTTTTCGTTCGACTGAATGGAATGAAGGATTTTCAATCACCCGCTCTCCGCGGTTCTGCAAAAATCTACAGCCATAAATAGTAGCTTGCCCGGGCCTCGCGGTACAAGTTAACAATAATTGATTGTTGTAATGTAATACGTTTCACCCGCGTCGCACGCTCGTTCTCTTACTCGCAGACGGCGGATTTCATGCGTTTATGACAGAAACGAGTAGGTGTAATTTAAAACAGTAAAAATATTAGAAGAATTCAGATAGAAAATTGTTATTTTACACTGTCCAACACCGAATTTCTTTTCAATATACTGTTGGGTCCTTCTTATAGTTTTTTGAACACCTGGTGGGGGTCGCTAGTACGCAACGAACGAGGTTCGACTGTACCTGAAAATAAGTATGTGGCGCCTGAAAAATTTAATTTTTGAATTAGCAGCTGCATCGCGATGGTAAAACATCTCTTTCACCAATAGAGAATTATACTCGCAACAGCGTTTTCCCGATAAGAACTGCATAAACGACACTATAAAGTATTTTAAAACTGGGCCATTTAACCGGCAAAATAACGTCCTGAATCAGATAGCCGCTCGGAACGGGTCGGAGAAGGTTTAAAGAGGTCAGAAGTGTTTTCGCCAGGCTCAGGTGTACGAATAATTTAAAAAATTTGACTGTCGAGCATCGCATTCCGTGCAATTAAGTCTCGGCAATAAATTTTTCCGTGTACGAGGAAGCTGGGAGGTGAAAACGCCGACGCCGAAACGGAACGCCTTCTGCCGGTTGTTTCTTTGTTATCACCGGTGGCTCCGTTGCAGTTTTATTGCACCGGCGAATCGCCGGCTTTAACGACCTCTTAATCTGTTTCCACAAACGAGCGGTCGCGTTTCACCGGCGAAAAATCACGGCGCGCATCGTTCACTATCTCGGCCATGCTCTTTAAAACCTTTTTCGTGGTTAACGGTACCTCGGTGCACACGCACGTCGAATTATTCCTTTCGGTTCTCTTCCCTTTTTTTCCTTTACTTTTTTACTCTTCGTACGTAAGACACTACACGGCAACAGCCTGTAATTATCATTAAGGATCATGTATTCGTTTCGGCCAGGCGACGATTTACGCCTCATCGCGGCTCATTTTGCGAAACCAGTGCAGGTCGGTTTATTCCGTGTACACTGAAACGGTTGCAATTTACGTTGCATCTGTAATATAGTTTCCGACCGCGACCGTATGATTTCGGCGATATAAATTTTTATGGACCGAATCTTTATGTCGTGTAAATCAACCGTGTTTATGGTGACCCAGCGATTCTTCTTTTTCTAGACTTTGCACCTCCGTTCACCTCGAACCACCGGATCGTAATCGTACTGCGAGTCTGTATGCTTTTATAGCTAATAAAAGAAGATTAGGATGCAGTGAAATAGAATCTAAATGAAATTCAATTCAATTGTAATATTCTACGTACCATAGCTACTTAATTCTGCTTTCTTGAAACATGGCTTTCCTTCGATCGTTATTGAATAGCCGAGTGAAATTGCAAACAGTAAATGAATACGATAATGTTGCAAATACTGTTGTACGATAATGTTTTACTACGCTACACGATTTTGTTCGCCAGGAGACTGTTGAAACTGTCGACGATAAATCGACCTCTCTTACAGAGAGCGAAAGGATAACAGAATTTCCACAGGACATTTTTCCGGAATAAATTGGCCGAGAGGCGGAGGAACAGCACCGCTTTGAAATTTTCCACGTAGACGCTCGTTTTTCCGCAAATACACGTCTCCTGGCTCAATTACCGTGGATCTGGGCTGGCCTACGGCTCCAGATCGCTCGTTTACATAATTCGACGGAAATCATCAAGCTTATCCTGCAGCCGGAGCACTAACGAACAGACTTGCAAAGCATAATCAGCCAATTTAGTGCGGCTAGCAAATGCATCTAGCTCGGGTTACAAAAGGGGACGTTGCGCTATTCAAGATTTCGGTATGATAACTCCGATATGCGAGTTGCTCACCATGGAAATAGGATATTTCAAAGTGATCGACTAAAAAAATATTTAAAATACAGTACGACCTCGGCTATAAGAACACCCGATGTCTGAACACCCTCTGATTCTATCGTACTATTTTCATCTTGCAGGAATTATCAAAGAAAGTGTGTTTCCCGTGAATTTTCGGGAAACCCGACAGACTCGTTTCTGCTCGTGAAAGTATGCCCGTGATTCAAAATCGCATCGCGGAGTGTTAATTTCACGTAATTACATCTTCCCGCGCGTTACATACTATGTACGTCCTGTTCGCACGCTTGTCTTCATCATTCAGCGTCGAACGCGGCTGTCTCTCTCGTCATTCATTCACGCGGCCTTACAAATTTCTCAATCCGCGCATTCTCGGGAGTCTCCAGGGGCCGAGTGATTAATCTCGTTATGGACGCTACGAGATAGAGAGAGAGAGAGAGAGAGAGAGAAAGCCAAGGTCTCTGCCAGCAGACGACTCCGAGATTCAATCTACGTTCCTCGTCCTCTTCTTTCCTCCTGTCCTTTTGTTCGCTCGTATTCTCGAGTACCCACTTCTCCTTCTCGCTAGTCAATGGTAACAAGATTTAAAGCCAAGACGTGGCACCTTATATACTCCTGTGCTTCCTGTCTCATTTCTCTCTCTCTCTCTTTTTCTGTCCCCTCCACTCTCTTTTCGCGGTTCTTCGCAGCAGCAGAATAAAGGATCCCGTAGTTTATAGACCGCGTTTATATGATTACGTTAGTCGTGTCCCATCGTGATTATTGGACTGCGGATCTTGAAGCGATTATGGCTTTTGAAATTCTTCAGAAAATCCTAGGATATCAAATATAACAGGATTTAGCACGATTTTAACTAGGGGCCAAAAATAACAGATTGAAGTGAAATTTGATTCGTTTGCAATCAATATTCAAGCATTCAAATAAATGTAGCCATAAAAAAATTTTAATTTTCTTTTCTCTCTCTCTCTCTCTCTCTCTATGACATTTTTGGGGACGAAGACATTTTAATCACTGACACTGTAAAGAAAATGACACGGCAAGGAGTTGGTGTGTATTTTTTCAGATTGTGCGAATTGTATTTCTGTCGTCTGACCATGTTTGAGCAACCCTGAAGCACCTAATAGTCCTTGCAATGATAATGAATATCCAACATAAATGTTCACAGATTCCACTGAAAAATGTCGGTAAACCTATTACACAACAGTCGCATTCTTATACGGTCGTTGAAGGGATCTTTATGCAAATTTTGTTACCTTCCACCCTGTTAGCCTGTACGATCATTTTCTCGAGTCACACGGAGGACCAGCTGTCTCTTAACGAGCCTAAACCTCGAACGTTCTCGCCGACGGGTAATTTTATTTTATGAGATGAACGTCCGAATATTTCTTTCCGCGGGATTCTCTCTAAATTGCTTGTATTTAAGCGGTTAGACGCCCTTGGCCCCCGCATAAATTCAACCGTAAATACCGGATTATTGCAGAGGAGCGCCGCGAAGAGGCAGCCACCGGCAGTAATTGCGTGATTACCGGTAACATTCGCGTGTATGTTAGTAGCTCATTGTCGAATTAAAACTCGGCAATGTTCGAAGATCGAAGCTTCTCTGCCTTTCGGACGCTTTTATCGATGCATTTAGTTTTTTACTAATTCAGGGACGGGATAATGGGAAACAATTACCGACGGCGACACTTATTTTATTAATCGCGTCGCGACTATTTTGTTCCGCGGTTAACACTAATCCTACCGAGCACTAAGAACGATAAAATGTTTTATCTTAAATCGCAGAATGTTCAGATGTTAGAGGATTTGGGCCTTGGAAGTTTCGCTGTATTTCATGTTAGGGGTAGATTCTGAATACGGAATACCGTTTGGGTATTCATGCGCGATTGATTACTCAGTCATGCTAACATCTCCAGTAGGCAATATTCAAGTGGCCACTGCATGTAACGGACGTCTTGCTAACTCCAATCTCCATACATTGAAATTACCAACCTGTTACCCGACACTACGATGCGATTCTTGAGACTGTTAATTCGCGATTAACATTCCGTCGTTCACAAAGTTTTCCAAAGCAACTTTCTATCCTTATTTAACAGTCTGCCAGCGAATATAATCATTTACAATTCTGTTTACAATAAATTAAATTCTCTTTGAATATTATTTAAAATACAATAAAATATTAAATAGTATTTCAAATATTTTTTTCGCCAAATAATGCCCACCTCTGATTGCAGCAATTAAATGAAGTAGATTTATCCAAAAGTTTAAATGATAAGGGAACGTTTAAAATGAAGTTCCGTTAATTAAGGAATTTCGTATTTCCAGAAAAACGTATTCGCGAAAGAAAAAATTGAACTTTCAACGGCTGGACAGCCGGGCAGGTTCGCCGCGCGGTGAAATGGAAAAGAGTTCGCATAATTAATCAAAATTAAAACGGACTTTACTGGAAACCGTTCCAGCCGATTCGATTTCCGATGGCCGATTTCCAAGGCGGCCATGTAATGAAACGTGCCTCGTTAGCCGGTGACATGTTCGTTCGTCCAGATGTTGCCGAACATTCGTGGGAGATGCGAGTTTGTAGGTGGATCGGCTCTCGAACGCCGGATTCGTCTACCTACGGGTTTTAGCTTTCTCTTTGCCTTTCCCTGGTCGCCGCACCGAAACCGTATTTGCATCTGCGCACGATGAAAATTTTCCGAGCCGAAGTTCATTACAGAGTACCATTACCGTCTCGAAATTTCATTTGCGAAACATTCTCCATAATCCGATGATAAAGTTCATTTCACTCGGACAGGCCCCGAAATGTCGTGAACGGTCCAAACCCGATTTAAACGAATATCTCTAGGTCTCAGCTACAGAATAATACACCTGTACTTTTGAAGTTCAAAAATCTTCAGCATCTTGTGGATCTCCACGCAAAATAAATCTCCAACAAAAACATCCTAAACAGGAGCCATGTTCCTGTGGCCGCAAAAAGTTGTGAGATCAAACAAAATACGGCCAAGTTCGTTAGCTTAGAAATACCTCTTGCAATACTGAAAAAACCGTTTGTAAAAATTAGTTTAAAAGAACGCCACTTCGGAAGCTTTCGATAAGCAATCCGCATAAATTCGACAAATGTGTGTATATCGTTTGCATCTTTGCTTTTCGTTATACTTTCCTCCGTCCGTTCCGTCTACACGCGAATCCGTCAGAGGATTCTTGGTTGCATATTTGCTCAATCCTTACAAAACCTTCATTCCTCTCGTATGTTTTATCTCGTGGCTGCTTTGTGCACGTTTATTTAATCCATGTATGCATGACTCTTCCTCTGATTCTCTGTGTACCGTCCTCCTGACAAGTGATTTTAAGTCAAAGCCGCATAAACAATAAACTTCTCTGTACTTTTATGTTTGTCCTAGCTGTATTCAAATTCTATTAGTAATAATATTGTCACATCAATCGTTACTGAAAAGTCCGTTTCCAGTCCGTTTTATTACCAAGTAATGAAAAATTAATAAACGAAAGAAACTTTTGGGACAACCTAATATAGAATGCGAGCAATTTTGAATTTCATCTACTCAATCAAAAGATCCGCAGTCTATTTATTACATAAGGTGGAGTGAAACAGCTTTATTTTTGGGCGAAATCTATGTAGAATAGTTCAATACTGACTTATACTACATTAATAAGTACAAGCTAGTGAAATTTCGTTCATATTATAATAAAAATAACCAATTAACGGGCTTGCCCCGTAGACGGACTTAGCCCACTCCACCTTATTGCTAACTACTACTACTGTAGCTAAAGATAAAAGTCAATAAACAGAGTTTACGCCTGCCGGAGTCGAGAAGAAGTAAAGAAAGGAAGACACGGGAACAAATTTTACTGCGGACCGTAAACTTTTTCGCCGGCCGTTTTCCCGGGGCTCGTCAGCGCCATCGGGTTGCTGCCACCATGATGCAGACATTAAGATAATCGGCCGTGCCGTGAACGTTTCTCCAGGGTACGCGATGGGATCCCCGGACAAACGATGAGCAGTATTGCCCGGCGAAGAAGTTGTGTATCGGTGCCGGGTTATTTTCTGGGACTGCTATCAGGGCCCAAGTGCTCGTGATTGCAGGGGTTCCGCCACGAAGATCACAAGGATCACCGAGAAAAAATGCTTCCACCGTCGTGGAACAATCCTCCTCGAGTCGACGAGATACTGAAAAACGCTCATCATGTCAGCACAGCGAAGCGCACGGTACAATTACAAATTCTTGTAACTCGGGATTTACTCGTTCAATCTCACGCGTGCTACCCGCGCGTTCGTTAACGTTAAACACTTTCCGCGCGCATTGCTTGGCGTTTAGTATTCCCGAAATAGCGAACGGTATGTAGCCGAGATTGAAACGCACATGTAAGTTGGTCGAACGGGGTCAGGAAACGCAAAACAAAGATGTCTAATTCGAAGTTAGGCTCGCGGAAACTGTGAAAACAAGAATTCGAATCCAGATTTATGAATGCGAAACGAACCGTTTCGAGGTAGACAGGGTAAAATTGGATTGGCCTAGAATTCGGAGACTGCGTTGCTAGCGAGGGTCGGGAAACTACAATCGAACTGAACGGAACGTGGAAGACATAATTGCGCTCCTACCAGGTACAGTGGGTATACAAAGTATTCGTACGCCTTTTCAAAACTAATAACATTTTTATAATTGTACCAAACAACCTGATAAACAAGAAATAATATACGTGTTGTAGATCTATGTTAGTTATGCACATGCTGAAAATTTCATTTTTAAACCACTCAAAGCACTGTGATTTACCAAGAGCAAGCTCACCGTAAGCTTCGACAAGCATTCGATGCGATTCTGCAGCAGTTTTCTTCAAATGGAAACGGAAAATCAATGCTGTCCGCAAATCGTAGTTTCCAGGCACAAAATTCGAACGCAGGGCAAACGGTCCTATTATAAATGTTTACGAAGATCGAGGGAGGATTACATTTTTAAGAAGATTATTGTTATTGCGCCGCAATAGAGATTTGGATGGTATACACGTCGAGCGCAGTTAACTGGTGAAAAGAAGTAGATTCAACGGGCATAGGTTTCGCGGTCTGGAAACGCACATACGCAGACAACGATGCGACCTGCAGCAATTTCCCGGCGGCTTCCAAACAGTGTCTGCCAAGAGCCACCTGCGGTCATAGGACCGAAGATACACACAGCTGGGCACATTAACTATCTCCGCTGGCCGGTATTACCATCGAGAGTAGACTGTAGCAACGCAACGGCGAGACTCGGATACGAGATCCGATTGCAGCCGCTCCTTCAGAAATCCTGCTTTACAATTCGCAATAAAGTTCTGTCAAAGACACGGTTGTCCGGTCGGGTAGCACGAAGGCAGGTGTCAGAAGTCTTAGGTACTAGAATCATATTTCAAGAGAGTAACGGCTGGCTAGGCGGTTTCGAAGCGAGCGATGTCCCGAAACGAATCCGAATAAATGAGCAAGCTTACCGCGAGCTCGAGCTTAAAAAGCAAATCCCCGGTTTCCGCGGACTTTATCGTTCGCGCAGCAGGCGTACGAGCAAATATAATCACGTAGGCAGGATTTAGTCAGGCCGAGGCTAATTCGCCAGGCTGGCTGGGTGATCGCCGGCCATTCGGCCCGCTTTAAATTCAAATTTCGGCCCTGTGCCGTGCTCTGTCGTGGCACAGTGCGAAGTTCCGCCCTCCTGAATTACGATTCCGGCGCGGCGCGGCGCGGCGCGGCGTTCGCGTTGCTCGTTTTCGTGGTACGCACGGATCCAGAAGCGGTCCCCATGGAAATGATTGCTCCCACGCGAAATGTCTGGCTCATTAGGCATTCCTTCAGTCTGCACGGTTATACTTGGCCTCAACCGGCACATCCTCCTCCTCTTCCACCTTTTCCTCTTCCTCTTCTGCCGCGCGCGCGGCCACCCTATTCTAGACTCACGTGTGGACAGAAAAGATGAACGGAGAAGAGCTGGCTGATGAGCAGCTTCGAAACCGAGACGAACGTATCCACATACACGCACGACCCGATGGGCATTAAGGGGGTAGACTCGTTTCCAGGACTGCAAGGGTGCGAGATGTGCCTTCCCATTTCTCGGTAATGCAAAGATCGGGTTTTTCAATAGTCAAAAATGCTAGATGAAAGATCAATCTAGGCCACGATCGCCCTGACGAAAGTCCTGTTTCTAACCGACTTCGAAAAAGCAGGACGTTACTCAATTCGATCTGTACGTGACTTTTTTTCTATATATGTTCACCGATTTCACCGAGGTGGATGGACCAATCGGAACGAAACCTTTTGCAGCTTGTAGACCAGCTACACTGAATGATGAAATTAAATAATCTGTTTATTAACACAATAAATCTAGTATAAAAAATTACAGAAATAAAACACTCATTAATAGAAATTTTACGATTTTATTTGCGAAAAATGAATTATCTCATGTATGTTCACTGTTCACCGATTACTCCGAGATGGATCGACCAATCAGGACGAAACCTTCTGCGTCTTGTAGGGTATGTCTCCCGATTGGTCCCTTGAAAGCAAATTTTGCATCCAGCGTTTCTGACTACTGAAAGACCCCATCTTTGCACTATCAAGAAATGAGAACGCGCGTTCCGCACCCATGCAATCCTGGAAAAACGAGTTTACCTCCTTAACACACATCGAACGAAGACTGCGATGCTTCCGCGAGCCTTTCAGCCGAGTCTCTTATCCGGCAAGCTGGATAATTAATCGTAATCGTAAACCGTAAAGTTGTTCGGCCGAAAAGTGTCGTATCTCAGGGGCCGGCGCGGCGAGGATACAAATGTAGGCACAGTGGCCGGCGCGAGTAATGCGTCGCCGGACAAGATTCGGAAGCACGGTTCTACAGGGTGTATACATTAAAAGGGGCCGACGTAAAAATCCATTCACGTTTCAGGGGCATTAAAATACCTGCACGGAGGTGTGACTCAGCGAGACCGACGCGGCGCGACGACTACTTTGCGGCGAAGCAGGGTTTGTGGCCGCCGGTCGCGAATGCTAAATTACCTTGGCGCACACGAAACCCCGAAAACGGACCGGACCGGAATTCGCAGGTGTCTGCTGCCATAAGTAGATGGCCCGGGACAGCCCGACAGGATATCTCCGGCCCCGGTTTGTCCCGGTGTCTTCCTATTGCTTGTCCGTCCATTCGCGCGAACGTATCTCTTCTCTTCTTCACTCCCGTTTCTTCTCTTTCCCCCGTCTCGTCTCTTCTCGTCCCACTTCAACTTTCGTACCCGCAATTAACCGGTTTTTGTTTTGTAAACCGACGCTGCCACTTTGCTCGCCGGACCACCGCACCGGAGCAAATAAAAAGATTCGCCGATGAATAGCTGCTCATTTGCATGCCTTTGTCTCAATATTTGCGCGACCCTTCTCTGTTCTGCGACCGGACAATAGCGGTGCAACGGGTGTCCGAGTTGTCGTGGAATTGCAATTTGTGAAAGTCGTCGAGCTGATATTGTCCCTGTGTTACTTCGTTTTTTAAGGAACTTTTTATCGCAGTTTTATATCTGAACTGGCTTTAAATATGGTTTTAAAGATGAAGTCGAAATTGTGATCGTTTCTTTTTAAAGAATTGACAGGTCCTCGGCGGGCGAAACATTCAACGTTAATCTGTCTGGATGAACTATCTGTTAAAAAATCATTAAAAATGGTGATAAAAGGGAAGCGCAAAGTGGAAGTTAAACAACGACTTCCACGGGCGGAGCGGACTATAGAAGCCAGCAATACGAAGTTCAGCAATAAAGGCAAATTTGCCGAGGACAAAGGAGAGTCCAATTCATAAGTTGAGGTCAACAACGGATGGCAGCGGTGAATTAATCCCGCTGATTGAGATAATCACGGCCGTTGTCGCGAGGGTCAACACGGGTTAATATTCTCTGTCAGAATCTGCCGGCTATGGTTTTCCTCTACCTCTGACGACGAACAACACAATTGGAGATTCGTGCTGGCTCGGCACGGCGCGCGGCGCCGCGTCGGAATGGAATTTTCTTTCCCGTCGAAACACTCGTCGGACAGAGAATATTCTGGCTGGTTCGTTCCACGGGAACGTTGCCTCCTGCCAGATTGATCAAGTGGAGTTTTAAAGATTCGAGGGGAAGAATTTTAATTAGTTACCAAGGCTGGAAAGCTTCTTAAGGATTCTCAATGGCCTCTCGAAGCACCTCCGAAACTCTTTAATGCTTCAAGTGCAAGGGAATAAAGTCAGTCTCTTTTTTTCCCGGGCTGCTCCCAACGGCGAGTAGCTAAATGAACTGTTCGCTGCGTCCGCCGAACCCATTCTTCCTTAATTCTTTTCCTCAGTTACCGGACACCAACCGGGTAAATAGAAAGTTCCCGTCGCTTTTTTCCGAAAACTTTTTCCGAACCTCCGCGCCCGGCATAATTGGCTAACGACGCAACCGGCTAGGCTATTCTTTCAGGATAATTTCACGTGATTCGGGATCCTACGTTTTTCATTAGTTAGGATTAGGTTGTTGCATATGGAATGTCCGATTTCACCTGTACGTCACTTTGAGCTATGAAGCTTACGATCCTATCTTCAATTTTAATTTACACACATCGATTTCCTTCTAAACAGATTTGATCTGAACGCGTGGATCAGTGCGATTATCGCGTCTCTTTTCGCATTTGTGGGAAAACAACATATCGACGATAGCATTTTGTGATATTTAGTGAAAATGCGGTGACTAATCAATAGATTGCGGATTTTATGCATTTATGGGAAAAATGAGTGCGTGCAATTTATAAAAGAAATATGTAGTTGCGGTTGTTTAACGTTACCGTTCAAAATCGAACATTTCATATGCAACGATCTAATATTTGAGTATTTTCGTTAGTTAGAGCTGTATTTTCCAGCGTGAAGTAGAGAGAAGAAATTCATTGATCGAAGGGTAGCCGACGTGTAAATAAGATGCGCTCAGAAAAACACTGGTCTGGGGTGAGTTAGGCGAAAAAAAGTGGAGGGGTGAAAATGGCTGAAGTCCCTCATCGACAAATTACGCTCTCGACGCTGTCGGTCCCTTCGTCAGGATCGCTTTTTTCCAAGAGAGACGGCGATCAGCTTCCATTCTTCGCGCATGTACGACCGTTTTCCCCGTTTTCGAAAACCGAGACCTGGCGGCTGCGGGTGGGTTTCGATCTACTTCGAACATATACAGAGGGGGAGAGAGAGAGAGAGAGAGAGAAAGAGCGGGAGTGAGTTAGAAAACGACCGAGGGTTGGTGAAGTGGAGTCTCTTGCCTCCCTTGGCAACGGTCACTTGGAAACCCGTCGACGGAGTGGACATTTCGCGGTGGCTATGGCATAAGGGCGGGCGAGGGGGAGAGGGCGGAGAGACTTTTCGAGACGCTTTTTTACCATCTGTAAAGAGCTTTCGAGGGTACCGGCCGGAAAACGAATTTTCTTCGTTGAAATTTTCACGAGACCGTGCGCCTTCGAGTTTTGCTGCTCGTTAATCTTTCAGAACGATAATCTGGCTTTAAATATGGGATAAGCGGAGCCCGCGAGTTCTATTCCACCGTCTTTGTACCGCTGTTAGCTGGATAAAACACTGTTAAACATTCATATTTCCCGTTTAACGGATGTGCCGAAGATCTGGATTCTCTCAATTTCGCCGTGTAGCTGGCGATTGAACAAAACCAAAATGATGCTGTGCCTTCGTATTTGATTAATAACATTATTACCTTAATTCATGCAAACTCTACAAGAATGATATTTATTTTTCTTGGAACATGTAGGATTGTGCAAACAGCGAATTCAGGAAAACAAATAACCTACAGTAAGCAGTGCATGTAGTATTCAAACACGACTGGAAGGGCATAAAAGGGTCCGGAATGATCAATATTTGTCTACGTCGAGACACTGAGTCGAATCTCCGCGTTCACTTAATCATAAATATTTGTTAAAAACCGTATTAATATCTTAGTATTTAGAATGATTACAAAAAGAAAGGAACTTCCATTTACAAATGGTTAAAAGAATATTGAATAAGAGACTGCGTGGAGTACGCATTATTAACATATTTTCTTGCATTTGAGGAAATTGAAGTCGTTGAATTGTACACTGAATGGCACATGAATTATTAAAAATTCGGTAAAAGCGCATGTAGTTGACACAGCCGAATCGAACAAATGTTCGAAGTTTAATTTCCTCGGGATCGAAGGCGCAGGAGGGCGGGGAAAAGCGAGCGGTACTGGTGTTGCAATCCGGCGATCGTGTAGCATTAATTTCTTCGATTCTCTGCGGCCAGAGCGTGCGCAGTCAATTTATATCCGCGCGGACGGTAATTGTTCATTAGAATGACAAGAACGAAGCGACCACGAGCCGCCCGATCATTTATCTTCGTATCGTTCACAATAATTCCCGGAGCGGGCATACGCGCTCTCGTTATCAAGAAAAATTATAGTGGCCACCCGTTAATGATAGCAACGAAATGTCAGCCACGCGAATAGTGTAAACTGATTCGCCTTTTCTCTCGGCGTAAGAGTCAAGAGGCACGCAATCATACATCGTCCTGAGGACGCGCGGCGAACCCCTCACAAGGAACCGAGGGTCAATCTTTTGTTTAGCCTGCGCCTTTTGTCTCAGGATCTTGCAATTACTCACGTACCCGGCGTACTCGTAAATTGGAGGGAAACCGTACCGTCGTTCCTCTGTTTTTCACCACGTCCCCGCGAACATCCTCTTTACGTGACACCTGTCTACTTATACAGGCTGTTCCATGATAATTCCCTCGGTGCAGCTTAACCTTGAAATCACCAACCGTGATTTATCACAGTGATCGCAGAATCACGATCACGATCGTGATTTTTTAATCTGGAGTGAACTTGCTCACTGCCATCCAGTTCTTCGTCTTGACTGAATTAGTTCTTTCTCTCTTTTAAGTACGCCAATTAGCTTGCATAAAAATATCTGTATATGACGTAAGTTTAAAATTCATTTTAGTACATGTATAGAACCAGCTTAGATTTATAATATACATGTTTTAAATTTTCATTGCAGACACAGATAAAACATTTAAAAATCATGGCCTTTCCTTTTTCCTCCGCACAATATTGCCACGGAGAGCAATTTAAAAACAAAATTATTTACACATTAGCTAGTAAACTAATCCATTTAACGCCTGAGAAAAACTCAAGCTATTAGGTGCACTTTTAAAAAAGTTGTTCGTTGTTAAAATGTGTACGAATACTTTGTACACCGGCTGTAATTGCCGCTAATCAGAGTTGTGCAGAATTACGATTGAATTGCTCCAGGAATTATAATTACAAAGTAATTGAATTACAATGTAATTGAATTAGCACAACTATGCCGCTAATTTAATACTCATCATTTCTCCTGACGCGAGGAGACAATTTTTAAAGCCGACCCGAGAACATTTTCTGGAATGCGTGAAACTTGTGCCTGAGGCAGTATCCTGTGGTTCATGGGTGCTTGCGTTCGATAGGGACCGTGACTCGGTAGAACGGGACACCCACGTACGGGATGGGTATACGTCTTATTTACGATAATTGCTTCTCATCTAACTAAGAGGCGGCCACGCGTTTTCCGGGTTCGCTCCGCTCGCGGGATTCGCTTGTTCCTGATCTACTCGCTTGCTCCCGGTGAGCCTCGGGCTGCAGTCGGGCCGATATTAACCCGTCCCGGTAGCTACCCGCAGCATCCTCCTCCCCTCGCAGCGTTATCTCGATTTATGGCTATCGAACTGAGACTTCTTGTGGGTTTAATGCGAGATCTATCTCGGCTACATTTAGCCGCGCGGAAAATCGAGTAACGAAGCCTGAATCCCAGCCGGCGGCGGATCATCCTTATTATCCGGCTTGATCGCCGATCGTTTGTAACGCGACGCGCCTAAGATGAGGCAATTATTAATCACTTGGACGATTTTCTTGCAACGCGATACACTCGCGACCTAACTCGAGCAGGGTAATGAATTTTCGTTTTACCACGGTGACGATTATCGGATGGCTCGAGGAAACGATGTTAATCTTTCTTGCGGTGTAGTTGAACGAGCTTGCTGAGAGGAGGCTCTTCACTTTTTTGTCGAACTAAATTTGTTTAAGAGAAAAACGTGTAATGTTACTAAACACGTTCATATTACAACAGGATCCGTAGACTTGTTATACACAGTACGTAATAAGGGATTATAAAATTTCATTTAGGAAGAAAATGGCAGGAGACGTCGAGCAAAACAGATAAAATGTATCCTCCCTCTTTCCATGCTCTAAAAATAATTATAATAAATATATGTGACAATATTATTTGGTACATAATGTATGATAATTAGATTGCGGATCTTTATACAAATTAAAAATGTTCGCATTGATTGCAGGACACAGGAGCCAAATAAGAATTCTTTTCTTTGTTCACGTCCACTGTTTTAAATTGTACGTACCCATTTCTGTCATAAATGCGTAAAATCCGCAGTCTAATGATAATGCACGAATAAAATTTGCATAAAGTTCTTCCATCTACTAATTACAGTATCATAATCGTGTGCCTTAAACGATGGGGGGATCCCCGAAGGCCGCCTTCTCAATTTTATCGGAGACCATGGTCGTTCCTGCGGGATCAAGTTGCGGAAAAATCGGAAACCCCGTCCGGAGGAGATCGGGACGACGCGATGGAAAGAAGGTCGTTTTGTTGGAAAATACGCTGGAAGCCACAAGAGATTTCTTCAACGGGGAACACTTTCACGCCTCGTTGGCTGCGACATCGATTATAATGCTAGTCAGCCCGGGAGCTTGATCGATACGAGGCACGACTAATTTCGAAAAAAAAAACCATGTAAATCCCCATTAATGCTCTAGACAGCGATACATCCATCGACATCATACGCGGCGAAACTATCAGGACCCGTCCAGAACGTTAACGTTACATTTCACTTATCGGCTGCGGTGAGTTTTTCTCGACGAAAGGAAAATGTTTTTTCATCGTGACACAGGCTCACCCCCTCGAGCAAGATAATATTTTAAATCCCGCAGAAAATACAGTAGTACAGACAGTAAATATTGCGTCGCTTCCTCGCGTAGTTTCAAGGTGAATGCATTATGCATGCACCCGTTGACATGTGTGTAATCCTGCAGGAAATTTTTTAGCTATCGCAAGTGCAACCACAGCGAGTGGATAGAGTAGATAAATATTTCGGTGGAAACGAGCAGAAACAAAAGACGCGTTTCCGGTAGCCATTTTAGCCGGTTGTTTCCGCGCTTAAATTACGGTGCGCTTTCGGGGAAGCAAACGGGTTTCGGCTTGAAAAACAGAGGAGATCTGACTGAAAGCGACGGCCAGCATTTAGCACCGTCCGTCTTAATGGGCCGAGTTAAATCCTGTAAGTTAGGAGTCGACGAAATATCGCACGGGATTTAGAAGAATGCGGGCAAATCGATGGATAAACAGCGGAGGCCGTTCATGCGTGAGACGGCGAAATTCGTCACGGCTTAACGTTGATTCGAGAGAGAATCGGAAGGGAGAAGCCACGGCTATTCAACGTCTTTATGTGCAACTACTGCGATAGCTCATCGGCCAGATGAGTGATGTTGCCTAGTTAAGCTCGGACATCCCTATTAGGAATCGCTGTTTACGATGGAAATGCCGGCGCGCGTCCCGCTCAAATTAAATATTTAACGACGTAATAAATAAATCTCACCATTCAGCGTTCTCTGCTATTTAAGCCCCCACTCTTATTAACACATTCACGGCCCCGTCGGACATGTGCGAGCGACAAAAATGAACACGTGTCATTAATTTATAAATTTTCTTTGACATAATATACGAAGTTCGTGCGCAATCGTTTTAATTATCTATAATGGTTACTGGTTCATAATCTATAGAAATACATCTACAGAGCGGATAGGTGAAGATCGTGACGAGTCTAGTCGAATCTATTGTTTCCGAGTGAACTTTCGAAAAAATTCTACTATTATACTTATGACCCAATATTTCTCCGTTCACATACTCTTCCTACTTTCTCCACGCTATACCTCCCACGCTCAGGCTCTACAATTACCACGCTAAAATCGCACCTCGTACCCTAATAACTCCATCGATCCAATCAGAGCGAAGACGATGCGCCAAGAGACACTCTCGAGTTCCTTATCCTCTTCCTCGCCAGCCGGTTAATCTAATTCCCGAGTGTCCGCTAAAAAATCTTCTATGCGAAGAAGACGCCCCGGATGCGTAATTGGGGCTGCGAGTGTAAAGTTCAGTCTGGAACGATTCCGACTTTGAACTGGTCAAACTTTCAATTATCATCGAGCGATTTTTTAAACGAGAGAGATTTGTTAGAAGAAATTGCCGCAAAATTGACTTTGACCTTGAAATTCTACGTCAAATTTTGTTATGCTACTCACATTCTACTCGCCATGGGGACCAAACTTGTCAAAGGAGCCGTAGGTTAGGTTAAGTTTGGTCTCCATGGTGAGTAGAATGTGATACAAGCATAAAAAAATTTGAAAAAATCTAAAATCTTTCTAACTCGAAAATATTTATTTTATTTATTATCTACACGAACAGAGTAACATAATACGACAATCAAGAAGAGGATCAAGAATATTAAGAATTAACAAACTAATTACGCTGAAGATCTGTATAAGATGAAAGCGAATATGAAAGTAAATTAACCCCTTTACGCGTTGTAAGATATTTCGAAGTAGACATGTGTTGAGTTTGAATACGTTTTAAGATCATCGTGATATAAACTCGTGTAGCGGTACCTACGCTTGCATTGTATCAACGTAGAAATAGAAAGCTAAGCATGCGTGTTTTATAGTAATATTTTAATGGATATGATACTTACAACCCCTGGACATTCAACTAGGACAACCCAACACGATTTATGTTTCCCCCTTTCGGCTTGATCGCATCTCATATATTTCCCGACATGCTTCGCACATACTGCTTTATCATACCCTCTATGTTCTCATAATTTTGTCAGATGTCCACAATTGTAGTTTTTCAATTGGACAGTACGAGAGTGGCGGTGCACGGATGAATAAATTATATAGAAATTCACGATGAAATTCAAGTGAACCGAACTGTTCGCTCAATCATTGTTTTTCACTGAAACAGTATTGCCGTAAACGCGTAGAATCCGCAGTCTACCTATGTATAACCAGCGTGTTGGCGGTGCCGGCGTGGCGCCAGCTCGGAAAACCGATCCGAAAGATCGTAAATGATCGTTTCGACACGCACGTCTCGATCGCGTGACGATCTCCAGGGTCGCGGGCGAGGATAAAAGTCCTTGCGCGTCGTATAGTATCGTCGCGGAAAGGAAGGAGACTTGTAAGGTGGTCGGAGCGGAACCACCCTGTTCGGTCGCTGCTCCACTCGAAGCTGAGAGACGAAGAGGAGAACGAACCAGCCCGGAATAAACGGTCTGGCCTGCGGGCATAATTAAACTTGTCGCTTAAAAATGAGTAGCCACGAAGGCGCCGTAAACACCGAGTTTCGGAGAGTGCATCGGTGGAGCTGTTCCCGGTGAGCGGTAATTAACGTTCTGCTCGGCGGCGACCGCTGCGAAACGAAGAGGGCAACGAACACCGGCTCGGCAAGAGTGCAAGAGAGCCACAGAGGAAATTCTCCTCTCCTTTTACTTTATCCTTGAGTGGCTCGGTCCACGGGGGGAAGAAGGGAGCGGAAAGGTCGCGGCACGGAAAGGAGAAGACGACGCGCCGCGCGCCAGGCGACAAGGAAGAGCGCAGGTGAAGGAAATAATTTGCTGGCACCAGCCACGACCACGTGAACCGGCCATGGATCGAAACGGAGATCGGCCTTAGATCCTATTAGGCTTTTGCTCGGTTTTAACACATTAGCCGATCATTTAATCATTTTTCAAAGTTGTCTCAGCGGAGGGGGGATCCGCTAGGGATTGGAAATGTTCTACTTCTCCGAGTGAAAAGGTTTAATGGATACTTCAATTGCGAACCAACAAGTCATCCCCGGTTACGTCACCTAATAATTTTTATTTGGGATGATAATGTGAATGAAGATCTTGATGCAACAATTGGTCGAACGAAATTGCAATTAAATAGCAAAAGTAAAATGCACGAGAACCACGAAAGGATCTTTTGTATAAGTAATTACTATTTTTGAGGAGTGTACGAGGAATACCATTCCAGCATTATAGAAATTAGTGCACGATGTAGTGCGATCTTCACGAGACAACATGAAGCACATAAGCAATTTGCAACCGTTTCGCATTTTGTGGACTAGGCACCGCGATTACATCCGGCTCTGGATGAATTTTCTGGACTTTTCTGCGCCGGTAACGGGACCAGCGGAAAGTATTAGATAGAGGATCGGAACAGTAAAGGGAATAAAAAGAACGGAATCCTCTTTTAACTTCCTCTCGTTCCGTCTCAAGGAATTCCCCCGGTTTCTGCAAGGGGATAAAGAACGCGATGACCTCTTCCGCCGATAGGATCTAAATTAAATGGCTAATTAATTGCCGGGACGTGCATCGTGCGCCGCAATTAATTGCCTTATTTCGCGGTCCCTGAATTGGCCTGCGGTGACAGCCTGATGAGAATTATTACGTCATTAGGTCAGAGGAATGAACCGACGTCGGTGAATAGTAATCCGCGGTACAAATAACATTTTCGTTCCCGGTCAAAATTAACCAACCAGCCCTTCCGCAGTAAACTCGCAAACTCATTGCTACGCGGAGCTCGTTAACATCGGCGAAATATAACGCGATTCTTAATACACTGTTATTACAAGCCGTCTGAAAGCTAGTCCAGACGACGACGACGCGACGCGACGATCGCTGCGAGCTACACCGACTCCAAAAAGTTTTTCAACTACATTTCCTGGTTTCCGAAAAGTTGTCGTTGCTTAACGAAGCCTCTACTCTCGCCATCCGCCGTTTGTTTTATTCGAAGAACGTTCCTTTTTTCTCAAACAAGTCAAAAGTGTAATGTAACGCGCGACGTTCGGCTGATTAAAAGAGTCTTATTCTACTTAAACTTTCGAGTCAGAGTAGACTGTCTACATTCTCCAGAGTAATCCAGAACAGAATTCCACGGGAGAATGGCATTTCCGAATTTGTTTTCGGTTGTTTTTGGTAGCCAGGCCGGGCCATAGTAAATCTGATCCTGTCCCTTTTTGCCAGTGTGTTCCCTATTTTCCCGGCATCATCGAAAACAGATTAGCGGGTGCTCTTAAAGGCACGAGAGGAGAGTAAAAGGACAGACAAGAGAGCACACGGCGAAATCGCTTTCGTGCCGAGGGGCGAGGTTAAGTGAAAGAATAGAGGTTGCGTGATGCTCCCGGATTCGGGAGTAAAAAGGATAAACGTCCCATCTCGTGGGAAGTACTTAACGAAATCCTCTCATCCGCGCGTCTGTCTCCCGAAGCTGATCCTGCTCTCTCGCCTAAGTTTTCCTCGTAAAACAGCATTAATTGCAACCATTTCCCACAGAAAGCTATCAACCGAAAGCCATAACCGTTCTGAACGCAATCGTCAGAATGTTGAGCCGCTTTTTACTGGTGTACTCCAGATTTCAAAATTAACCCCGCATCCCAAGATTCCCTCACCTTGCACTTTAATAAACTATTATATAAACGTGTAATTTCTCTAAATATACAGTCCTCGACAAAATAATAAGACACCTAGCATATTTTTAAATTCCTTAAGTAGAAAATGTACGTTGCATCCCGTATGTTACATACTATCCCCAAAGTAAACACGCAAAATCTTAGGATGTATATATTCTTAGATGTAAATGCTCTTAGATTAAAATAGAGTAGGACTGTTTAATTTTAAGGCTATTCGTGTCAAGGAGGATTTATAGGAAGCCTGAATGTTTAGCATTAAGCGAAAAACAATTTGTTATCCGCCCCCGAGTCTCTCTTAACGATTTATTAATAGGACGTCGGAATGATATTACTTTCGCGGCTGGTAATACGTCTTTCATCATTCCCGTTCCTTTCATTCTTTCGTTCTGCAAAATATCAGTGTTTACCTTGCGGTATTTTCCCCACGGCTGTAAATCATAATCTGATGCAAGAATGTTCGTGGCTCGTATGACCGTCATTATTTACGCATCCTGCTACGAGCAGAACGAGGGTCCGCCGCGCCGCCGTCCGCCCTTCTGGCCCCCATAACGTTACCCATGAGTTTTAGGAGAGAAGAAATCCCTCTATCAGCTCTGTTTCGCGCCACAGGGATTATAGCGTCCTCCTCGACCAGCCCGCACTTCAAATTCGATGAGTTTGTTTTTCCCTCGGAACTATACTTCCCTTCGGATTTCCATTTTTATTCGGCTCGTTTATGGAATTATATCGTTAGCCCGGCTTTAGCGTCGCTGCTCCGAGGACACATAAACCCGGAAAATATATACTGCAATGTTGAAGTAATATTTTCTTCAATTCATTATTTTTTAACACTTATACTCGGTTGGTGACTCTGATTCACCACTAAAAATTGCTGTACTATTGTTCAAAACATTTAGGTATTTTATGAGGTATTCTAGGTCGGAAGGAATGTTTAATTTTCGAGTGAATAATATTGTTTGTTGATGTCGAGACGAGCACACGAAATCTCTTCAGCCTGACAAGCAATTAACGACAAAGTAGCTCGGACAGTGGTAAAAAGAGAATCTCGGGGCCGAAATCAGACAGTGGGAAATTTCCCTCTCCTTCTCCGGGAATACGAGAAACGTGTAAAAAAAGTTCGGATCAGACGAGTGCTCTCGACCGAGCCCATTCTTCGCCTCCTTTCACCACGCTTTTTTTTTCGTCGGGGTGCTTATTGTACACCTGTCTTCGACTCGTCTGTTTGTTCACACCCCCGGGTTACCCTATTCGACCGACGGACAAATAAATAGGTAGATGGACGCCGCGCCGCACCGCACCGCTTCGATCGACACCTCCTCACCGTTCCTCGTTTCGTCATTTCCTCTGTGTGCGCGCGAGGGAACACCGTGCTCGGTATTTCATTCGAGCAATTTAAAAGGGTTGTTTGACGGGAACGCGAGGACACCTGGCGCCGCGATGTCGGTACGCCGAAAACCAGCTGTGCACAGATTATGGCTGGTCGCTTTTTTTCCGCGCTGAAATTCTTAATGATATTGGCCGTCCCGGAGATGATACAGTGCAGTCGTTAAAATTGCACCGGCCGGCCGTGCAGATTTCCACGGGATCGCGTTTTCGAGCCTCTCGTACACCCTTGCTCAAAAGTATGTATCACTTTTGCGAAGCATAATTTAATTTATTATTGATCAACGATAGTTTTCGTTACATCTCTCGTGACCTTGAATGACCTTAAGCAATTATGGTCACTGAATTCCTAATGAAAGGGACCATCATCGTCGGTGCTTCAAAAGGGGAGGTCCCGTTTAAAAAAAAATGAAGGTGACTTTGAATGACCTCTTGCAATTGTAGTCACTGAATTCCTAATGAAAGAAACTTCGTATATCGCGCCGTGAAATAAATAAAACTAGAGAACGGGGAGAGTGTGTGCTATCGGACGCGATCTTCAACGTAACACCATGGCGTCGAGGAAAAACTGGAAGCTCGAGAGAATCGATGTCTCGCAGGTCGCTCGGAGGTAAAGCAGCGCAATTTCCATGAAAGGCGTAAGCTGGAAACTTTGAGCGTCTTTGTGTTGCAAACTCGTCAAACGTCTTTCCCGAGTCCTCGTTCGCGCCGCCTCTCTTTCAGAATAGATAAACAGTGATCCCTCTCCCGGTGGAAAGGGATGAAGAGCAGGGATGCTCCCTCTCGCCTCTGGTGGCGGCTTGTAATTACGTAAACTGCGCGGATAACAAGACCGTGCCCGTAAAGAAGTTACTTTTTCTCTCGCGGTGAGCGCGGAGACTTCGTTAAAACGGTTGCGAGGAAGGCAAAAGGATTCAAGGATAGAATCCTGGCCGCTCGTACATTCGGCATCCTCGTTTCTCCAAGTTCGCTCGCCGGATTTTCTCTCTCCTTCTATTTCCCCGTGTCACCGCTCGCTTCCGCCATCGGTTATTTTAATCGTCCTCCGCCTGCTGGAACAGGGGAGTTCTCTCGGGGAACACGGAAATGAAATAGACGTTTCATTTTTCATTCACTTCCCTTCCGTTCCGAAGCCCCTCTTCCTCGATCTTTGTTTCGGTTCTTATTAACTAAAGATGATTCTTGCTGATGGGTTTACTCGCTAAGCGGATGAATAGAGAGATTGGGAAGCTCGCTCGGCCCGGCCGCTCTTGCTAAACCTTCGAAATAAAGGGAAATATTCTTCCATCTTGTAACTGTCGCGAGATCGATCTTCCACTGCCACGCAGTTTCGATTTGATTCGATTTCGCCTTTACTAAAAATACGATTAGAATCTAAATCTACAGTGCTATTCTGTGAAAAATCTTCGTCGTACTGTATGCTTATAAGAATGAAAAATCAAGTTAAAAGTATCTTCAGACGAAGCAAAAACTTAGAGAATCTTGTTCGCAATAAATGCATAAGAGCCGTGATTCAACCATTATAAACGAGAAGAGTCTCTCGGTGTTATCGGTAGGGGTAAACGCGAATGGCTGTACCATTCAGAAAAAGGTCAGCCGACGAGTATCGCGTACTTTACAGCATCGTAAAGTCTTTTAACGATTGGCACGCAGGGGATCGACATTAGAGAGCGTCGCCGTCGTGGAACGAGACCAAAAGGTGGGTCCTACGGAACGATCGAGCAAGAAAGTGTGAAAGAAAGAGACGACGGAGCCGTTGTCCCGTTGTCCTCGAAATGTCGCTGTAACGTTGGTTTAATGATCTCGAGGGGCTCGTGCTAACTGGGCGCTCAACAATTTAAAAAAAAAACAAGGTAGAAAAGCTTAGGTAAGGACGGTGCTCGCTAAATATTCTTTGTTCTTTGTGTAGACAGCGTTCTAGGTATTCGGTTGTTGGTTTCTGTGGGATTTTTCTATGTCTGTATTCGCTGGCAGTCTACAGAGCAGTGTTTACAAGGCTCGAATCACGAGATCCGCTCGTTTACCGGCGCGTTGAACGCTCTCGCAGCCATGAGGATCGTTCCATCTTCTTGACAGACCGAGCTCGCCGGGTGTGACGTCTTGTTTCGGTTCGCGTGAGTCGGCACAATCGGACGACCGACAATAGACCGTCCTCAAAGAGAAATTTAATTGATTCACCAGTGCGCGGCGTGGCGTCGCGAAGTCGAGGCCGACGTTTCATTTTTTAATTATGCCGAGGATCGTGTCAGGGCGAATCATTCTTGCTCGCGAACCAGACAGCTCTCGAGTGAAGAAAGTGAAACGGTCTTAGACCCGGGGGTTACACTCGGTCATTCGCTTGAAAACGGCTCGCCTCTTGGCGAGTTTTAATAGTTACGCGGTTAACTACCGCCAAATATATGAACGCAGGATGAGTCCGAGTGAAACGCGATACGTGGTTCGGATTCGACGGACTGTGGTGACTAAGAGACGATGCAACGATCACGTACAAATCACTGAATGACTGGTGTAATCGTATTCCACTCGTTAGTCCGATCTAGTTGCGGATTGATACTCGTCGGCGCAGATTTCCCTATTAATCCGACCGTGTTTGAAACGCGTTCCGGAATTTTCACGTGCCAGCACGTCGCGTCACGCCTCGTCACTGACGACTACATAGGTTCCCCATTCCATCTATCTCTCTCCCTCACTGTCGCTTGCTCTTTTATTTTTACCGTCTGACGTTAATGAGAATTGGCAGGGTGATAGCAGGAACGCAAGCGCAGGAGAGCGTTAGGTAACTAACGAGACTGGTCACAATGCACAAAGGGTATTATTTCCCCGATAGGTTTGAATGGATCCGCCGAATCCCATTCAGTCCTACCTTTCCCTTCGTTGCGTGACCGTCCTCTTGTCCTCCCTCTTCCTCCCCCCCCATCCCTGTCCCTCTCGATCACTATGCGTGTTTCCCGTGCGATATTCGATCTATTATTTTCTCTTTGTTTGTATCTTCATCTATCTGCTTTTACCTATCTATTTGCTTCGCCCCTGGTATCTAACGTTCTTTGCCCTGTTCGCTTCCCCTTCTACCAACCCGCTCCTTTGATTGCTTTATTTATGGTCGCTGCCCCGTTGGGGCAGCTGTTCTTCCTTTGTTTCAATTCGGATTAGAGTGCAGACGGTGTTCGAGCTTTTCGCAGATGCGTCAAATTTGACTCAACGATTTTTCTGAAAATTTCGGTCGTTTCGATTACGACGATTAGAATCTTTTTATCCGGAACAATCTCGCCAATTAAAGAAGAGTTGCGCCGAGCATCATCCGATACGGGGACCGACTCGTGCTACTGGGCGGCCGAGAGTCGATGACGTAGAATCGGCTACCCCCACCCGGTCGGCCAGCGCGAGTCGAGGGTCCTGTCCGGAACTGTTCGGGCCACTAGAGCGTGATAGTGGGGGCAGCCGATTCCCACGTAACCGACTCTCGACGTTTTCGGCCGGGCGCTCCATGTTTACGCGCGCGGTCCTTCTCTATGCTCAGCAAACGTGAAGGAACGTAGTACCTCTACGCTTTCGAGACCTCCATGCCCCCCGAGGTAGTAACACTACGCGAGGGAAGAGTGTACCGTATTAGATAAGAGCATGCGTGGAGTCGCCAAGAACCTAACAGCGCCTTCAGGCGCAATACGAGAAGTGGGACCCTGTCTCCACTGTGAAAACCCTTGGGCGGTGGGCTTTTCCCCACTGCCCTTAAACAAACAAAAACAAAAAAGCCCGCACGAATTGTTCGCAAAGATTAGAACAGACCAGCATTTAGGGAATACCCCACAGATCCAGAAACCAAGTGCAGCCTGGGATAGACCACTTTCGCCGATCACGGCGAACGGTATCGCAGAGCTCGTAACTCAAACGGTTCGAAGGGACGGGAGAAGAAAGCCCGCGTCATTAAACAGCATTCCGACGACGTTCAGCTGATTCGGGGATGACGTCGCGTGATTGACACGCAGAGGGTTGAAACACAGAGGCTCGGGCTTCGCTGTTGAACACGGCGAAGTAAAGGAGGGAATGCGTAGGCGATCGGATGCCAGCAGACGCGGCGCGATGAGTTATCGATCTCGGTTTCGATTGTCCGTTGCGCGCCACCCTCCTATAACGTTGCCTCGGTTTTGTTGCCTCCCCTCTGTTTCGTCTCCTCCGGCGACGCAACCACCGCCACCATTACGCCGGTACCAACCTCCTTGTTAATGAATTCTCTCTCGAGCGCCACGATCGGTAGCCCGCAATGTCTGCTTATCGATGCGCGCTGCCAACCGCCGAGCCGCGGAAAAACCCTTCTCTACAACCCCTACACGCGAATTATGGCAACGGAGCGCGCAGATCAACGCGTGTAAAAATTACAGTAATAATTAACAAAACCGCGTGCCACTTCTCGCACGACTTCTCCTTCATCGTGAATGATTGTCCACGTAATTAACGAGTTATTTGTATTCCTCCGGCGTGTCGATTTATTTATTAATCTCGCGCAACGACGTAATTAAAATGTGTACCGTTGTCGCGGGGCGCGCGCGCGCGCGCGATTGTAGCTTTCCGCCCGATAAAATTCATATTTTACGCGTGTAATTGGATCGTTTAATTACGTTAATAAATAACCGGCCGGATTTCACGGGGCTGACACTCGAAAATGTCCACGCACGCGAAAACCGGCCGGCACCCGGTAAATGGATTGCCGATCGTGTAAATACCCGCGAAATGATTTAGCGATATTACGATGGCTTTTATGCAGGTAATCAATTTCGATTCAACTCCTTGCTTTCTTCCGTTCGCTCGTTCTCTCGTCCGTTCGTTTCTTTTCGCCCTAACCGGCCGCCACCACGCGTTTTCCGCTAATGAATCTCCTGGCAACGATCAGATATCCACCGTCGATGCTGGCAATTAATGGTTTCGTGCACTTTTCTACGTGTACACACCAACGAGCAAGAGTTTCTGGCACACCTAGGTCACCCATAGTTCGCGACCGAGTGGATCGTTCGACCGTCATTTCATTTAGACTAAGAGGACGATAGGGAAGAGAAGAAGAAATCTGAAAATCACGATATCGCGACTCGGAAGTTTTCATTATGAAGCATTCCATAAAAATAATATCGTTGTTGCTTATTAAATTGAAAGGGTAATAAATAATAAATGGAATAAATGGAAAACTCTTCTGAAAGAAATTGTAACTGGAAGGAGAACAATCTTCGAATTGCCGTCTGACTAATTAAGGAATATACTACTGGACGACATATTTAATGCTTTCCATTTGAGTAATAACTAGACTGCCGATCTTTGTGCAAAATAAAAAACGTTCGCATTGATTGCAGGACGCAGGAGTCAAATTAAAATTGTATTCTTCCTGTTAATTATCTTATTAAACTGAAACTGATACCTTGATGTCCTTAAATATTTTCAACATGTCCACTACTTTAAATTGCACTTGAAATTGCACATAAACTCCACAGCCTGCTATTAATAACACAACGAAATTATTAATAACATACGAGAGTACAAGTACAACATGAAGTTGTTCCGTATGAAACGTTTCGCCGTTGTTAAACCGAGCATCCGCTTCGATCGTTCTGCATTATTGTACTGTGTTGAGCGCGTATTTCCGCCTAAGTAGCTCATAACAATGTTCGAATGTATTTTCGAGGGTCAGCATTCCCGCAAATCCGTTCGGAAGCATTCGCCGGATCGGGTCGGTGCTACTGCTTCGCGTCGAGTGATTAATCACGGATTATTCTTCGATCCGAAGAGATCCTCTCGATTAGTTGAAATTCTACTAATTACTAATTTGCATAGTAAATGCACCGCTCGCGTGGCCCACGGGAATTACCGTGGCTCCGAGCGGGACCTCGAAGGATTTAGCCCGGACACGAGATTGACAATCGTAGATAGCTAGAATTTTTGAGCCGCGATTAAATTGGAGGAAGATTTCGAGGATCAGAGGAATCGGATTAATGGTCGCGACCGCATCGAATTTCTTTAATACGACGATACACCGGGGGACGACCGCGGGACGTTCCAATTACCCGTCATGCGACCGATGCTTTATTAAACTCTACCGAAAGCAGAATCAATCGCGATATCTCTCCCTCCTTTCCGTTCGAAGTATTTTACTGCCCGCGATGATCGTTCTACACGAAACAGCGACGGCCAGACGAATACAGAATAATTCGTTTAATGAATAACCACGGGGCGGATTCCGCGGCGCGAAACGGCGAGGAAAACATCCCGGCTAAGCATCGAAATAAATCCTTCGCCGGCATTGTTCCCATTCTTCCCGGGAATCGACGGAGTCGTCCTTTTCATCGTGTACCCTCGACGTGGCCGGGTCTTCTCGGAATTGTTAAGCGGCTACGTTAACGGTGGGCGTCGACTTTCGAGGCCGACTCCGGTGGACGTATGCATTAACAACTACGGGAGGGAGATCCTGAAAGGACGAAGGAAGAAGACGCGGAGCTGCCGACGAAAGGGGGAAACCAGGAGAAAGGAAGGGAGAGAGAGAGAGGGAGAGAAAGAAGTCCAGACAGGGTTAAAGTCCCCGGGCCAGGAAACTCCGAGAGGGCAGTGCCGTAACCACGGCTTGATAAATTACAGTATTTTTCGATACCCCGCAGGAAAAAGAAGCCCGGCGTCGAATATGAGCGGCGCCCCTAATGGAATCCGATGGATTACAGCCGCGTAGAGAGGAACGATTTCTCTCGGAACGTCCGGCCAGGCTCTGGTATTTCTTTTTATCGAGTATAATCTCAATTTGGCAAGGATCTACGCTCGCCACCATTCCTTTTCTCTTTTTTCATCTTTGTCGATCTGGTTCTCTCCATCTATCTATCCATCTCTCTTCTTCTCTCTCTGTTTGCCCCTCCCGCGAGTAACGATTACGGTTCCACTCTTTAACGAACGAGGCCAGTGTTTGCGTTTTTCAAAGGGTAAAAGAAAATCTGCGGCCGGTCTTCGGATACCCTTCTTTTTTTCATTAAATACCCTGGAAAATTATTCTTTGATCGGTGGCGGGAGGCTTCTCGGTCTGAACACCCTCGTGTTCGTGCAAATCCGAATTTTTCTACATCACTTTAAACTATTCAGTGGACCGCGGATTTGCAGCATTTATGAAAATACTAATGTAGGAGAAACATTGATGAGGATGAATTTAATATTCGTTGTATAAATTATAAAGTATAAATTATACTAATATGTATATCAGCTCTTTGTTTAAGTGTCAACTATATTTTATACCTTATTCTATGATATAATACGCGCTTCTTTTTTTTCGTTGGCGAAGCTCTTGTTTCGTCCTCCGCGCATTTGCATACGCCATAAAGTCAAGTCAGCAGTCCACTGATCGCTAACTACCCAATCGCATAAAATTCCCTGCAGAGAGCCCTTTGTTCGGTTCTCGAAGCAGAATATTCGTCAGCAATCTGCAAAATTTCTCAAGCAGGATAACGGAGAAGAATTTTTCGCTGGCGCGAGGATGTTTGCTCATCCAACCTTGCACACACTTTAGATGGGATTTCGATCGGACACCGGTAGAGTTTCAGGAAAAGAGATCGTACGATTAATCAAGATACAATGTCACGGTCTGCAAGAAGAGCTGTGTAACAGAGTAATTGCTCTGTTTAACCGGTGAACCAAGCAATTTGCTGATCTAGTTAGATACTGCGATGCAAAATGCTTGCGTTCGCGGATTACTTGGTTAAATCGAAATTCGAATTAATGAAAACTGTGTGCACAAATCAGGTGGTATTAACAATATACAAATGTAGCATGAGGGATGTTCTTTACTGTTCCATGTTGTTTAATAAACCTAGCAATCTTTCGATATGACATCCGTTTCTTGCCAAGATGCTGCACTAATTGCCGTTGTTCAATTCAAAATCACAAAAAAACAAAAAAAATTTGCCAGAGAAATGTCCGTGGACGTAACCCTGAGGAGTGTCCTGAAGGGTGTGTTCGATCAGGGATCGGCAGAATCTGAGAAAAAAGGAGACGAGAGACCAGTCGGGACTGGGTGTCACGACCCAGTGGAGGAATGGCAAAGAAGACAGAAGCGACGAAGAACTATTAGGGCAACGCATCACGCGGTTCTCTTATCCGCGAAGGGATCTTCGTTCCCCGTTGGTCCTCCGGTTAGGGTGGCGCTGGTGGTATTGTTCGACCTTGTCGACGCCGATGATGGCGGGCCTTATCTCGGTGGTCGCGCGTGACTGGTCCTTGACAGAAGACACGACGGCGAAAGGGGAAGAGGGAGGAGCCCGGGGGTGGTAGGGTTGGTGCCTTTGCACAGCCTCTGGAAAGTCTGACACGGCGTACTCAGACCGAAACGCAGAAACAGTGCAGATAACGAAGAGAGAAGCGACGGAAAGGGGAGGCTCGCGCAAGAGCCGCTTGGAAAAAGAGAGATTGCGGAGATAGCGGGGAGAAGAGAAAGGTCAGAGACCACGGAGCGAAGAGCGCACCTCGCGGGGTGAGATATCAACGCGATTGCATACTTTCGAGGGGGAAAATCATGCGGGATTAACCGTGGCTCCTGTGATCTCTCGGCTGACGCGATTATTTTATTTCTAATCTAATTGTACGATTCACGTCGCTTGAAATCTGGCGCGTGACGACATTTCTGTAGACAGCGCGGTATGAATACAGCAATGGAAAGTCAAGTAGAGCTTTCATTAATATCTATTAGAGTAACTGTTTCATAATGTTCCGCACATTCGCACACATTATCAGCGCATAAAATCCGCAGCGCAGCTGTTGCAATTCTATAATGATGATGATAATGCCCAGCTGTTACAGTACTACGTAACTAAACTGTGCGTATTTATGCGAGTCTTCATTTTCATAGACGCATCGCGGCACGATGAAATTAAAAACAACAGTTAATATTAATTTTTACATCGCCCTATCAGGATATTACGGGGAATTTCTCTGACCTGATCTAGAAAAACAGAAATTGTCCCTCGCATTAAGCGCAACAGATAAGAAAATATATTTACAGCGAAGACCGGGACGGCTAGGAAGACGCGCAAACGAGAGTAGAAGTTTGTCCAAGTAGAAGGAAAAACGGGTAGGGGGATAAAAATGTAGAAACTGTCGGATCGCGTCAGATAAGACGTAGGCGAAGGATGAGGCGGAGGAGAAAGCGGATCCCATGGAAAACGGGGGTGGATGTGGAGAGTGGGAAGGGTAGAATGTCGTCTGATAACGGTTCTCGTCTCGCCGACAACCGGCGCCGGTCGCGCGCCATATAAAACACCCTCGCGCCTCGTTGGTACCATGAATGCACCGATGCACCGATGCGACTCGCTTGCGACTGCAATTTCCACCTTCGACCAGGACTAGCCGGGACGCCGTTCGATGCCGGCTTTCCGTGTCTTCTCAATGGCGATCCAGATAGTCCATTCCGGCGTCCACCGTGCACGATTCGTTACGCGATTGACATTCGAAGCGATACAGTCGATCCGTTCCCCGCGCACCCGGCGCGGCGGGAAAGGGATCCAGACGATAAACAATAACACCGGCGGGTATTGGTTCGAGAGATTGCATAGGAACGGTCGCAAGGTTATCGGCCGGGGTCGTAGTCGTATTTTTTCTTCTCTGTTATTTTTATTTTGGAAGGGAGAACGACGGGGACGATGTAACTGACATAATCGAGTGTAAATTGATGGATGACGTCTACGCTTCGTGAAACTGCGTCCTGGAAATTGATGGCGGTTGCGGCTGGGGCCGTTTGGGGGGTGAACCTGGCTTCAGGTACGAGAGGCGTGTATTAGAATTGAAATTAGGAGAATGGGGTGAGAAAACATGATCTCGGGGACGAGGGTTGGGTTGATCGAAGAGTTTTGCAGCGAGAAGGCAACTCCAACTTCGGCGCGTCTTTTTTCTTAGAGGGTGGATACTAGAATCTACTACAATATGCTAGACAATACAGGGTGTCTCCTTTATTTTTAATGACACGAAAAATATTTATGGCATAATTTAAATGGTATCGAAGAAGGAATATCATATAAGCACAATTTTTCTTGTCCGGTTATTTTTTCATAGTTTTTTTCAAGGTCATCGTTATTCTTTTACCGGGAAATTTTTTTTTGTTATTCTGCTGAATATGCTTAAGTCATTACCTTCAGGTGACCTTGGAAAAATAAAGGAGATATTTCAGTGGCCTGCTTTGGCTGAGACACCCTGTATAAAGACTGAAATGTAAAAGAATACAGTGGTGTGATGAATGTATTATACAATACTATTTTTATATGTTATTTTTTCACGGGAGACTTTCTGTTCGTCGGCAGCTCCACCCACGCGCCTCGGCGCCGGAAGCCCCCTAACCCTTTCGCCGTCGTCGGTGTCGAGACATAAAGCGTTAAGCGGAGCTAAAAGAATTCATTTTACGGAACCGATGATGCCGAAAGTCGCGACGCCTGCACGGTCCGCCCGGACGTCGAAGTAGCCAATTAAAATCTCTTTGGAGTCTTTTTTAGAACGGCATGACGGCGTGAAGGAGGGGCGGGCTAATGAATTCTGGCAGAGGGTGTTGGGACGTAAAGCCGGTTTCCAGCGTAAATGCTTGGGACCAGACATCGAGCCAAGAGAACGGGGGGTCGAGAGGGGAAGGGGAGGGAGTGGCAGGAGATAGGTGCTGGTACAGGGATTCCTGGTGTACGGTGCACCCGGCAGACAGGATCGATGCTTCCTGTCTGCTCGAGAGCCTTTAAGCAACGAGTCATTGACTGGCTACGTCTTTGTTCAACCAATCAACTGGAAATTTTCGCGCTTACGTTTTAAGATCGACAGAGCGAACCGTGGCAGACGTCGAGGCCCAGTTCCATATGCTCGGAAAGTACAGCGGACGATCGAATTGGAAACGCTTGTGCAAATCGACGTGTTTGCGCTCAAATAATCAATTAAATCAATTTTCATGTAAGTCCACTTTCTTGTAATCGATGCAGACAATTTTCTAGTATCAGATTGGAGGGAAGGTAATTTTGAAACAGGAATTGACAGGTTACCCGAAACATGGCAACAAGTTGTTACAAATTCAGTGAATAATATTAAACATATATGTTTATGAAATGATTCAAATGTTTTCTTTAAGATAATTTAGAACTTCCCTTCCAGCCGAATAATAAGATTTGCAATAAGTCATGCATCGCAGGACCCAAACAACGATTAGACGAGGAAACAGCCCAGTTATAGTGTATCGTGGACTTCCCGTTGGTTTCCGTATCTCATTGATTAAGGCGAGTAATAGGATCCACTTAGGCTAACAAATTCCGAAAGACAACGATACCTTTGATCTCCCGGCGGCCGCGTTTCGAATGCAGATAATCTTCGGCGAAAGTGTATCAACGAGCTGCTTGCCTAACAATAGCGGGGGTGGAATTCGCGCCTTGTTCTGCCCTCGAGATAGGAGGAGATCAAAGTTCGCCTCGCATCGGCTCTCTCATTCCGCTGATGTTTTTCCATCCCCATAGCACACCGGCTCTTTCCTCGCAACAAGCCACCGCGTGCTTTCAGCCGGGCCACCGAATTTCCATAAATCAACCCCCTACCCACTCGGCACTCTCCTCTCAAACCGTGACCTTCCACCCTTCATCCTCATCGACGCCCTTTTCCCGATCCTCTGATATCCTTGTTAAACAGCTTCGCTTTCTCCTTAAAACAAGGAACCCGGTCTCAGTTGCCCTGAGGAATTCTTGATTATTGCTGCACCGAGACACCTCGGTAATCGCCTATCTAATGATCAGCAAACAGCCATGACACTACCCCTCGCAGACATTGTTCGATCGAACTAACCGGCCGTCCATCGTTCCCAACATTCGTACAGCGGACGCGGAAAGTATTTCTATCGATGTCAGAGGCGAATATGATGACTGGACTGCGGATTTTATGCATTTACGACAAAAATGGGCACGTACAATTTAAAGCAGTGGTCATGTTAAAAATATTTAGGTGCATCCATGTATTACTTTCAGCTTAATAGGATACTTAAAAGAAGAATACAATTTTTATTTGGCGAACACTTTTAATTTTTCATAAAGATTCGCAGTCTAATGACGACTAGACTGCGGATTTTTATGCATTTATTAAAAGATTAGAAAAATTTAAGGATATATCGTTACGTTATTCTCAATGGAAACAAATGTCTTAAGGGATGAAGTGAATTTTACCACGTTTTTATTAGCTCGCTTTCTTGTCTGTCTGTTTGTATGAAAAATATATCTTTTAACCGTTTAATGAATAACGTTGTCTACAGTGTAATCTAATAGAAACGTTGTAGTCCTCTCTCTGCAACGATCAATAAAATTAATGATTGAAAAGCGTACTCATTATAAATGTTTCCTATCGATATTACGTAACAGATCAATATCGCATCTTCCCGACATCGTCTGCACGTTAAGGACCAGCTACAACGTCAATTAGCATATAATGGCTCCTCTTCTAGCCCCTTTGGTAGTCGCACCTTTGCGACAGATCACGATGACGCCGACCCGCGCGCTTACTAAAAGTGTCTAGAGAGCCTGTACGTGTCTCCATAAATGTTAATTAACAATGATTACGAGGCGTCCCTCCCTGTTTAACGTTCCTGCCAACTACCGTCCGGCCTGTAGATGCTATTGGTACAGACCACCGCGTGTCTGACGCAGCTAGTCGGCTTCTACGTCAACGCGTAGACCCGTAACAATGAGAAATTGCGCAAAATTCTGACAGCCAGCCCCGTTAACTACATTTGTCACCTGCACTTTTCGCCCGACGCTCTCTATCCTCCGTCTTCGAAATGAACAGGTGACCTTTCGAATTAATTCCAATTACGCGCTGCAGTCTACTTACTTTCGAACATTTCGCAAATATCTAAACGGTAATCAGCGTACCGCAAATTATTCTGGTAAATGTACACGGTGAGTCACCTGCGTTCGTACCACAAATATCTTTGTTGCTTTCGAGGAAGTGGTAAAAAGTGTTGTTTTTAAGTCATTGTTTTTAAAGATATCAAGGTCACCGTGATCGTTTTAAATGGAACCACCCTTTAACCATTATTCGAGGTCATCCAAGGTGACTCAAGATATTCAAGGTACGAAATTTCTTTTATGTTGCGGTGCTTACCGAATTCGCCTTGAAATCCTCCAACAAACAGGCGTAAAAAAATTACAAAGATTGGAAAATCATGAAGAGAAAGGGTTGACGAGAAAGTTGCTGCAATCACGTGAAAGCTCTCTTGAAGCCATGCTACATCCGATAAAAATATTTTCGATCACGATTCGTGGTTCACCCAGTATAACTTTAAAATCGGAAGGCAAAAGCCGCAACGGTTATCCGCGCCGACCCGCGGTTACCCGGCCAGAGAGAGAGATGAAAACGATTCTTGTAAGAAGCCAGGGAACAGGTAAACGAGCAAATCGGCGAAAGTTGAGTTACGAAATCAATTAGGAGCATTACAAGACTCGTTGCCCAGTGGTCCATGGCGAGCGTAAAGTAACAAGAGTAGCAAACACCTATGACTAATCTGGTACAATGGTTCTCCGGTATAAATAAACGAAGGGGAGCCGTGTCGCTCGGACGATTACGATCAGCGCGAGGTAACTCGAGAATTCCAGAGAAAACGGATGTTAAATACGACGCGTAACAGGTTCCGCGATGTCCCGCGTCGCACGGCGTCGCATATAGAGACCGGTCGGCGCTCGTGTTCCCGATGTTCGCTCGTGAAACAGAAAATCGTTCATCCATTCAGCCCCTCCGGTACCACTGGTTTCAGATGCGAGAGATATTATAATTAAACTGCCTCGATATCTCTCAGGCGAACATGTCGAGTGCAGCGTGGGGCGTTGAGTATTATTATATTCGGAATAAATCTCGAGTCGCGCATCCGCTCCGGCAAACACGATACACGCAACAAATGATTTAGACACTGTTCAATAGACATTTAGTGCTTCATTTTCCACCGTGTTCGTTTGAGCGATGTTAATACATCTTTTTTTTTCGGAGTCACGCGAATGGCGACTATTTTTAGAATGACGTATTGCTTCGTTTTGGAGAGAAATCAGATTCGGATCGTACATATTAAAAAGGCCTCGTGCGCAAGAGAATGCAGTGAACTTTTCAATTAATCATTATTCCGTAAGGTGTGAAGAAATCCGCGAGTCACTGGTTATCGATCGTACCATTAACCTCGGCAACCTTTCTGCCGATCATCTTTCACCCGTGTGTTTTTATACGTATACACTGTTTATCGATTGTTCGGCGACACAGAACAGCGGTGTTTCAACATTCCAGAGTTGGGCAAAAATCGACTAATAATTGAAAATTACTAATAATCCGATTGATGGGTAGTCAAATTTGAAAAAAAAGTCAGTTAAAGCTTTTTGATTAGTAAGTCATAACTACGTGGCACTGTATATAGTTGAATTTAGTCATTATTCATTAGTCATTACGCTCAAATACTTATGTAGTCATTCCTCCATTTACTTAGTCATTAATTATTAGTCACTTTTGTAAAGCTTACGAAGTCAATAATCATAATTGTGACTAGCGTTTGCGCAACTCTGCAACATTCAGGCTTTCCAATTTAAAACGCAGCTGAACCGAGTCACGTTGCGAGCTAGCAGGCATCATTTTAGCAAGGATATATTTTCGAGCGAGCATTTCGAAATTCGCTCGAACGGCATCGGTCTCGCAGGTTGGCAGGAACGGCCGTAATTAGTCGACCCTTTGAGGTTTCAGACCCTCTTTCGAGCATCGATATTAGTAGTATAGAGCACGAGAATCGAGCTGAGTACCCCTCCCCTTTGCACATGGGGGGCGAAACGGTAGGGTAGCTGGCAGGATTGAAACAACGCGACCCGAGTTTGTTGCCGCCGCTGCATGCTTCGCCGAAAACCGTACCGAAGTTGACAAACTATTATTGGTATAATCGAATGTAGCTACGGGAATGGATTCCAGGAACGACGACCTTTCGGTATCGTAATATATCGCCGTACGAATTTCGAATAACTTCAAGCAACTCCGTCACGAACCTCCGATGCTTCAAATATTTATCGCGCTGCCCCCGAATTACCGCTCGCGATAATTATATTGGGTTGGCAAGAAAGTAATTTTTCGGCGTTTTAAGGTGCAGTGAAACCCAATTTTTTTAATCGAGCGATGAACTTTATAATTAATACAATATTTTCTTATTTATTCTTTATCGCAAAAGATCATCGAACAAAATGGAAAATATCTTGTTTACTAAAGGTCATTGCTTGAATAAAAAAAATTCGGCTCTATTTCACCTTAAAATACCGAAATTACTTTCTTGTCATATTTTCAACAATTTGCAACAATTCTTAACCACGGACAGTCGCACAGTGTGTTGTCCAATGGAAAAAAAGTCCAAAAACCAAAGTGTAAGATCGGCAAATTAATGTATCCTAAAATGTTCGTAGCACTCGATTCGTCTTTGCATTTTATTTCAAAAAGTATCGACTTTAAAAAATGTTTTTATCATTGATTCTACACGGCGCCCGATGAATAAACATTCAAAGTAAGTTTCGCGTCGCGAGGATTGCGCAAACCTGGCAGCGATGTGGGACCGCCTAGGAGCCGATGTAACCGGCGTTCAACGTCGTTAATAATTCCGAGCCGGTGGAAAAGGTCGCGCTGGAAAATGCAGGGTTCCCCAGGCTGCAACTGGAAAATTATCCGGCGTCTGATTGCCAGTTACGGTTCGTCGGCCGTTTAAACGGAAATCCCGCGAGAAACGCGGCGGGTGGCTCGGCCGGCTCTCCGATTTCATTTGATGCTCGCGTTAGAAAATCCGTGCGTGCCGCGATCAGCCGATTTCTAGCGTGTAGATCGCCGAGAAGATCGCCTGGAGCATCGGTCGCGCCGTGTCCAGACGACCGGCAATTTCCTTTCGGCGATGCTCCGCGATGGAAGTAAGTAATCTCTGGCGGAACGGAGCACGCATAAATTATGTTCATGCGTCGTTTACGTCGGCTAATGCCAGTAATTTCTGTCGCCTCGGTAGCCGCTCGATTAATCGGCCTCGAAGAGGTCGAAAAACTGAAACTGCCGCGCCGCGCCGCTTATGGCTCTAGCGATGGGCACCCGGCGAAAATAATGAATCGCTTGAGTGTGCCGGTAATGGGACCGTATATCTCGTTACACATTTATTTTTGTGTACTATGGCGATATGAGACCGCGCCCGAGATATAAGATTTTCATTTTCTCCGCGATGGATCGAGAAAGTCTGCGTCGATCGCACATCGTTCGGACACCGGTTAGAACGTACATTCCCGTCCATAAATACAAGCTTCCAGCTTGATTTGATTGTTTTATTTTTATTAGATGTAGCTATTACACGATAATATTGGAATGCAAAATTAAATATGTACACACACACACTAGGGTGGACCTTATTTTTTGATAAAAAACTTTTTTCCAAAGCTCCTCCCTGAATCGCACACCACGAAAAGACAGTCTCCCGAAACAAGTTTCTCAGCTTTTAAGCGAACTAATTGGTTCCCTGAACGAACGGAAACGAATCCATCGAGTGCTGCTTAGAGCCGGTCGGCCGAATAGTATTTTACGAGACATTCGATCTCGCGGTTTGATTCACCGTTCGTTCGCACGAAGATCCGAGCGGCGTCGGCGCGGATTATTAATCTCGGAGCTAAGTATGATGAAGAGAGCAGCGACGAATCAAGCTAGCAGTGTTGGGATTATACTTTATCGATGATCATCGTACCGCTGCTTATTCATTAGGCGCCGCAGGTGAATCCGCAACGAAGAATGAAGCGAATCGAATCGAAATTCGTAAGGAAGTCGGTGGACGGTCGCGCTCATGCTCGTTTTCGATCCAGTGCACGGATTTATCCTAGTTGGGGCGCAGCCCAAGGAAGTTAAGGCAACCTGTTCTCGGCCCGCGTCCATAAATTTTCCCGATTAATTCGAGCAAATCCGGTCTGATGCCGCGATTAAAAAGCTTTAAATAACCGGGGAGATCGAGAAGGCCGAGCTCCCCATGCCCAAGGAATGAGAGACCTACGGATATTCATTCCACGGACGCTATCGATCGAGCTCTTCATCTCGTGACCGATCGGGTTAATCTGTATTTTTTTGCAGGACTAATTGAACCGCAGGTACATTGGTTTTATTTTTCTGTTACAGGATTCGCGCGGCTGCTGCCTGCCGCTGCGCTGGTTAATTAAAACATCGGCTTAAGGCTGCCACGAATTATGGATTCTATATGCAACGTTCTGCTTATTAAATCCCTCGAAGATAAATTGAAATGATACGGGGACCTGTTTAAACCACGGCTGGATTTCCCAAGCCCCACGTATGAAATATTTAGAAGTAGCCGCGGTTTATTTACTGCATGATTTAACGCGTTAACTGCTGATCGAGCAGCCGGAAAAATGCTGCTGCGTTTATTTAGTGGTGGGATTGAACGATCACTTCTTTGAACGCATGGCGGATTGCTGATCGCAGTCGGTATGCCGAATATATTGCGTCAGATCCGGTGTATGAATACAGCAAAAAATGCGGTGTTACAATGAATTCTGTAAATTCAGCAAATATGAAAAAATCAAACTGGAGCATTTATCGAAACCTCGATCCACTGGTAAATTCGCACGGAAGCTGTAAAAAGCTGTTTAGCGGAGCCAACGAAGCCCAGCACACGAAACAAAAGCAATTCGCCGAATCCTTTCGGCGAAGGCCGAAGCAATCTCGGGAACAACGGGCGTTAGCATTTGTTCGGAACGGCGCGGCGGGGTCGATCCCCTTCAAATCATCCGAAACAAAGTCCAATGGCGTCGAAAGGTCGGCCGTCCGGTCGTATCGCCGATTCCACGCGATTCGATGCAAATTCGCGCCGCGGGGACACGGCGGGTGGGCGCGCCGATGCGTTGGCCCGTGTTCCCTGCGGCGCTGGTAGCGACAGGAATGGCGATAGACCGGCGAGTAATTAGGCTAATCAATCGAATCGCATGGGGCTGGGGTATATACACGTGTACGGCAATGATACGTCGGCGCATGACGTGGATTCATGACGATCGCCGGGACTTCAAAGGGTCCGCTCCGCGAAGGTCCCCGTCAGGTTTTGCATGTGGTCAGCGCAGAACGTTGCACCGCGATGCACGGTGCATAGAGCGACCTGTCCGATGTTCTCTTAGGTGTAGAAATGAATTAGGTGCCTTGATATTAAATTTATAACTCTTGTTTGAATGCAAATAATCGCCCATTATGAAACATTTGAGATGTAGTCAAACAAAAACTATTAGTAAGCAAGATACACATACGCGCTAGTATTGTCCTATATATTAAGAACCCCTTTCGCTGGAACCTGCAAGCTAAAATAATAAAAAAACTGACATCAACGAAAAGTGGTACATATTTGGGCACTTTACCCTACTAATAAGACGAATAAAATGATGTGAATTGACACGAGGGCCTGTAGAGGGTTAATGCGATACAAGCTCGAAACCGGAATCGGTCGAACCTGCGGTCCAGTTATTTTGACTTGCAAACGCGAGGCCCTGGTGGCACACCGAGGCCGAGTATCGTCCGAGCGCATAATTAAGCACAGAATTATACCTTTAACAATTTATTGCCGGCCGGGATGATGTTTGCCGGCAGGCTTTCTGGGTCAGAAACTCTCTAGGCGCCCGGTAGCTTTTACTGCCACAATATTGCATCGTTATCAGAAACACGGGTTCACCGTGAGCAGTGGAACGCTCACGAGCGTGCCGATTGCACGTAACTTCGCTGCACGGTGCACTATGCACGATGCACAGCGCTGCACGTTGCGCCCTGCACGGGAACCTATCTCGGGGCTCCAACCATTAAGATTGATCAAACGTACTCTGCAAATTTTAATGCTACATTCGGTGCGCGAGGGCCACTTCGTCGAATTATAAATAGAGCGCGGATGCTTATGCAAATTCGCAGCTTTGCCGCTTGTATTTCGGTCTCGCGGGAACATTTTCTTTGACGATGGTACCTTTCGATATTACATTGTCCATATTACCTTTCGAGAAACACCTAAACATACGAAGAAATGTCGAATACACTAATCACCAGACTGCGGATCTTTATGCAAAATAAAGAATGTTTGCATTGACTGCAAGACACAGGGGCTAAATAGAAATTTCGTCCTTCTTTTAATTGTTTTATTAACCTGAAATTAATACGCTGATGTCCTTAAATCTTCTTAATTCGTCCGCTAATAAAATCCGCACTCTACTAATCACCATTGACTGAAAAGAATTGTTTGAAACACGACGACGCCAGTCGCAGAAATGGTTAATGGGAAAGGAACAAGGAATTAGGTTTCCACCGATGCGTGGCTAACGGTGCAACGCCAAGCACGATTTCCGAAATTTAATTATTGCGGGTCTGGTAATTGAACAGCGTTTTCATTGTATGCGAAGTGTACACGAAAATCGTACGGTGTATATCGTTTTCCACGCGAAATATGCCGGAGATGAGCGTAATGCAAGCATAGGCGTGGACTTCAAAGGACGCCGCCGCCGAGCAAATCGCTTGTTTGCCGAAAACGATACGCGCATACACACATAGGCTTGCCGACGAGGGTGGAATACCTATCATGCTGCACGGCAAACGTAATTTCGCTAATAAATGGTCAAATCACGGTATTAACCGGCACCGTACGCATGCGGTATGGGCGACAGAAGTTCGCAACACGATGCAAATGATTTCATCGTCACACCTTCTTGTCCCTCTTTCAAATAATTTATCCATCGATTTCAAACAACGAAGTTGTTACACGAACAAAGTAAGTCTTACGAAAATTGTTTAATTTCTGATAAACCCGGGAATGTAAACGATAAAACAACGTTTGCGACTGTGGGTAAAATTTGAAAGATTTTGAAGATGAAGAAAAATACTAATTTAATTTACACTCCCGCTCATAAGTCTTTGGACAGTGACCATATTTGTATTCAACTCTGTAAAAATGAAATAATCGTTTAAATAATGTAGACAGTATATACAATTATTAATTACATCATTCTTATCAAGTAATTATAATTAGCTGAACATATGAGGATATCTATATTATCTAGTTAATGCGGTTAAAGGTTCATAATCTATACGAGATATCAGAGTTTTACTAAAAACCAGAGGTGTCCTAAGACTTATAGGTTAGTACTTTTTCATAACGTATATCCAGCCTAACACCAATAGCAGCCGAGTTTATTCAGATGGCCTGTTTTAGGTGCCTCAGCCTGTATACAATTTTGAAATGACAACGCGTAAAGACAGTATCCGATGCAACGCGGTCTAAAAGAGTACTGCCGACGAAGCTGAAATCGCGTTATCATCGTTCGTACACCACGTGCGTGTTAACAAAGATAAAACATGCTATGAATATTTGAAAAACAAATCTAGCCTGCTAATATTTTTACGGGCGAGAAAGAAATATACGTGACAAAGGAACAAATGGTAGGCGTATCTTTCCCCTTACCCCATTTCATGCTACCAATCAGACCTATTGTAGTCACCCACGAGTACGATGTTCCCTTCTGATGGACACTTTGTTTCCACACCACCCTATAAAATTATTTCCATTTCTGCTACGAAGTGGAACTGGTTGACAATAGACAGACCAATCAAAGGACCTCAGAATCATGTTTCGTTCTCTTCGTAATAGTGATCCAGATCGAATTGACAACCATACGGAGAAGAAACAACTGACCAAGTTACATCTGTCAAATAATTCGATTAGTTCTCGGTTTTAACTGTTTCCTTGATCTCGATCGACAATTTGTTAATTCGGTTATACTACAGCATTACTTCATTCAGTGTAATAACTAAAATTTTTATTTAAATAAATTATTATTTGTTATTTGCAAATAAAAGATTATTTATTATTTGGATTGAGGTGGAAATGAAATAAATAGATTTTGGTCTTCTCATAATTATTTATTTATTGCCCAACACTGACTTCATTCAATAATGAACCGCTGACACACATTCTAACTACATAATACAAGATTATCTCTCTCCCTTGCTCGCGCGCCTTTCGTTTGCAAAATAGCAACCGGATGATAATGGGACAGAGATAACCGGACTACCGGGCAAGTGTCGTCGGCGAGATAACATTCCTCGGGTTCAGGTAGCGGTTGCAAGTGGAGAGTTAACGTGTCAACCGGTAATGAAACGGTTACACCGCCGCCGCGCCGGCGAAACGATACCAGCAAAAATACCGTCTCCTACGCGTTTCTCGTAAATACTTGATCATTATTCTAGATTACCGGTCTGTATGGAATTTAATTGGAGCCGAGGGTTTTTCGAAAAGTACAGATCGATCTAGACCGCTGTCTCCCCCAAAAATCCTATTTCTACGTTTACGAGACGTAATTAGCGGCAGCGATTCGCGCGATCCTTCGACTAATTAAAATCCATCGTTGCCAGGGGTGCGCGTTAAGTTTTTCGTGGGTATCGAGCAACTCTCGGTAGTTACCGTTAATTAATGCGCCACGCACGCGCGCAATTGTCAAAAGCTTATTCACGACTTATTAGGGCAGCCCAATTAACGGACGAACCATCCGCTGGTCGCTCGATAATTCGTCGTTTAATCGGTGGAACTTTCTTTTTTTTCTTTTTTTACGCGGCGAGATCAAAGCCGGTGACATCAAAGCACACCTCGAAGAGCCTATCGATGTTGTGACGCGAGGCGACGCGAGGCGACGCGACGCCCTGACCTGTGAGATTTCGTGCAATTTTTTTCATTCCGCTGGGAATACCGCGAATGCCGACACGCTCTTCGCCAATTTCATCCTCGATGATTCCACAAACGATGTATTTGACGAGGAGAACAATATTCGCGCTGTTCCGCTACGACGCTTATGGCGACGATACACCGGCACGTAATGACCAAACTTTGCAACGATAAATACGCGCGCTCGAGTTCTTACAAAAGAAATACTCCTTTGCTTCGAGAACAAACAGATGCAAATATTTTTCTACGGTCAAACGAGAGTTCTAACTTACCTTGACGAAAGAGAAAACAAGAAACAATTCACGAGGACGGAAGGTAGTTAATGGTTCCGTGGTTCCGCGTTGAATAAACCTCGAGATACTTCAGGCGACAAAGGGAGCGTTTTCAATGTCATAATCACCGAACACGATTTAAAACCTAGGCGAAAACCGGCGTGCAAAATGTTCCTGCAAAACGTTTCTGCAAAACGCTAATTGCAACAACAATGGGGCCGCGCTTTAAAACTTTCTCTTCAGCCAAGTACATATGTACTTTCTCTTTTTCTCCCTCTCTCTCTCTCTTCCTCTCTCTGAAGCTCCTAATTAACGCGCGGCCACTCGCGCAACCTTCTCATTCATAAATCCGTTCGCCATTCATGCGAAATCGGCGCCGCGGGTACCAGTCTCGCTGGAGTCTCGTCTCGTCACGGCGTTCGCGGATTTCTTCGACGTGAATGGACGTGATCGTGAATGAAATATTTACCGTTCAACCTTATTGCCACCTGTACGAGCTAGCGTCGCGAATCTTTATGCAAATTTTGTCTAACAACCCTTGGTCCGTCGACAACCCATTTCACCGACACGATTCGACCGACAGTAACTTTCGTCGACACTATGTTTTCATCGACACGGTCAAATCGTCGACGAACCAAGGCTAACCCGAATATTTCGTACACGAGAATGCGTGCGTTAGTTATTTTCAACGGCAATTCTTTCTGAACAATTTCCCCGACGTCGTCACGCGGGGATGCTGTATTTAGAGCGAAATAAATCAGCGACGAGCACGTAAAAGGAGAAAATCACTCGAACGCAGGATGCCTCATTCAAATAAATTTTCCCGGAGAAGAGCGTCGCCTGGACGATGAAAAAAAAAAGTCTGCGAACATTCGGGATTAAAAACTATGCGCGGACGCGTCGCGGCGGCGATGTCGAATTAAAAACATTTATCTTTAGCCGTCAATGCGAGCCGGCGCCGAGACCTGTCGATACCCTGATGTTTTCTATTAACATTGTCAAAGGGACTCTCGAGTATCACCTGTTTTTCATTCTACTATTTGCGAACCTCCCTTCGGAACGTCGAGTCGCTGGAAATTACACGGCGGAGGAGCGTGAAACACGGCCTCTTCCGTGTCCCAGGATGCGCCAAACCGAATTGAATAGGTCAACAATACGGTCCGGGTTGAAGGGATGCGATGGGACGCAGGGGTGGGTCACCCTCAGAAATTTCGGCGAGTCTTCTTTGTGACGGACACTCTCCCGCATTGTCCGTGTGTTCGCAGTCCGCGCGTGGTTCAAACGACACGGCAGAAATAATCGCCGCCGGTTCTGCTGCATCCCCTAACTGCAGCTGCTTGATCCCAACCCCTTGACGTCACAATGCCAAATCATCGCGAACCACAGTCATTTCGCATTTCGTACACCGTCTCTTTTACGACCCATCGAACTTTTCTCATGTAAGATTGCTTTTATGTGAACGCTTCTCGTCGTTCTCGAGGAATTCTATTAGGTAATTGCATATGAAATGATTGGTCCTATTATGTCATATAATGCTATCTCGTCATGCAAAAAGAGCACGCGACAACCGCACTGATTCACGTCCAAATCAAATCTCTTTAAGAGGAAATTTATTTGTGTAAATTAGAATTGAAGATCGTAAGCTTCCAATCTCAAAGTGACGTACAATGAAATCGGACATCTCAGATGCAACAAACTAACACACACATATGTAGTATGCCCGAACGTACACTATTACGATGTTAGCAGTTCCGTTTTTCAGTTACAAGTTAATATTCATCTTTCGTGGAATCTGGCTTACCCAACGAGGCACGACAATTTGTCACGTGCTGCGCCTTTATGTATAGGCACTCAGGCTTTCCTACTCTCCTTCTTTTCGTACACGTCCTAGGCCTTTTAAAATCTCATGCTCTCCGTGATAACGACGGATAAATCTCGGGGAAATCCCTTCGATTAATGATCCCCGCCGATAACCCAAACGGAGGTCAACGCCACGAGGATGTAGAAGGTCCTAGCATGAATCTTATCGGGGTCTGGACACTCGGACCACTTTGCTGCGAATTTGTCCTTAATTTACTGGCCTTCCAAAAAAAGCTTATATAGCCCCTTCAAGATCAGTGAGATTATCAGCTAAGAGTGTTTGAATTGTTTAACGCGATAATTTTAATAACGCGGTGATTTCCATGGGACCCGTTCTGTCTATTCGAATTGCTGTTTAAAGCACATCGAACATGCAGAACATTTAACTCAGAGAGTGAAGTACGTCCTCCAGCGAGTCGATTTCTCTCGAGGATTACTTCACCGTGATTACTCGTTACTTTTCATCGCCTCGGCTCCGCAATTCCGCCGCGCCGGCATTTCCACGTCCACGAGAAAACAGGTAAGTCACGTTACGCGTTTATTGTGCTTTCAGAGAGCGGCGCCGGCGCCGGGAACACTTTACTTTCGCACATTTTTCTTGTTAACGCGCAGATACACGGAACGGAGAAGCGCCCGGAAAGTTGGAACAGCAATCAGTTATGTCTGTTTCGTTTCGGGGCCGCGCAAGCACTCCGCTGGGTACACGGGCTGCTGGTAGTAGCCTAACTTCTTCACTCGGTTACGCCAATTTTATTCCCGAACACTTTCGATCCCAGCTGGATCGATCCCGGCGAATCAACCGTAAGCACTCCGATACCGCGCTAACTCTGTTTCTCTCGTTCATGGTCAACGATCGAGCCTAACTTTCCGGGGAGTAACGATCTTGCACAAGGGAAACGAAAGTTTCGCTCGCAACTCCGCAAGTTTCCCGTAAACATTGTGTGGCCTCTTTGAATATTTTCTATTTAATTCTTGCCATTAGTTTCAACATTTTCGATTTAATTGTTTTCTTAAAATTCGTTATAATTAATTTGTTCCTTTTTTTACAGGTACGGTAACGACGCAAGGGGTGCACTGTTAAGAAATTATTTTATAGAAAGAACGAAACGCGTGAAAATCAAGTTTACAGTAGCCGCGTTTTAACGCCCCGAGGAAATTTCACGAAGATTTGCCAGGTGAACCGTGGTCGTCAGTGGAATATGGTAATTACGTCGTCCAAAGAGCGGAACTAATTGAATTAAACGATGTAAAAAGTTCCCGGTCCCGAAATTAACATAAATTAGCCCACCCGTTTATCTTTTTGTCCTGTTCCGGGGCGGCGGCATCCAAATTGCCTGTTTTGTAATTATCGAACCATTCTCAGTTTGGTCGGGCGAGAGACACGCGACATTCGAACGCCGATTTACAAATATCATTATTGTGCGATTTCACGCGTATACAAATCGCTCGAATCTCTATTTTCAATTGAAAATCTCTGTTTTCCTGTATTTCACAGAGCAGATCAATACCAAACTAAAACACGATAAAACATAATTATAATATCCCTGGCGCAGAAAAATCCCAGAAGATATCAATTTCGAAAAAATCGGCGTATAAAATGGAAACGTTATCCAGAGAAACCAGTTTCCAACACGTTGCATCGCACCGTGTATTTTCGTAATGGAGGACGTTCCGAGCGAGTCGTTACGTGTAATAGAGGAAAAAAGCAGCCTGTTGAACAGAGGTGTAACATTACCGATTCAATTTACTCTAAACAACAGGTTTCCAATGGCCGGCGACGACGGCTTCACACGCTTTCTCCGGTTCACGCCGGGGCTGAAAAGTTCGAACAGCTGTTCTCGGAGCAAAAGCTGGCGCGTCACGAAATTTCACTTGCGCAAGAGCAGCGCAGCGTAGCGCTGCGGCGCGGCGCGACGTTTGCGATCTCGTACGAACGATCATAGTGTGCGGTTTGTCCGTGTGATTTATAACGTTCCCACTCGATGAATAGGGCCTTGATCAACTCTCCTGCCGCGATTAATTGTTATTCGGGACGGCAACACGCACGTCAGAAAGCGCGCCGATATGTAAACTCCGTTTCGAATCCACTATTCATCGAAACAAATTAATAGGGGGTTGCGCCGTTGCTCCTCCGAGATTCCAACGTGTAAACGCATCGATCTAATTCATCCTTGCCAATCCTGCCCGCTTGAAACCCGATCGAGTCATTCGTCTTCGTTCCGTAAATAAAATCGCTAATACATCTTTTATTTTGCTGCTCGACCCGCGTCGACCGATCGTATCGATCATGAAACTGCGAATTTTTATACGACCGTGAACGAAAATGTTTAAAACTGAAACATGCAATAGGGCAGCGGTTTCCAACCTTTATGCTACTACGCCTCCCTAAAATAAATTGTTTCTTCCGCGCCTCCCTATCTCTTTTAATAGATATAATAATATAGACACGTTTTAAATAATAATAACTTTATTACAAAAGAATACCTCTCGTAGGGGGCGCGCCTCCCTGGTTGGAAAGCGCTGCAATAGGGTTTGAAAGGTTGTCTACAAAAGACCACTTTATTCCATTTCACTTTTAGACGATTATAGAAATCAGTACGACAAGGAAGTATACGAAACAATCGACCCATGACGAATGCAACGATCGATAGAAACAGTAATGCAAAATGGAAATGCAATATCGTACGGCGGAAAATTAAATTTTTGTTCGACTTTTTAAGAGGGCTGCCTTGAAATTTGAACTAGCACTCATCCGCACGGTAATTAAAGAAAATAATATAAAAGTAAACCATGGCCGTGCACGGGTGAGTCTCGGTTCGACGTCGTTCTTTTATTTCCACGCGTTTTTTGTTCGCCCGCACCACGCATAGACCGCGCGTAATTAAAATTAACTCGCTCGCTCCTACAAAAAACATTCAATTTATTTCCCGTAGCCATTCCTCCAATTACAGCTGTAATTCGCCCGTGAAGTCAGTGTGAGATCGGAAGAAATGTCTGTAAAACAAGCAATTTAGACTGTGCGATCGTGTCATCGAGAATCTTCGAGTGTCCTTAAATTAAATGGAGAACACGGAATTGGAAACTTCGAATTACATACAGTGGGTGTTGAAAGTATCCGTGTACACCTTTTAAAAACTAATAACTTTTTTTATAATTGTACCAAACGACCTGATTTTTTATAATCAATTACAAAAAAGATTTCTCAATAATTTTAATTTACAAACAAGGCATTTACAAAAAATTAACTTAATGAACATTTAAAATATATGTTTTGTGTATAGATCTATGTTATTTGTACACATGTTGAAAATTTCATCGAAATCAATTGACACAGGAAAAAACGACACGCATCGAAAGATGTACGGTTCTGTGGATTTTAAGCAGATCAAAACACGTGTAAAACTACGATTTTCACAATTTTTAACCGCTTGTAGCTCGTGTGTATGTTAATCGATTTCATAAATATATCGAAACATATATTATAAATTTTCTTTTTGGGGCCCAAATAAAAAAGTTTAAAGAAATCCCTTCTTTATTTTTGCATGTAACCCTGTAAATTATAATCTTTGGAAAATCCTTTTTGTGCATGTCATTTCGTAAACCAATGCTTCTAGTTGATTATAAAAGATCAGGTCGTTTGGTACAATTATAAAAAAGTTATTCTGTTTTAAAAGGTGTACGAGCACTTTGTACACCCACTGTATAGTACACGAAGGAACATTGATGTTATTTGATATCACTGAGTGATGTTCTCGTCACGAAACGTGACACGATTTGCAACAATCTAATGAACGCATCACGGTCTAATAAAGCAGCTTGAATAACTTAGGCGATGACCCCGGCTAGTCATGAGAACTGAAAGGGAAACCGCAATTCCCGCGAGAATTTCAGCGAGCACAGCGATGTAAGGGACTTAATAACAACAGAGGAGGCTTCTAACAATCCTAAAATGAAATTTTTCAGTCCGGCGAGCGTTCAAAGCCGAATAAACCCGTAATTAAAAGACCCGTTCTTATTGTCGTCAAATGAAATTGCGTCCTGGCGAAGATCGCATTTAAATGTTTTCGAGGCGACCGCGACCCCCTAATCTCTTCGCCGACAGTAAAAATTCGGCGCGAGGACTCGGCTTGACGTAATAAACGTGGAGCGTACGCGACAGGCAGAGACGTTTGATTAATTGTATGCAAATGCCTCGTGACGACACCTCGAGGAGGTTCCAGGCTTTGTCGGAAAAAACACGTCAACGGGGTTCTTTGTAAAGGTCGGACGAACGGTTTCGAAAGAGGATTTCATCAGAGCTTCAATCGTACCTGGAGGTATTCTTCCGCGTTATATACTGTGTATCAACTAATAATAAAGGTTTATATACATATATAAAAGAGTAATTAAAAATTGGCGGAGAGATGGTCCGAACAACCCAATATTTGTCAATATTGTACCACTTTGCCGAATAGGTGCAGTTGTGCAATTCGGACCCCCAAGCGACGCGGAACGAGCGGGTGCGTTCGGACAAAGGGTTAAGTCGTTAGAATTACGGACGTCGCAGCCGCGACACGACACGGGACGTCGTTAATTTCGGAATAATCGTCGCGTATCGACGCGCGAACCGAGAGAGAACGGCCGCGCGCTCCAATTTAATATGGAAATCCTACTACACCCTATCGAGAAAATCAATTACGTCTAATGAATACAACATGAAGGGTTAAAGGGTTCGGCAGGAATCCGCGCGCACTTTTCCCTCAGACGACGCACCGCCGAGAAACTCGGGGACGAAATTTCGAAGCCGGCGAACACGATTTGTCAAGAGTTAATGGCCGCGACAGATTTCATCGAAGACGATTTTATTAAACCACCCCGTGCCGTGAGCTACATACACGATGCGTACAATTCACCGCAGTTAAGCTTGCAACATCGCGATGCCTATTGTACAGTGGGTGTACAAAGTATTCGTACACTTTTCAAAAACTAATAACTTTTTTATAATTGTACGAAACGACCTGATTTTTTCTACGTACATTGTTCGGAAAACTGTTCAAACAATTCGTCGCCGTGAGAAACGAGAAAGAACTGTTCAGCAGACGTAATATTTTTGAATTACAAAAGAAAATTCTCCGCAGTGTTACGTTAACGTTTCCGCGCGTTTGCCAGGCCGTATTTTATTATTCAACCTTTTGAAAATATTTCTGTTAGGTTAACGTGGGGAATATCAAACGGTATTGCATACGTCTGGAACTGCTTCTGCGATTTCTTTTTAGTGAACGTTGAACGAGACAAGAGAACCCGGAGTAAAAAATTAAAGTTTTTACTAGCGGAGACTCGACAAAGATCAACATTCATTCGACGCCATCGAAACGTTTCAATAACCCAGAATGAGAAGTGTAACGAACAGGAAGGGCAATTCCGGATTTAATGAATATCCTTTGTCGGGATGTAAAAACCGTAATGTAATTATCGCGCATTGTCAGTCGGGGCTGAAAGGAGCGCAGGAACTTCGACGCGATATTTGAACCAGGAACTAACGAGCTGGCTTGATTCGGGCTGCTCTCCTAGACTGCCGGTAGATGGTTGTTAAAGCACTTTGCACGCTACGACTTATTCTATTATGGTCGCGTCTAATGAATACAACATGAAGGGCTTAAAGGGTTCGGCAAAAATCACCGCGCCTTTCGCCCCGGCTGCTGCGAAAACTCGCATAAACGAATTCACGGCCGAGTGGCACCGAGCAAACTACATTTTATGAAATCCCATTGATAATTGCGTTGGGATAAACTATCCTAATTTAAAACTTTTTACGGTATGCACCCTAATGGGCAACGTTTCGAGCTATAACCATTTGAACAGGTCCCTTCGGGAACGGGCAAATCAGCATACCCTAAGAACCGTTTAAGGGTCGATTCATATCTCAGCGGAACGATTATCGGATCGCTGTTGCGTGTTCATACTGTTCCTAGTTTACCGTTCCGATTCTACGGCAACCTGAGAAAGATTCGAGATGCTCGAACAAAGGCCAAGTGCCGAAGAACGTGTCATTTGCTACCCTAACCCCATGGGTGCCCACCTTAGCCCCAGGGTTCCTAGAACCTCACCGACTCGAAGAAAAGTATCGTAACAGAATCGTCGTCACCGCCCAGGTATGAACTGTTTCACTTAAAACCTGGGTAAGAATCTCGGTCCGTTTATCGTTACTGATGAGCTATGAATCGACCCTTACAGAGAGTTAAACGACGCGAGTTCTATTTGTCGAACCGTGATTCACAGTCATCTTCATTTTATTGATACAATAAGAGGAAATTTAAAGGGGGGTAGTGTGCAAACAAGGTCTAGATAAACAAGTTTAACGACCGATGGAAAGTAGTAGAAACAGACTTACCTTCGCAGGATCAGACTTCTCGGACTCCTCGTTGAAGGTCTGCGATCCTCTGGACATGGTGTTCCTACGGGGTGTGGTGGTGCCATCCTGCGAGGGGCGCACGAACTCGATTCTACCACCCTCGACGACGATGTTAGGGGCTGGTGGGAAATTCTCTGCGTTACCGACCGGGTCGCAGTAGCCCAACAACCCCGCCTTTTCGCCGTACAGAGGGTGAATTTGTCTGCAACAGTCGGTAAGCACGTGTTTTACTCAGGGGGTTGAAGCACAGGGTTGCAAGGAGGACGTAGTGTCAGTTTTTGCCACCGTTCACGGTGTGCTCTCGCAGTCGCTCTTTTATCGATTGCCACGAATTCTCCAGGAATGTGTTATCTATCGTTGATTCGATTCTGGACGTTCGATAGGGATGAATTGTCAGGAATGATTCCATTTGTTGGCAATCTTTTGATAAATAGAGATTAAACTGTGCTGGTTTTTATCGATTTATTGAATGTGCAAGTTATCAAAATTCAGGATAACGAAATTCAATTTTTAATTTATTGAAAGAGAGAGGAGAGAAAATTAGAATTCTTTATTGTGTTATTTTTATTACACTTTTGAAACGATAAAAACAGTCATAAAAGTTCGAAATCAATTAAAGTAATTAAATACAGTCGTTATTCTTCTCCGGGAGAAGCGAATCGAAACGGAGTCACGATTAATTCGCATGGTAAAACTGTCGCGAGTGTTACAGGATAATTTGTATGCTGCGCAGCGCTCGATCGGATACAATCGAATTTATTACACGGCGACGGACAAAAACAGCTTTTGATCGGATAACGTAGTCACGGAATGCGTTACCCGGTAACGATATTAAAACGTGATTTACGCTTTGGCGGTCTGCCGATAAATAATCTTTCGCAGAGGTGTTTCGGCAAAATCGTTTAAATTCACTCCTTCATGAGTCATTGCGAGCATGTATCTTCTGCAATCGAAAGGTTTTGCCTGCCGCAAAATGACGAATGCACTTCGCATGCAGTAATGCGTAACGCATCAAATTAAAGATTCACTGTTTTACTGGCAGATAGCTAAAATTAATAAAACTTTAACCAATCGATCAAACTTCCGAAGAAATAAATCTAGGTGCAGAACAGAGGCACGGAACAAATGAGTTTTAGTCGATTAATAAAAGTGCAGACGGAAATACAGGGTTGAGGATTTCCATTAAATTTCCAGCGAGAGCTTCTTGATGTGGTCACAACGGACTAAAAGCGACGCTGACAGATGAAGCAAAAACGACCCCCGCGAAATTGGATTACCGCTAGTTAAATTTCCGCGGCAGACGGCCATTAAGATTAAAAAAGGCGGTAAACGCAATTCAACCTTTTTTCCCCCCGGCGCGGCGAGGCGCAGCGCGACGTTCCGTAACGTTGGCGCAGCCGAGCAAAAATGTTTCGTAACTGTGCACCCCCAGTAACGACGTGAAACTTCGGGATTGTGATTAACACGTAATGCCCTTTTCACAGTCAGTTAGTATACTTCTCGAGGGAAACTTGTCCATTACCTTCACTTATTAAAACCGTACCGTAACTTTCTCGAGCTTGATTCCCCATTCACCAAAGTTTCATCCACTCTGTATTCATCTAATCCATAGTTTGTCAACCTTTTTCGGCTCGCAACCCCTCTCCCATTTCGAGGTCCATTCTGTCACCGAAGGGTGAAGCGTGTCTACCATCAAAGTTCTCAGGTTGGATTGAAAATGACGAAAATAAAATTTCAAGACAGCTCGCGTTTCATCCGGGCGTTCACCTCACCGATTTCACTCGAGTCATATTGATCTATATCTAATATATATTATATGTATATTACTGTATTCGGGAAAGTCTACAGAATCTTTTGCTGTAAAGAACAATTCAATATGTTCCCCAAAATCTGTGCGTACAGGAGAAAAATTAAGGACAGATTCGGAATCAACGAAAAAAAACTCTATAAGAAGGACCCAACAGTATATTAGGAACATAAAAAAAGTTGAAATTTGTTGGACAGTGTAATTTGTGGTTTAAAATATTTCTGTGGAAACTTTCATCTTTGATGCGGTCACTGCGGCATTTTTAATCAACTAGAGTGGGCGTTTCCAATTGTATTTTCGAACGGGGACATACGAACTCCACCTTTTCAGTCACGTAACAAATATCTCTTATGCAATCGCTTGATTGTCAATGTGGAATTACCAAGAATGAATTATACAGTTCAAGACTGATTAACCTGGGATTCGAGTAAGTGGAGCACATGCTTAATCGACAGGAGTGCGGCAATAAATCGTTGATTCCAAACAGAATTTCTTAACTCGATCAAAAGTCATTCATTTCGGTAACATTCCACCCACGATCGAGACTCTTCTTATAAATTTCAACCAATGGATCGCGGTTAACCCTGAACTTTTGACCCGAAAATTTCTGATTGATGTTTCACATGGACACGTTTCCTTGTTAATCAGGTTAAAAGCTTCGCTCGGGAGCGCATGACTCGTGTAAGATAAACTGACATCGGCTAATACATTAGATATGTCCGACACATGGGTCCAACATGCTGTTGGACAACCGGAAAGCTGACCAACTAACAGTCTAGACGCTGACAAAGGCGCTTAATTTTGCATGAGAAAATATAGATCTTATCGTGGAAACGAATGAACTCAAAACACGGACTGTCGATGAAGGAATATATGTAGGCAATTTAACCGTGTCGATGAAAACCCATGATAACCCCAAGTAAATGCGTTCTAACATAAGAATAACGAGTTTACTAACATATTTTAGGAGAGCATAAATTTCGCTCGCGATCTATTTCTAGTCCGACGCGAGAGTATAGAAAGTATTTCTTATCATTTACACCGAATTGCCGTAAAAGTTCGAGTCGAGTTCGGCAAGGTATAAAATTTAATGCGACGAAATAAACTATGCTGGTGCCGGCGACGTATAAAGCTGCACAGAGATCCCGAGGGTTCCCATAAATTCTACGTTTATAATACAAACGCGAAGCCCGTTTTATACCGGCGATTTTTACGATATAAAAACACGTCGCACCGTCGCCATTCTTCTCGTCCTGCAATTAAAGTTTTATCGTATCGGCGAGAGACTTCGCGGGAAATAACGCGGACGTGTCGTATAGATTGCCGGACACGTTTATGTTGGCGAATATTACTTCAAATTGATTTTCATCCGGCGACGATAACAGAATTTTCAATTAGCACAGATGCGTCGGCGGCGTTTGAATTTGTTCTTAAAATTCATTTGATTGATATCTGAACCGACTATAAACTCCCGAAAGACTCGACAGTCACTGAATACCTAAGAAACTTTCCAACCCGGCATTGTAACGTTCTGAATGCCCGGAAAATTCGTTACGGAAGAACCAGAATGAAAGAAATTAAATTCCGCGGGTAGCACGCGCACGAGAGTCGAAAGCTAATTTGTACTTTTTTACGCTTATTATCATACTTTAATTAGACGTCGAAGAGTTGGCGGTGCTCGAATTACGGTTCACTTTGCGTTTCCGGCTCGTGATTTTCGTGTTCTCAACGTTGGACCATGTTTTATTTTTCTCTCCTGCGCTGCGGCACACGTCGGACAAAGTGAAATGTAGAGGAGAGAGAGGAAAAATCGTGTGCGGGTGCTCGATAGCAAGTGGTTTTTATCTGACGCCGCACGGGGGTGTGGGCGGATGAATCTGGCCTCCGCGGAGTCTGCGAGTTCATGGGGTTCAGCTCTCGGTTCGGTACGGTTCGTCGCCGGCTAAGGGGCTCGAAATACCACGTGTCGATGAGGAAATAAAATAGGGGTTTCAGTGTGCACGGGAAAATGGTTATTGTGTTGCCACAGGCTTATCGAACGTCAAGACTCCGTCGAGGGGTGAATCTCATCGGGGTTGAAGGTACGAGCTCTGGTAAAAATAGAAGTTCCTGGACGACCACGGGAAGCACGGTGTATTAGCGACTTCAGCGCAAACGCCGTGTTGGGGGAATTGTTTCAGAATAGAATAATCCGCGAAACAATTCAGAAACAACTGTATCGCAACAACGCGTGTTATCCAAGTAAACGTGTATAAGAAGAATACTCGACAATCACATTAATCAGTGCCAACTGGGTTTGGCGCGCAAAACAAAGGATACCGATCCGGTGGAGGCTCGCTTGGACGCTTTTCAAATCTTGCAAAAAAAATTACGAACTCTCATTACAAAACACGTATCCAAATCTAGACGTAAACGTTCGTTTAGCTAATTCAAAGCTTGACGAGGGAGTGAAACAGTAGCCGATGAAGCCGTTAAATTCCGGCGGATTTCAACGATTTCACAGCACGAGATCCTCGGGTATTGGGTTCTTTCTCCGATGATTTCAATTAGTACGTATTATCGAGATTCTACCGTATCCCTGAGATATAGGTCGAAGCCCTTCAGAGGATGAAAAGCCTGGTCCGTGAGGAGAGAGGGAGAGGGAGAGAGAGAGGAAGTCCTTCGATACCTACCCGCACAAGTTTTCCAATTAACCCGAGTTTATTACGCGGGAAATTGAGGTCGAGGTTCTTTCCCATTGGCTCGTAAAGGTGAGAAAGGGTTACATGCCCGAATAGACTTACCTGGGTGATGGTATGGGGCGAGGCTTATCAAGCGCCAGATCCGAGCTCAGGGGCGAATCGGGTCCGCGGACGCTGGAAGCCCTGCAACAAACAGAATTATCGTTAGCTCTTTCACTAATAGGAAGCCAACGAAACACACGTAAAAATCGTGCGAAATGTTCACAGCAGAGAATACCGAAAGCCATTATCAGGTAGTGACGCCACGGGAAGATCAATAATTCGCGCAACATCGAAGTATCGACTTCCAATTGTAATTTTTAAAATCCCGAAAGAACTTGACGAAATCTACAGTATACAGGGGTGGAGCAATAACTCTATTAGCACCTCAGATATCTTCGAAACTATAAGTTTCACAGAAATTTTTCAACAATTTTGAATTTCATCTACTCAATCTTGCTACAAATGCAAAAGTCTAATAATTACGCAGTGAAAATAAAGCCTCCTCCGCCGGGCGTAAATTACATGGTGTCTGTTTGAAATTATTGGAAAATGAATATCTTCGGTAGACAGATCAAACGATTATTCACAGAATATGCGTTTCACGAGGATATTCACCTTTCCCGCACGTACAATAAACCGACATCGCTTTACCGACTCCACGTGTCAGTGCATAGTGTGCGTACGTATGTGTACAACTATGTCGAAACGTTACCGGTATCTTTCTTGAACTTCTTTATTGCAATCTGTACGTAATGCATCCTGTTTGCGCAAGATTCGTAAACGCTGCGCGCCGCTCTCAAGGAACAATCGGAGAGTAATCGTGTTCGCGTATCGAAGTTAATGCGGAATGATCATTTTCGCGTGGCTACGCCTCCTCGGCTGTGCCTATTTTCGTCGAACTTCTGTCGCGTGCATATCGAACAGATGAAGTCGAGAATACCACGGTTACGCAAAACCCGATTCAGCTCGCGTTTCTCCCGTATTACGACGCAATATTTATATTTCGTTCGTGTGACGACTTGATAGCGAGGGTATGCTTTCGTGCAGATAAACCGTAACTCAACTTCTGGCGGCCGGCAACCTAAAATTAATAAGCTCCGCCAATAAACGGAACTTATACGGACGCGTTACGAGCAATATGAAAATTACCATCCTCCGTTTTACATTGACTTTCTCGATATCTTAAAGTGCGCCGCGCGCAATTACGGTTGCGGCGAGAGTTGGATAATCGCGATGTAACGTGCTTAGTTCGTTCGTTGCTTTGAAATGGCGTGAGTTTATTGGTCGAGTCCACAGTTTTCCGGGCGGCCGATCTAGCAGTTCGTTTGGTAAAGAATCGGTCTCATCCAATCAAGAATTTGGTCTCGTATCGGTATTAAATGCATCTATAAAATTATAATTAGACAAATTTTCTTTTGTGAACTCTGCCGAACCTATCTACCATTTCTAACAAAAATTTTTTTAAGTAAAGAGGCATTCTTAGCACTCCATTTTTAATTTTATATAAATTATAATAAATTTACTGATTTATATTTTAATTTAAAATTTATCTTTATACAGGGTGAGTCTCGTAACGCGACGATCTCAAATAACCCTTAAGTTATTTGTTGTACAAAAAAAAATGTTCAAAGGGATTGTGTTCTAAGATCCTTGGTACTTCTTTGAGTCTGCGAGTCTTACGACTTGAGTATTCCGACAAATATTGATCCAGACAATTTCGCGTTTCTCGTCATTCTACCGATTCACCATGATAAATCATTTCGCGACGAAAAAGCTGTTTGTTCCATCAACGCGCCTATCCACTTTGCGCAAGAACTTTCTAATACCGTGATTAATGTGCGGCTTGATCTAGCCCGGACACTGGCTAGCGAGTTTAATCTGATTGACCGATTCCCCGAGCCACTGTTCAGTTAATCCACCTAAAACTGTGCTCAACGCTACGAGAAATTACGCCGGCGATCGGTCTTGTGTTTTGCAAAACGACTCTCTTAATCCAGGGGCCTCGATTAATCACTGTTTCAACAGCACGACCATGGCGCCAGCTGGAAAATGTCTCACAGTCGGAACAAAACTGCGAACCACGCCGTCATACTTCCGTTTCTTGCCTTTCCGTCACGGAATGACCCGTGTACGATGTTGTAGCAAGATCTGAGGGAGTAAAAGGGAGAAAACAAGTTGAAACTTTAAAGGGTTGAATACCGACGCGTCTGTACATAAAAGCGACACATCTAGTTCTTGGACACACCTCGCATTGGCTCGTGTTTTCCGCGCGTTATCGCGACGCGGCGTTCGGGGAAAAAAAAGATCATTCGGACAAGTGCAGCCGGTCAAGCGCAAACTGGAATTTGTTTCTCGGAGTTTCGAGGGGCCGGGACACTTGTTTCCGTGATTAATGCCCGATGGAAAGTAAGTATATTTCACCGATAACGACCGGAGGGGGATAGCCGAAGTGGATTTCCAGTCAGGAAACGTGTAATTACGGGGCCGCGGCTAATTAATAATAATCATCCGCGGATCGGTGTCCGTGATAAAGCCTATATATTATCGCGGGGCTCTCTCCAACCGAAGCAGTCGCTTGTAATTACGTCTGCGCGCAGAAGTGGCGATCCGGCCCGCGCGCTGTATTCACGCGTATTTATCTCAATTAAAATGCCGGCTCGGTCTGGAAACGTCTACGATTGCTTGTACGCCGCTAGATCCGACATTAATCAATTAAGAAGAGCCCCGAGAGGATGTTTGTAATTAGATCCCCGAGCAACGGCACCACTTGTCCGATCGATTTCGACAACGCCAAAGAGAGAACCCCGTTCCTTTCGCTGATACATTATAACCGCGTCAACCGTATCGATCTTCCCGTTTTTAACTGATTAATCTCGTCCAGGCTAAGAGAATTCCAAGAGAATACGTCGGAGACAGATGCGTCTGTACGCCGATCACTGTCGTCGCACCAATCTCCCTGTGCTCATAAACGACATCAATCAGATTTGCTGCGATCGATAATTACGTGTGCATTGATCACAAGATTCTCGAGAGGGATTACACGGAAATCCGTACTTCCGCGGCTATACAGTTTCACGTCCAGTGGTTCAGCCGTTATTAGTAATTGATAAAATCAATCATGTATATTCTATATTTTTTGAATCTCTTTTTGTTTTAACTTTTCTTGGAGGCAAAGTACTTTTCGCGCCAAAGCAGGCTAACAATCGCGAATCTGTTCTTTTCTTCTCGCGGATTATTTTCAGAAAAGGATTGAATATGTCTGCGCGATAGCGTACAGGAAGTGGACGCGCAGTTCCGGAATTGGCAGCGAAAATTGGAGAAACACAAGCTCCGGAAGTTTTATCCTGTCGAGAACATCATTATTTCCACAATACTGTTCTCGCGGCGCACCGCGCCGGGCAGCGAGAACTTTCGTACTGATTTTATTTTACGCTGAGGGTTGGGCACGGGAAAGCAGAAGAGTTGGGAAGCAGAAAAAAGAAATAGATCGATAGCCGGCGTACCAGCCGGTGAATGAAAGATATGAATTTTCATGGTGCGCATTTCACGGAGAGCTTCCAATTAATTTAACTATTTCAGCAAGATGAACGCAATGCACAATGTTCTCATTCCAACAGAAACGCGGAATTACTTTCTGAATATTTTTTAGGTATGTGAACGCTGTTTTACAAACAGCAGTGTTTTGTAAACTCGATGTGGAATGTAAAGATAACATTAATTACAGGAAATATCTCTTATGCAAACGCTTGTAGAAATACAGGGTTTATTAAAATTGAAATCACCCAGTTATAATGTTGTCTCTAGTCAGAGTTGGGCATTAATCGATTAAAATTTTAATCATGATTGATTGATTAATGTGTACGATTGAAAAAAATATTAATCGTCAGTCGTTGATTAAATTTCTCCCCGACTCTGTCTCTAGCGATGTTTAAAAATCAAACACGTTTTATGGAGATTTTCGGCGAACATACCCCAGGTAATAACGCGTTTTAATTTGAAGCCAGCCAGCGTATCGATCGCTGGTACCGAAGTACCAGCTTTTGAAGTAGAAGACAACCGCCCCGAGGTGTTTGTGTTTCGCACAGGCAGATGTTAGTTTCGCACACTGTGTACAGAGCACGCATCGAATTCGCGTACAAAGTAAATAAACTATCGAATCCCGAAGAACCAGACAGAAGTTTCAGTCACGCGCACTTATCGATCCCGGCCGTATCGCGTTTCCCGGTCGAAATAACCGTCTATGCTTATACCATAAACCGTGCTACATACAACTACGGCAAGGTAAATATATTTGTTCGCCAATGTACACCTTGCTATCAGCGAATTGCATGTAAGAGCATTATTGGAAGTTCGTGTCATTATGGGAAAAATTGCTTCTATAGAATTTATTCAGATCAAGAAAAATGTACACGCACACAAAAGATATATTTTATAATTTTATTCGTTACCAAATAAACAGCATCAAACTTTCTTATTGTTCGACTTGATTTCATTCGTTTTCCTATTCGATTTCCCTTGTTACATAAAATGAAGTATTACAAGTTGTTGTACGTAAGTTTTAATAGAATTATGTTTCCAGAAAATGAAGCGGAGATGAAATACCGTACTGATTATGTTATGCTGCTCGTTGAAATGAGGACGAGATCTTTTGAAGTCATTAATTGCAGCTGCACGCGAAGTAATAATTTGAATATAGGAATGCTAGTGAGCAATTGATTGCGGACGAAGCAACCGAGTGAAAAAATCCTCTAGAAAAATGGGGAGTGCAGACAGATCTCGTCCATCCTTTTACAGGAGCAGCTGACAGACCGCCTCGAGCATTTTCATCAGGCGTACCCTTCCGCCTCTTCCAATACCCCAGCTGCGATCAAATGTGAATGTTAAAGTCGTTTTAATTAAAATCGACAGGAAGCTCCCGGCGCACGCTTCGCTAAGTTCCAGCGTTTCCTATTTATTAAGCTGCTGTTTCCCACAGCACGAGTGAACGTAAATAATTCATACCTTCCAGTTTGGATCATTTAAAAGACAACAAACATTATTCGCGTATATATTCATTGAACCATCAATTTCCCTCGAAGGTCCGACTTGTCGTTGAGTTATACTACTGATTTCCGCAAAAGAATTACGCCTGTGTAATTCATCATTGAGTTACACTTTTCTGAATCGGAATTTCAAAAACAGCGAAAATTCGAGAAACAAAAACTTTCGGGCGTCTGACTTGTCGTTGACTTGTACCCCTGAATTTTCGTGTCTCTTCCATCGGTAACATGTTCACCTAATGCAAAGGCCAATTTTCGGGATTTTCACAAAATTTCAAGACCAGGAGAATATAATAGCAAAGAAGGTGGCGGGAAAATCTTATGCAAAGTTTTCGAATACGGCAATCTACTTCTATTATCGAATGTTCGCGTACAGAGAGTGGGAAAAGCAGAATAATAATAATAAAAGGAAAATAACACCAAACGTGTATCGTGGCGAGATGAGAAGAATGTATGGTCTCGTGGATCTGGTTTCAACGTTTCTCGTTCTTCAGCGTAGAGTGCTGAAGAAATCGAGTTGTTCTAAAGCCCATATGGTAATTGGTCTATTCGTATAGCCCGTCTGCGGTAGCATGCGTCGCGAGGAAGGCGGATAGCGAAGAAGAAGTGAGCGGCTCCCTCGGTAAACGAGAATGGTAACCGGAGGGCGTTTTAATGTGCTGCGTTTTATCGCGCGATTCATTCGCCGCGCCGCGCCGTCTCGCAAAGCGTTCTCCCCTGCACCTATTGCACCGAGCCGCATCTCCGAGGAAACCTAGACGACGTTCAGTCTCGCACAAAACGCGTGCATTAGCGGCAAGAAACAGCGCGACTGGCTGCGTCTCATGCGGTAGAGCTCTCTATTCGGCTCTACTCCGCTCCGCTCTGCTGGGCGTCGCCCTTTGTGACTGTACAAACTCCTCTCGGAGTCTCTCGATCCCGATTTAATAAGCCCATTGCCGGAAAGAACGCAGGCCGCGAAGTTTGTCAACTCTACGCCTTTGAGGGAACCCCGTAGTTTCCGGCGGAGGGCTCCGCCTGTGGAAAACGCAGCCTGCGACACGCACACGTTGGCCGAAACGATTCCAGTGTGGCGAGTAGATTGCGGATCTTTATGCAAAATAAGAAATGTTTACATTGATTGCAAGACACAGGAGCGAAATAATTTCTTTCTGCTTTTAACCCTTTGCACTCCAGCGAGAATGTAGTGCACACGTTCATCAATGGACCTGACAGCAGGAACATTGATATCTGGTATTTTTGCGGTGAGCAAGTTCGTGTTTCCATTTTCCGTTCAATTTGAACAGAGATCGGATATCGACAGGTCGCGGCCGCGTTTTTAACCACAGTTGTTATTTATTCACGCGGAACTAAGAACAGAAACAGGATGTATATTGTCCGCGTCTTGTTCACGTAATATCCCGATACGTTGCGTCACGATCGACAACGCGGGAATTACGGAAACGGTGAAACGTATCAAAAGCTACAGTGACTCCCACTAATATTCGGATACTCTTAAAAACACCATCACTTTTTTAATATTGGAATATACGACTTGATATTTTTGGAGAAGAGATTTGGAGATTTCTTTCGCAACAGAGATTTTCAGCAGAAACGTTCGAATTGGATTCGTTTTGAGGCACGCATTATGACAAAAATTGTATGGAGTCTGAATAAATGCAAGCTTTCCATTAAAAACCAACGTACATCAATCACATTTATTACTTGGTAGTTCCGACGTTAATATGAATGAGTCGGAAAGGATCTGAAGAACACGACGAGAAGAAGTCTTTTATTTCGAATGTAAAATGGCGAAGTACTCAGAAGTCTCGTTATGAGCGTATTCGAGAACTCCGGGTCGGAAGTAATTTCTGTCGAAGCAAAGCCGAAGACCGTGTGCCGTCTACGCGAGCGTATTAATCTGCTCCGTCTTTAGCTGATCAAACAACGATTCTTAATCCCGAAGGAATCTCGACTTCCGAGCTTGGTTTTCCCTCCGATGAGAGGAGTGGTCCGCTTTTACGTCCATCAGAGGCTCAGAGACTGGAACGAAAGTGCTTCTGATGTGCAAGAGGGTCGGAGGACCACACATCGTTGCACGGTACACAGGCTCGTTTTATTTGAGTTTTTTTTTCAAGAAAATAGAATGAACACGTGCCCCGAAACCAACTCCTGCTTCTTCGTTAAATATTTACGCTCCATTAAGCTTGTCGCTAGACCCAGCTTTATGACGAAACCCGCCAAGTCAATCGAATATTTCGTACAATATATCCGGTTTTTCAGAAGCAAACTTATGGGCACCGTGGGCTCCAGCGAATTATTCGTTGCCGAATCGGTTTTACGCACTCGAGTTTTATAGCCTGGTTTACATATGTTCGCCGCTCATTTTACACGATCGTTTAATATTTATGGGTCAATTAAAAGCAATCCGACGCAGCTGCACACGAGCGCTTTCGATGGTATCCGTTTGAAGTTGTCTTGGATTTTGCAAATGATTTTGCGTATTTAGAGAGTCTATTTACTATTAAAATTTTTATCGGAGCACATACGTCCAGAATGTTGGCACAAGAGCAAAACAAACAATTTCAGCGGAGATAAAAAGGTAGTCCCAACGGGTTTGAACAGGGAGATAAAATGTGTTATCGGGCAGAATTCGCGATAAAAAGAAACCAACAGCGTATGGCGTCACGAAACACGGTGCAATCCAAGGAAGTGGCGAGGCGAAAATCTCATTCAGGCCTCCGCGAAACCTAATTTGTCGGGCGCCGCGGCACCGTGGTCCAGTCGTAAAAAATGCAACGGGAACGTCTGGTCGACCAAAAACCATGCCGGAGCGGAGGAAGAACGGCCACCAAGAAGGCGAGTTATTTCGCACTCAAGATCCTCCTGGCTGTAACTTAAACCGCGGTGGCTGCGGCTCGTTGCCGAGACTCGCGAAAAATAAAAATATCTCCCGGAGAAAATGCTTGCCAGATGCGACAGCCATTTTATAATGACCTGAAGAATTTTATATAATTTAAGATAACTCAAGAATTTTATATACAGTGACGAGCAAAAGTGTAAACACATTTCGTTTGTTTTACATAAAACGTGATAATACAAGCTATTTTTCAATTGAATAATAAAGATTAGGTAATAATAATTATATGGTGAACGTGATAAACAAAACATAACAGTGTATGTTCGATAATATTAACAATATATAGAATATTTTACAAAAATAAGGATGAACGAAGAGGAAAACGAAGGGAAACAAACGAACTGTGTTTACACTTTTGCTCGTCACTGTATTTTCAGCTATCTCGCAGTTTTTATTAGCAAACCGTATCTTGTTTTATATTTGCTCTATCTAAACGTTCGCGGGGACTTTTCAGAATTCTCAAGTTGACTTGCACGTTTTGGAATGGGAGAATGTAAAATTACACAGTTTAACGATGCTTTCGAAACGTCATTGATACTTCATACCTGCCACTCCTGGTTTTCGATTGAACCTTTTAAGGATTCTTTCGCTTCGAAGAGGAATTAAATGCTTGCTAAATAAAATGCTATACTCTCAAATCGTTCAGTAAATTCCAAGATCCAGGATGAATTGCAGTGCTTAACAGGACATGTAACTTGCAATGGAATGAAAACCTTGCCAAATAAAATGGTATACTATCAAATCGTTCAGTAAATTCCGAGATCCAGGATGAATTATGGTTGCAGGTGGGCAAATACAGTTCCACGTGAATAAATCGAGTGGCGCGGTAACATCATCCGATTCGGAGTTCTTTCACGTTCCTGCAACAACGAGGAAGTCGGTAATAAGATATCTCTCGATCCTAAATTCGCGTAATATCAAAGGTCAGCCGTGAATGCTCGTGTCAGCTGTTCGCGAAACGAAAAATCCGTAACGATTCCATTCCGCGGGACCTCGATTCCGGTACCCTGTCGGTTCAGCGAAGGAATCGGCCGGTAACACGAGAGAACGCGATTTAATTAACAAAGGAGAAAAGATAAAGCGCGTTTCCCTGTTCGTTTTGCATTGCATAATCTGTGACGCCGCAGCCGGTAACGGTACACCCCCGATGCATATTTCTCGAATGCAGAGCCGGTGTCAGATGCTGGTGCATTAGCAGCTTCGGATCCCGTCCCGGTGATGTAACACAATATCCTTCGGAGAGAACCACAGCTTCCACTTGCGACGCCGTCACGAGCTTTCCGCTAACGAGACTGCGGCTCTCATTGTTGACAGAACGACGACGGAAGCTTGGCTGCGTGGAATTATCTCGTCGCGAAGAAAAAAAATGTGTCAGACTTTTTTCGACTCCCTGCCCTACGATTTATTTTACGGTTTCAGTGATTAGAACTTTTGATTAGAACTTCGCGATTTCCTAAAGAAGGAGAAAATTGATATAAATTGTTTGGGTTACCGTTGGTTCGTCGACAACCCATTTCACCGACACGATTTGCCCGACAGTAACTTTAGATAGGCAAAATGATGGAAAAACTGGGTTCTCAGAGTTAGACCGTTCATCCTCTTGAACTTATCCCATCTTTACATGTACTCACAACGCGGAGTCTCAGAAGGCAGACGCAAGGAGCCAATCAAATTCGTCTCTCACCTGAAACAGAAAGACAAGGACACCGTTAACATCTTCTCGGAATATATAAATAAATTTCTAGTATGCCGAACATAATAGAAAACTAGAAGAATGAAGGTGAGAAACCGCGGAAAACCTGTCGCGATCTCAGCTACCAGGGCGATAGTGCTTCACCATTTCGCAGTTTTACGCGGGCCGGCTTTCCATCGGGTGCAGCGAGAAGATAGAAAATAAAATCGCAGGTGTTCAACGACTTCGTAAATCCCTTCGGGATCCGTTGTCGCGAAGTTTCCATCCTGGTAGCGTTCTCCGAAAAAAGAGGAGAAGAAAAAGGTAGAGAAAGAAACGAATGTGCAAGAAGTAAACGTTTCTCCGGGAGCGAGTGTAATCGGGAAGAGAAGATCGTAGCATTCTGCGAACTATAATATTCGCGTTCGTCATCCGGATGCCATCTTCGCCCGGCGACTAAAAGTCTCGAGAGGAGGCAGCAATATTTCCTCGCTATCTCGCGGTGTCGTGTTTGTTATACTTCCGCTAATAGCGGTGCACGGTGCTATGAATTGAACGTGAATTGTTTTGCAATTATGCGATTAGAACATCCCATATCCCTATAAGCATCAATGGATGCCTTTTCTTCATTGATCAACAATTGTCCCCTCGTGGCGTTTTACTATATATATATAATAAGAAATTAAAATATATAATACATATTCCGATTTCAATAAATTTACAGATCTATTTTTACGCAAATCCTTACTGTTTAATATTAATTTTATATAAATTTATTTTAATATTAATATTAATAATAAAAGATACGTCAAAATATTGGTGGCTTTATGGAAATTTCGGTCACCGTACGACTGTTAATGATAGTCACAGTAGATTGATGATTTGTAATTCCGCGCATCTTCAGTGGACCACTAAAAGTCTCGGGACGAGGCAGCAATATTTCCTCGCTATCTGGCGGTGCCATTTTCGTTCAGCTTGTACCAATAGCGGCGGTGGTTTACAGCCGAGGCGGTGGTAGCACCGTTACACGGTGCCACGGTTAAAATGAAACACACAACCCCGATGAACATAAAATGTCCAGCCCGGCCGGATTAATATTATCTGCTCTCGCGAGAGAGAAAGAGAGAGAGAGAGAGTGAGGGAGGGGGCAGCGCGGGGGTGGAGAACGCCTCGAGCTCGTGTAGCTGTCGCCAGCCTTTAATGATAATGCGACGTGTCTCCGCCGCCGCGTTCCACGCAAATATTACACGTTTATTGCTATCTGGTAGCCGTGCCCTGTTTTACGGCCTCGTTCGCCCTCTGCGGGACAAGTTACTATTAATTCGGCCATGAAACCGGCCGATAAAATCGTCTAATTCGCGCGCACGATTCAAAGTTGCGCGCCGAATAGCCCTCCACGGAACTGCCGCGAAGTTGAACCGGTGACGTGAATCGAGAAATTTAACAGATTTAGGGGGGAAGTATACCCTACTGAAGTAACTAGAAAGGAACTAGAATCTTACTACATTTTGGGTCGAAACATGGGTTTGCGCGCCTCGGCTTTTTGTCCTTATTTGAGCAGATTTTGGGCTGGCTCATTCTAAAAAGAAAGGTTAAATGCAGCACGCTCAGCTCATTATTTATATCTAATATTATGAGTACGCAAAGTAGAGAAAAAATCGAGGAAAACGACCGCAGATTTCAATATATCTTTTTGTCTCGAAGAGACGTTTTTGACTGATATGAAGACAGAGGTCCTCTCTGATGCAGCGCCAGTCTAAAGCTAACCAACCGTAACTCCAGTTAATACGACAACCGAACTGCCAATAGAAAAAATACGACACTCCCCGCACAATGGGGCGGACAGAAAAAATAATTGCAATCTCAACGATCGCACGAACTTCAGACGAAAACGAGCTCGTTCAGGAACCGAGCTTAACGAGACCGCAACCGCGCGAGAAGCACCTTATTAAAGTAACACTTCCCGAACGAGCATAAAATCCGGACGAACCGTCGTAAATCTGCTCCGATAACGTGCCAGTGGTATGAGGAGCGACCAAGGCCGCGGGAAAACGATGGAAGAGAACGAGTCAAAGTGGGCTCCCATCGCTAACGAGCCTAAAAGAGATAGCGAGCTTGCGAGGAACCATCGGCCCTCCGGTCGAAATAGTTCCTGTTGCCAACAACCCTCGTGAATTATTCGGGGCAGTTTAACACGAAATGGATGTTTCACTTTCGGCCACATAAATGTAAATATAGTGCGCGTATACGGTGGCCTGAAAACATTCAGTATCCAAGAATTATCGAAATACTCGTACTCCGCCGATGTTTGTCATTTTGCAATTTCCCATTTCCGCAGATCACTTTTCTAGAATCGAATTCGCCGATCGGAAGATTTATTATTTGAAGAATGCACCGGTTTCGAAATTGAACCTCTCGCTACACGCGAACCCGGCGGTGCCGGCGGCGCGGCGGTCTGGAATGGGAGTTCTCATGAAAGTTTCCTGACATGGACGGGGTCAACGGTACTTCCACTCTCTGGCCATGCGATGCGGCTTGGCGCATCGGTGCAACAAGACTCAGTCTAGGAAGCGCAGCGCGAACAACGCGACGGCTCTGTTTACGCGGCGGTACGGCGGCTTTCTGCTCCCCGTTCCTTTTTTTCCCCTTTTCCCCCCGTTTTTCCCTCCCTCGCGTCCGCTCACTTCCGCTCGCAAATCCTCGGACGGACGCATTTGGAGCTCTTGGCAGCCGCTCAGACGTTCGCGATGAAATATCTAGCACGGCTGACTTTGATCTCTTCGTTCGCCGCGTTCGAAACGACCTGGAAGTCCTGCACGCGCGAAAATCGCGCTCAAGAGACAACGAGAGACACGTCCCGGCATTCCTACGGGAACCAGGAAGTCTGTGGTATGTGTGCTTCTAGGCGCACACTCGATCGAGCATTTATAACGTCGCCACAGTGCGGAGAAATTACCAAAATTCGGCGCTTCTGTAAATTTGGCTACTCATGTATAGACTCCGGATCTTTCTGCAAAATAAAAACCACGCCCGGCAGAAGTGGAACTTCTTGCAGTCTAGTAATGTTTAGAAGTAAATTAAGTTCAGTTTCACTTCAAAAATGTTCTGCACTGATTGTGGGGAGCAGTTCGCAGTGGTCCTCGTCACGCATACTGAACTGAACCGATTACCGAAATCGCGGCTCGCTGCAACTCGTTGCAGAGATCGCGAGAAGCCACGGCCGACAGCTGCACGCATACGGGAATCGCGGCCGAAATCTCGCTTGACCCCCTTCTTCCACGTCCTCCGTCGCATTCTCACGTGGAGGGCTGAATCAGCGCCCTCGGTGAAATTCTAAAAGCGCCCGTTTCCCGAAAGTCTATTACGAACCACTTAGAATCATACGACTCGGTATTCGCGAGGCGCCCCTTTAAAACGGTGTCGTGGCCACTGAACTCGCTATCAAACCGCGGGACACCGTCGCACAGAGTATTTGCCTCGAAAAGCTGGTCGGAATACAATTTCGCATTTGTAATTAATTTTAACTATTCTTAATGAGTGAAGCAAATTTGCAAAACGGTAAAATTGATTTGCATAAGGTTGAATTTGACTTGCAAAATAGTAGCAATCTCTCCGAAAAGCCGTTATTACTCTTCTGATTTTAGTGTTTTACAATAAATTCAGAGTTTATCTTGTTAAAAATTGCGATTTCATTTAAATTAACATCCTTTCCATGCAAAATGTCAATTCGCGTTCTCAGAAAACTGAGTTGAAGATTTACGAGCTTCAGTGACGTGATTCCAGTCTACGACATCGCGACGCGATACGATCGAACATCGTCGGAATCGATTTTCGGGAAGGTGGATCAGGTGCGCGAGGGTGCGGAGCGAGTCGATTGTTCTCTCGCGGCGAGATACAAATGTTTGACGGCCGGTGTGGGTGCACGCGAAGATGTAAGATGCAAGAGCGGAGGCTGGTTGTAGTCCACTTCTGTACTCGCGAGCCACTTGTTTCGCTTTGGGGCCCTCTTTCGCCGTTCGCCGGCAGCTCGCGAGCCGGAGACTTTTGACCCAGAACGGGGAGTAGCTGCGGAACATCTCGAGTACGAGGAAGCGGTAAATATAACACCGTTTCAGCGGCGCGTGAACAGCTACCAGCGAGTGACATCGGCCGCCGCGTCGACCAGAAATAGTAGCGAGAGTCGTGCAGGTGCCCTCCGTGGGAAGCGCTTCGTTTCGTTTCGTTTCGTCCGAGGGATGCGCCCGTTTCTTGTACCCGAGCCTCTCTTTGCTCTTTTCCCAAGACTCCTGAGACTCCTGCTCGTGCAACCTCCTTCGAGTCAAGAATGGATCGGAACGTGGAACGGAAATGTCTCTCTAGATTACCCGGCACTCGCGAACCCTACAGATCCTCCGCGACCAAAAGGTCGCCGAGGAATGGCAATTTATTGTTCTGCCACTTGCTTCGTTCCTTTACCTAACCCAGTGACGTGCGAAAGCTGCCTGTACCATATTCCCTCTTAAATAACCGGAACGATTCTACATTGAACGAGAGCTAATATGCAATACGATATTTATGAACACGCATAAAATTCAACAAACTCATAATTCGAGGCGAAGCGCACCGGGATCGTAAAACTTAATGGTGCGTGAAAACGAAAGTATCTTCGCGTTTTCCATAAGTGTTGCCTATAGTTCGTTCCGTCGCTTGTCGGGTCGCGTAAAGTAAGCAATTAGTTATGGAAGCTTTTGTTAACGCGAACATGGTATGTATTCCTCGAGTTGCTGTGAGAGGAAACGGATAGACACTGGAGCCTGTCTGGCAACGAAGTAGCAGATCCAGCGATCGTTGACACGATCCAGCGACCAGGAAAGTAGAAAAAGTGGAAGCAATGGAGGCGACATGGTGCAGCGAAACGAGAAGTCGTATAATGTCACGGAGAAGAACGGAACACGGTTGGAAAAACACTCGGCGAGCACCGGTGATAACTACTTCCGGCGGATACGCCACTCACGAATCCCTCTTTCGCTGGCACGGCTCTCCATTCTGTTCGTGACTTTCGATTTTATTTGCCCCCCTCCAGGAACAGTCAAGATTCAATCGCGATCCGATGCTTAGAACCAATCGCGAGACACGTCTTATCGCGCCAGTTTACCCCGAAATGAAATCCCCGAAATGATGGACGACTCGCTAGAAACTTTTCCCGGGGTTGCCTCTGTCTTCCACTATCGATCGCGAGAAACCCCCTTGAACCGTCCGTCTTCTTCCTTCGACTTCGAGAACTTTCCGACGAACAATCGCGAGAATCGACTGACTTCGGTATGTACTTCGTTTTCATTTCATTTCCGACGAGATTCGATTTGTTACGGCTTCGCGCTGGAACCGCTGAATGAGTCCAAACCCTTCTGGGTCTTCCATTTTGCGATGATCGAAGAAAGAGGAGATTTGAACAGAAATGTTCATTTTCGATGTACGGGGTGGTCGATTTATCTTGAGACAGTCAATTATTACGGAAACCAGCAGGTATATGAAAAAATGTTTTATATAAAATATTCTTCATATGAAGGGGCACAATTAATGGCACTATGAGAAATAATAATATTTCGTATGAAACATTTTTTTCCTGAACTTCAGAAGATCGAGTCGTCTGGTCGTCCGTGGCAAAGGTCACGGGAATTTGCAGGAAATGATTCCGCGATTATTCAGTTATGCAAGAAAAATCGTAGGAAAGCGTTGAATCCGCGTAGCCCAGTTCGCGATGCATCTTGCAGCGGTAGAATGCATCCTGCATAGGTACACAGTACACACACGCATACATAACGGATAATTATTGCCGCGGTGCGACTCGGTAACTTACAAATTACAATGGCGAGTCGGCGCGGCGCGGCGCGGCGGTCGAGCGAGGTGAATGGCTGCTATATCGCGCGTTTCAGATTATGTAAATAATCGTTCACGGTAGATGAAATTAAAGAGCCACGCGTATCGTGACAACAATGACCGTATCCTCGGCCTTTTTAATAAACAATCGCGACCGGTGAACGATCTCTCTTCCGCGACACACTTTCGGAATATCGTGGAAGTGTTAACACCTGGACTGCTTACGAATAGCTATAGCGTTCGATGATCAAGACTCCAGACAGTCTAGAGCAGCGGTTTCCAACCTTCATGCTACTATGCCTTCCCGAAAACAAATTATATGTTATATTAATATGAAAATTATATTAGGTGTGCAAATAAGTTTCTTCCCCTTTTTTGTTTCTACGATCATAACTTCTGACTGAATTCGAATTACTTCCCGATTGTGGTGCCACCTGAAAGAGCGTTCTTTTAGCTTTAAGCAGAGTCGTAATGAGCGCTCTGATATTCTCCAGAAGCCTCATTTGCGTTACTGAAATGGTTTGTGCGGCACTGGAGAGAACGCTGTATCTTACGGAACATGCAAAAAGTGGTACCAAAGATTTAAAGCCGGAAATTTTAATTTGGAAGGCGACGATATATCGTTCAGGTGCACTGAGAAAGTTCGATGACGGCGAGTTAGAGGAATTGCTCAACGAAAATCCGACCCAGACGCAAGAAGAATTGACAGGAAGACTGGGAGTGTCTATCCGACTGAAACAATTGGGTAAGATTCAGAAGTTAGGGCAATGGGTCCCGCATGAATTAAGCGAAATGAATAAGAAAAACAGACCCGAGATTTCTGCTGCCTTGCTTTCGCGGCATAAAAGGAAAAGTTTTCTGCACCTCTCCCCTGGAAGGCGTCTACAGGAAAACAATTTTACTCAGTAATTCTAATACTGCGTTCAATCCCTAGTATTCTTTTCAATGTCTGCAGAATATTACTGCTTCGACGAAGGAAGTGAGAGAAAAGATCGTGCCACAAATAACATTATCGAATAATCCATGAAAATATGTGTTCGTTATCTCTAGCAATTCCTGACTAACAAATTCGTAGATGTACAAGTTACAACTTCCCGACGAGGTGCAACAATATGACAGTATCGGAGTCGCGACAAGACGTACTGTTCCTGCGACATTTACGGCTGGTTTACAAATACGAGCGTCCGCGATAAATATAATCCACGCCTTTGCAAACGGGACCGTGGATCATGTATTGCGAGATGAAAACCGTGGGAGGCGAGACGTGAAAAACTAGCATTTTCCATATTCTGCGTTGCATTGTCTTGTCCGATGCAGTTCATAGAACTCCGCTTGCTTAACAATTCAACTCCTGTTTCCGTCTAAACGAACGAATTAGGACATATTCGCTATAGCATATTTCATACAAAAACAAACTGCTATGTACAATGATTTAATAAGTGTGGAAAATCAACGTACATGCTACACAGTGTTTTATGCACTATCTGCAGTAAGTCGCGGAAAGACGCGGACAAATTGTTTCGTTCGGCGATTATTTTCGTTAAATTCTACTCCTTCGCTGCTCGTAAAAACCGACGGCCGACGCGTTTTACGGCCGGGAAAGTTCTTGGCGGAAAGAACGTGTTTCTCGTTGCCAGATCGACCGTTTTATTCCCTCGATTCGTCTAGCAACGAGCCGCCCACCTCTCTCTCTCTCTCTCCGTCTCTCTTAATCGTCGATACGTCGAACACGAAAACGTGTACTCTCTCTCTCTCTCTTGCTCTTTTTCTCTTCCTTTTTCGTTCTCCTTCTCTCCAGCCTGACTTCGATCTACCGTGCTGCTTCTTATTCATGACGGAATTGAAAAGCAGCGGCAATGCAAACTTCGTAACGCCGCGAAACTTACGTTACACCGAGACCGTCCGCGGTGTTACCAACTTTCCTGAAGAATGGCGAGCTGTCCGTCCTTATTCTTTTACGGTGAATTAACGCTCATCCTCTGTCGCGCAATCCTTCCTTGCGCGATGAATTATTTATGGGAACAAGAATTTTGTATTCATTTCGTGGGTTTCTCACGGCGCGGCGAGTTCAGCTAACCTGACGCGCGTCGAATCGAGAGGATTGCGTGCGCGCTGCGATCAAGATCGTGTTGCGATATTCATGAAAAAATGGCAGATAATTGTGTAAAATGACTCGTTAAAATTTTTGTTAAAACGATTCTTTTAGATTAAAGCTAGAAATGGCTTGTTCTAAAATTCGCTGGACGCAGGCAGCAGCCGTTTACCGGTTTTTCGGATGATGTACCTGAAGTGACTAGGCCCGGTGACGCAAAAATTTCCGGCGAAATGGGGCGACCTATAATTACCGAGGCAAGAAACTCTCGAGTTGACCGCCGCATTCTTCCGTCTTCCGGAAAATCTATTTCGGATTCGGCTCAGCCACCGTGGAATGTAATTACAAGCTGAATCATAGGACGGTACCCAGTGTAACTTCAACGAATCCCACGGGGGTTGAGTTAGCTTTCGCTGCAGCCGGCGCGCGGCGCGGCGTGAGTCATTGCACCGTTGACAGAGTCTACTCTGTGCTCGGGACCGCGCGCGGTGCGGTGCAAAATAGCCTTTCAGAGCGCCGCGAGATACGTCTAATCTTCCGTTTTCTTTATTAATAGACCCTGTCCGGGTTTATTAATAGTCTCGTCTTCATTCAATGATCTCGTATGTTATTACAGCGATGTATGAAACGTACTTAGGGGATTATGAAATCCATCAAGCCGCGATTCCGCTCGCACCGCAACCGGCCCGGCAATTTCAGCTTCGCTGGGTTGCAGATTCCGCTCACTTGTTCGAGATCAATCATACCAGCAAGCTATCAATCAATCTTAAGATACCTTAAGGCCTTCTATACGAAACCAGACGAACATTCAACTCGGTTCCACAGACAGTTTCCGAGATCAAAATTCATAAAGGTAGGGTAAACTGCCTAAATGGTTAGATTTCCGATTGTATCTTTTTCGAGGAAGGTAAGCGATTTTGAAATGTTTGAACATATCCGTATATAGTTTCAGTTTACTTATATTAACGTTTGCCAACTGTTTGTTTGAGCTGAAATTCATTTTCTCTTTGTCAGTAGCTAGTATTATCCTTCCACGTGGAGTTCCCAATATGGCATTACCGAGTGTTCCCTAATATGGGTATAGCCATTGACATTCTTCAACTCTCGGAAAGTTTTTCATCCGTTTGATTCGGTTCAGGAAAAATCGAGCTATTTTAACACGAAGGATATTCGGTTGATTAATCTCGGGGCGAGATACGTATGAGCTGGACTCGTCGACAGATTTGGTATGCCGGTCGTTTTATCGTTTCCATTAATTCGCGGTTAGCAACGAGCTCCAGCAGCATTCGTCTCAGTCTTTTGACCGTTGCCAACAAGATTAAATATCACCGCAATCGCCGCCGGACCTCCTTCCCGTGTTTTGCGCGAACGGAATGAAACTGCACTCTGATTAATCGCGCGTCCACCGAAGTCACAAGAACGAAATTCCGCATAGACAAGGAACAAGTGTTCGTGCTCCGCTACCGCGATACTCTTCTGCTCCTTTTGCGCGGACAACGATCGACTTTGATCTTCAGGTACTGTGTATGACAGGACGCAGGCTTTATTAGTTCCCTGGTTGTCTCTACAAGTTCATCCGGGGACGTGAGTTTCAATTATCAAATCTCAAAGTCACAATTCAATTATTGAAACTGGAACATATCGACGAAACATATTGAAACATGATTTTTTATATAGACGTTAATTGCATTTTTGGTCGCGTTTTTATTTTATGAAAGTGGGCAAACGCGATGCACCGAATTAAGAAACTTGTTTCCACCTGCAACTTTGAAGTAGCAAATAAATAACTGCAATTATTCGAAAGCTATCACTTTCTCCAGAAGATTCTTTCTGATGTTAGCTTGATACGAAGATGTGAAGATATCTTATGGAAGTTAGTTACCTTCATTAATAATCGAAGTAAAAACCAATTTGCCGGACATCCTCGCGAAGTTATACCATGTAATCAGTAATGTTTGTTCTCCATTGAAGAAAGATATAGCATGGCGCAATTCCATAATATCATATTTGACCGTAAAATAAATTTTTCGGATACCATATTTGTCTTGTCGCATGACAAAAATGTGAAAGTTCGGTCCAGCGTGAAGCGCGTGTTCAACTTCGAGTAAAAATAATCTATATAAATAAAAATCAAATGCCGGACCGTTTTGGCTAATTTTTTTTTTTAAATGTGCGTAATAGTCCGACTAAGGTTATAGGGTAAGAAAAATTGGAAAAGTTGCCCGGAAAAATAGAAAATTCGGGAATAAAAGTGCTTTTTTAATCATATTTCAGTACAACAAAAAATATTGTATACCCACAAGCATTGTTAAATAAAACATATAAGTGTCACATCTGTGACAGGTAAAAACATGCTTTTAAAAAATACTGAGTCACGGCAACGCGTGGCGGGAGAAAGCTAGTATGTATACTATAAAAATGAAGTGCGACACTCAATTTGGATATTTGACTGAAATTGTACAGTTAGGTCACGTAAGATTATGCGAAGATAATCCTCGTTCACCGCGATTTCGAAATTTACTTCGCCGAAGTTTCCCCGACGCAGGTTAGCGAGAAACAAATCAGCTCCGCGTGAAATCCGCGCGCGTTCTTCACCAATTCGCGCGAGATCGGGATGAAAGATGAAAATTCTGAATAATTGCCCTGAGTACGGCGACTATGCCGTCCCGGCCGACGGCCGTAAATCCTGCAACCGTATCCTCGTGGCTTTTCTTCGAAGCCGGGACGAGAAGCGTGTGCGAGCGAGGATTTATCTCTTTATAGAGAACGCGGACCTCCAGATAGCAATAGGGGGGAGGAGAGAACGACCAACGCGCGCGAGCGTTATCGTACGACGATTACGAGGCTGTGTGAATTTACGTTCCACGATGCTTCACGCTTCCTGCTGTGGAAGCCACTTCGAATCAGACGGCTGTCTGGTTTCCGGTACCGCGAAGCGTTTCCGTGCGAGCGTGCATCTCACCCTGCTCCCTGAAACGTCCAAACGCGCGAAAAAAAAACGAACCATTCCATTTTTATAGGTAATTTCGCGCGGGACAGATGCACCAGTTTTTATTGTGGCAATTTTACTGAGTCTCTGCACACTTTTAAAAAACAATCACGCAGGATTATAGCTTGTTTCGCGCTCTATTCAATTATGCTTTTGATATTTAATTTTATTCAAATTTTTATTCAACTATATTTTATTTTTTCTATGAGTTCAAAGTATTACCTTCGTCCCATACTTCGTTGATATTCTGAGCCGCTTGAGCGGCGCTTCGGCCTAGTTTTTAACTCATAGAAAAAATAATGCGAAAATCGCGTTTTGACATTCTGAAATAAAACCCAAATAATTTATATTAAAAATTTGAATAAATTAAATAGAACGCAAAACAAGCTTTAACATGACATATATATAACTCATTAAATTAAGGTAAATATTTATTGATATAAAATTGCAATTAAACCAAAGGAATCCTGCACTTCTTTCTTCACAACGTAATATAAATGCATGAAGATCCACAGCCTACTGATTACAATGATTGCAGAGGTTCGAGCGCACCACGCAGACATTTTCGATGATGTTTCCGTGTCGCCTTTATTCGTAGCTTACGCACGTGCTTTTCGGGCTTACATAATGGATTAAACACAGCTTAACGTCACGGAAACCATGTTCCACCGGCGGCGTATCCTTACTACACGCATCCCGACAAACTTAAGTCCCGTCTACTCCCAAAACAAACCCATTACTCAACTTAATATTCCACGTTCACCGGGCATGAAGGGAATAATGTATCAAACGATCCCGTAACCGTTCGACGGCGCGGCCTATGTACGTCTCGCTCTTCTAGAACGAATATAAGAACGTGACAGAAAAATCTATCCGATCGAGGAAAGAATATGCGCCTGTCGGAGAACATATTCCACGTGGGTGGAGCGCGCCCGTACGTATCACCTATGATCGTCCGGAGCTTTTCTCGATCCATAAGAAACGGCTCCGAGTTCGGGCCGAGCCCAGCCACCGAAATTTATCGAACAGAATTTCCCCGGCGGGCTGCGGCGTATAAAACACGCGTCGAACACGGTTACACACTGGCGGGAACATTATAGATGCGTGAGAGAGCCAGAGTCTCTCTCGTGGGTGAGCTCCCACGCATTCGCTAGACCCATTTGAATATTTATCCATCCGGGAGGGGGATCGTCGATCGGCGATCAGGAAACTTCGGAAGTGGAGCGTCCATGTTGTCGGCCGATCGAATCGAGACTCTGATCGATTTCGGATAAGCTCCGACAGCGACTTCGGGCGATTACAACGACCGCGTTGTTATCAGTAGACAGCGGATTTTATGCTTTTGTGGGAAAAATGAGTAGGTGTAATGTAAAACAGTGAAAACATTGGAAGAATTTAAAAATACTGTTACATATTATTTTCAACCGATTAAACATATTGAGAAAGAAAATTAATTTGTATGTTACTCGAGTTTGTTGCAATTCCAATGGAACATTTTTATTTTGCATAGAGATCCGCTGTTTAGTTTAGTTACAGCAAAGTTATCTCCGAGGCTTAGAATTCTAGGCCTAATACTCTCGGAGATAAACAAGAAAATCGTTAAAATTACTATATTACTATAAAAAAATACTAACTTCCCTTGTAAGTATTAATCTGTAATTATAGAAGAAATTTTCGATAATCTTTATGTTATCTACTTAAGAAACGTGTGGCTTTACCGAAATTTCGCAGTTCCTTTTTGGTTAAACTATGTAATCATGTAAATGGCTTCTTTTATTAATCCTAAAATGCTATTCTTCATCAGCTTCTCATTACTACGAGATAATTTTAAGATTCCACCGAAAAATCAGGTGGCGTTATGGTAATTTCGGGCAGAGTAAATTACTTTTACAAAAGCGCTACAATTGTGCATCACAATTGCAAGACGTATAGGAGCTAAATACAAATTTATAATACTCTTAGTCTTTCAATTTGTTCACTGTTTCGAGTCTCAACCACCAATTTTTGTGATAAACGTCTCGTGTTTTGTCTGAAGAGAACGGTGTTCGTTTCTTGCCGTTGACTACAAGTGAGAACATCGTCCGAACTTCTTGTTTATTCTACGAAATGGTGTTTTCTCAGGGAACCAGTCGACGGGGCGCGCAAGCAAAGTGTTTTTCAGTAAAAGGATCTCTCGGATCGTAGGCCGAGCATTAAAGTTGATCCGTCCGTGATCCACGAACAGGAAGAATCACGGTCGGCCGCGGAAATTGACGGAGACGTATAGTCACGAGGAGACTTCGAGAGGAAACACGAGGCACGAAAGGTGGTTGCATATGCAGCGTGCAGCGTGCAACGTGCAGCTGCCACGAAGCTTCGAGACTCGCGGCGGGATCATTACGCGTCATTACAGAGTTACACGCTCGAATGGCCGACGTTACAAATTACAGAGAGACGGACAACCTGCCCGAGCTCGGAAGATACCAGACCCGAATCGCGTACGATCCCTGCCAGCTGCAACCTGCACATTGTCATCGATAACTATTCGCATACCTGCGTTGACAGATCTCTGGGGACGTTAACACAGCGGAACTTTTTCGAACAGCGAATCTCACAATAGGAAATAGAAATCGCGAGTCCGGAGCGCACACTTTGCGCAATAAACCTGCGCAAACTTTCACGGATTACGATCCAGTGAGAACGAGGCTTCTTATGATTCATTTTTGCTAAATACACAGTTCACTGACTTAAGACGGTCTAATCGGTAAAATGATCGTACGCGGAAGAAGCCTTGATTATTACCCAGTATCGCCTAATACTATCTTCGCTGATCGGTGTGCAAATTAATTGAACACTTTGAATACGGAACTGGTAGCCATTAGTGTAAATACCAGGAGAGTGAACTCATTTATTCAAAGGAGTAAAAAGTGAGAATTTTTTTGGTTATCGCGGCTGTTTATGTTTCCTTCTCTTGTATCTTGCAGATCTTAATTGTAAGTACATTCAATCAGAGTTGGGCATTAATCGATTCAAATTTTAATCATGATTGATTGATTAATCTGTACGACTAAAAAAAGAAATTGTCGGAAAATCGACGATTGATTCAATCGATTGATGAAGTTAATCTCTCTCTCGTCAATCGTTGATTAAAAGAGGAAATCATGGAAAAATGATTGAAGTTTAATTGTTAATTGCGATTAACGATTCAAGTAGAAATTTAGTCGTCGATCGTTGATTAAATTTTCGCCCAACTCTGCATTCAATATACTACTGTGATAATTCATGTTAAAATGGAGGCGAATAATTAAATGTGTCAATCAATTGGAACTCGATCAAAAAATACTCAAAGAAAGCCATGAATTGGTTCCTATGCCGAAAGACTTGAGGACTTGAATTTAAGAAAAACGGGCACATTTGAGCGCGAACACGGATTTGGTAATCAAAGAAACGATCGAGAGACTGTCCTAGTAATTTACTCCGTGGCCGTTCGATGCTGGTTATAAATGAGACACTGTCGATTCGAATCTTGGTCTGTCGTAGCGGTAGGTGAAACACCGGCGACAAGTAGAATACACTTAATTGATCCTATCGGCGAATGCTAATTTCATTTAAATTCAGCTTCCCGTTCCTTTCGAGCTCGCTTAAGTGTGAACTTATGTAAATGTATATTTCGCAAAGGCGAGCCTTTGTTCTTTCGACTTGTCACGCCTCGAAAATCGAACGTTGTACGACGTATTTTTCCGTCCGGAACGAGATGTTCGTTTGTACGCCACGAGAAAAACTGTTTGAGTTTATACATCCAGGAGCTCGCGGAATACATAAAGAGACATTTGCACGAATAGTTTCATTCGATAAAAATTACGGTGAAATGCTTAATCATTAAAATCCTGAATGTCTAATTTTCAACATCGTATTATTATTATTATTAAATACGGACCGAGGTCCTTTCATACAAAAGTTTACAGACGTTTAGTAGAACTTTTAAAAAATGGTAGACGTTACTCAAACCATATTGAAATCGATCGACGTATTTATTGAGTTTCGATAAAATAAAGGCCTTTCTCTCGGATGTCTTTTCGCATCGGTGGGAATTTCAACGAGCTCGTTAATAAGGATGACGTTACGAACGAATTACGGCGCGACGATGCTTTTGATTGCGATTTAATTGGCTATTGAATCGGAGCGACGCGACTCCGCCTCGTGTATTCCGCTTTCAAAAGCAGTTTGCACGATCGCGTATTAATATGGAACACCGCCTGTCCCGCTGACGGACAACTTTTTCCTCGACGATCGCGCGACGAATTTATGCTCGTTAAACGTTCGCATTAACCTCCTTGCATCGGAGAGGCCATCCGACGTCGCAGAAGTCAATAATATAAACGTTTTATTCGACGATGACCCACGACGATCAGGTTTCCACGGTTCGTATTTACCGCGCAACGCAAATATTAACATATACGGAAAATAAAATATTATTTCATCTTGTTCTCCTATTCTATTCACTTTCTTATATTCACTTTCGACAGGTAGATAAATTATTTGTCCGCCGATGCACTTTCTACGAGGGTGGCAGAGATGTTTCCTTAGTTTCCCATGCTTTTTGTTCGTCGGCAAATATTATTTGTGCGATAGACCAAAGAAACCGAGATACACGGGCTCGTGAAAGCGTGTCTCGGTTTCGTTCGTGGAAAGATGTCGTTCGCTTTCACGATTTCTGTCTTCGTTTGATATCGCGTCGCGTCGGCGCGACTTTACCCGTAACTCGATATTTGATTGGGTACGGACGTGCTCGAATTTTCAGGGAATACGGTTTCGGTAAAACCGGTCGGCCTGTCTTTGCTTTCTACGGTACACGAATATTTCCGTGGATCCCCTTGATACACGTGTTCGTCACTTGAGAAACAGCCCCGGCGAAATTATAATGTCTGCACCTTTCGGCACGCTTCCTTCCTTCTTGTTTGCTCCAAAAAGTACGGTAGAACCTCGCTCTCCGTAACCTCCATTCGATGTCTAACTTCACTTTTAAACCAACCTGATACAAATGGAAAAATAAGAAAAAGAGAACTACGAAAAAATTGAATTTCTTGCATAGTAGAATCAGGAAATTACATGGAATTATTTTATAGAATTCCATGGGAAGCAACATTCACTTGCCGCTTCTTCGGCAATACTTTATCCGTGTCGCGTGTCGTGGCGCGGCGTGAGAAACCGCGCTCGCTCGCGACCTTTCACAGAAAATACTACCCTCTCCGTTTCGGAAAAACCAGACACGAGAAAACCGTGGTTCTATCTGATGGAGACAAATTCCTGCGGCCGGGCCGGGAGTTATAAATTAATGTCGCGCGACTGGTCTAAGTGGAACAGTTTCGACAAAACCATTTATCTTAATTAGACGACAGACGTTTTTTCTGATTCCAACGGTGTCCGTGGATATTTGCATTTCGTATCGATAAGAGGCTTGCTGATTGTGCAATATGTTTGAAACGCTTTCCGTAACTCTTGTACCGTGTACATATACAAGCAGAACGAGGATGTTCGGTGACGTCAGTTGCTCCCAGGGGCAATTCCAAGTGCTCCCAGAGCACGGGATGCGCGTCGTTCGTGCCTGAATTATGGCATCGTGTGCTCCATCGAACATAATCCATCCAGCACCGCGTGTCAGTCCGCTTTACGTTCGAGAAGAAGCGTCGGAGCGAACTGTTCACGTGTTCACCGTTCCGCCGCAACGTAAACGTATCCGGCTTATTATTAATCACGAAGCCGTATTAAGTTCGATTTAACGGCAGCCATTAACAACACCCGGCGAATCGAGACGTCGACCACAAAATCGGTCGTCGCGCACTAAACCGTCTTTACAGCCTGACAGCGGCGACCACACCGCGGTTACTATGAACTTCTGCGAAGGAACCGCGCGGGGCGGCTGGGTGACGGATTTAACGCCCGTACACGAGACGCGTCGCGTTTTCATGCCAGAAAATCCTGCCTCCTGTCCCTCGAACGATCTCGTTCGCTTACTGGTAACTAGACGGATTTAATAATAATAAGACAGCTGGCTCGCCAAAATTCCGAGTGAGCTGTAGAAGTGGTCCAGGCGCTGTCTTAAACTGTTAAGGGGGAAAATTGGTTTTTCCAGGATTGCAGGTTCTTATTTCGCGATAATACTTTTTCGGTAGTCAAAAACGCTGGATAAAAGATCGATCTAGGACGCGATCGCCCTGAAAAGTCCCGTTTTATTCGTTTACGAAGCGTAATTTGCAGTATTCGGAAGCATACAGCTGCGCATGTAGCTATTTTCATGAAGCTGCGACAGCTATATGCTTCCGAATCGTAAACGTAAAAGTAGGACTTCTGAGGGCGATTGCGGCCTAGATTGATCTTTTGACTACTGGAAACCCTCATCTTTGCATTATCGAGAAATGGGAATAAGAGCCTTCGACTCTTGGACTAATGTATTTCCTCTAGTTTACTTTTCCTCTAGTCGGGTGGTCAAAGTCTCTGGAACTTGGTGTGAAATTCTAGAGACAGTTTTGTGGATCTCGCACTACATACGTTGCCTCTTAACGTAAGATGTTCTGCTCATGAACAATTTGCTGGACAGAAAAATAGGATTTAAAATAAGAGCATTCCAGCCTATCGATGACGATCGTCGAAAGAATTTGCAGAAACTGCAGAAAGAGGATATTTTTACGTTCGCAGGAAAAACTACTTGCGGAGAATGTACGTTCCCTGTGTGTTCTTTTTGTGGACAGCATTCCCTGGGGATTAGTGCAGCTCCTGCAGGAGACAGTTGGGGGTAACTGCCTGTGCTGTAACCACTGGCGCAGTCGCTGTCACTTGTTTGAAACGACACTCGCGAACGATACGACGGATTGTCGCAACGCACGCGTCACTGCATATGTGATTCGGCGGTTGGAACGAGACCGGGAACAATTTTATTATGCGCTAGACGATATTAAAGTATGCTGGGGGAGAGAAATGGAAGAAGTTGTCTCAGAGTCCGGGTAGCGTGCGCATTCAAAGAAATTTTAATATCACGAGAGCTTAGTTGGGACAGGAACGCAACGCGAGTCGTCGCGCTTCGCCTTCTGCACGCGGCGAAACCAGAGAAAATATAATGCGCCCACTTTCATTATCTTAACGAAAATAGAGGGGAAGCCTGCCGACGGAGATTGCACGAATATAGAATATCCCACACGCAATCGCGTGGAGACGCGACGATGTAAACTGAATCGCTTCGATTCAATATCTACGACAAAAAATTCGGATCACTTGCAACATAATTCGAGGCTCGGAACTCTTGAAACTCTTGGACGTCTTGAAGGCCTTCATTGTCTTGAAGATCTTGGAAGACTTAACACTTTGGAAGGTTTGTAAGAATTGGAAATCTTGAAATGTTACATCTATCGCGAAACAATGATTACGCCATGGCAGCATTGGGATGCGTAACAGTACGAACGTACTAATATTATAAAAAGTATAACATTTATTAAGGTTAAGACTTTCAAGAATCTCTGATTTCGAATAAATATCGAATTGATTCGAAACTCTGCGGTGATTGATTTGTTCGAAAACTTGCAAGACAGAGTATTGTATGCCCATCACTACACACATCTTTTCCAGGACGATAATACAAACTAAAATTGTGATCCACAACAAAAGCAGACAACGCAATGGCGATTGAACAATTCGTCTCTCAATATCACGTCCACGCAACGAATTCTGAAACTTTTCCACCCTCTCGTCATTCAATGACCGTTCTCGAAAATTCAATTCACCAAATGAGTCCATTGTAATCGCAACCCAACCACCGTATTTATATTCATATATTATTGAATATAAATCGAGGGATGCGGCAATACGCTGGACACCCCTGTTTCCTTTATGGACCCATTTTCCACGTTTATAATAAGTTTGATTGCATGGAATCTTCGTTCATTCGGGAAAATATGGTTATTAACTCTGTTTGGAGCGAACGATGCTTTTCATATTCAATTTATATTCCATGAACGAGCCATTTGCGCTTTGTGATTGGACTCTGTAGCACGATAAGGGGCAAATTTAATTATCCTTTCCATTTTATTTCTACTACAATCGCTACTAAGCAGGTATGAGATCCTTTCATACTTTTGGAGATATTCGGCAGGAAAGTTTTCAAATAAACACCCTGCATAATAAAGTTTCATGCTCTTGATAATTTAAATCAAAATCTTCATAATTTCCATCGTCTATTCTGACACCGCTTATTCAGAAACCGAAAAACGGCCAACGAAAACGCATCGGCGGAAATATAAACAGCCGGGGGTAACGAGTCACTACTGTCTGCTCCAGTTTCAATCATTCCTATTCGCAGAACTACTCTCTATATAGCTCTTCGATACTGATAATTTACGGGCGGCCATATTTCTATCAGTCCGTCGCATTTCCTCATATATTCCAGTCGTATTAATGGCTGCCGGCAGCCGTGTCGTATAAACTTTGCGGTCCGGCCGTGTTGTTCGATATAATCGTCGGTTTAAACGGCGAGTCCGCATATCACGATAATTTGTTCCGACCTGTTCTAAGCACGCGAGCCGATGACACAGCCTTTCGAACAGGTCTTGACGAAGCTCGAACTTCAGAGATCAGAGAAAATATTTTGAACACGTTGAAAGAACGCGTTGATATTACAGTTCTTAACTTCCATATGTCTCTTAGCAATCATTACTTATGAAATCACTTTTATCATTTCAATAATCGCAAAATAAAAGATCTGGAACCGGTCATTTTATTGTTGGTTTAGCGTTACAATTAAATAATCTGTGATTTATAGACAAATTCGAAAGCGATAGGTAAAACGATGAATTTGGAATCGAAGTAGAAAAGATTGCGATCTCGCACAGGTGGTACTTATCTCTCGAGGCCACGATTGCCGGCGGATTTTCAGTGATTTTCAAAACGGGTTTGCGCAAGCCTCGTTAAAGTGGGGCCCGATTTTTGCCCGGTGGTCCACGGTTGCGCGAGCATTGTCTAATCTCCTCGCATTAGTCCGTTATTCATTGCTCGTGTTACAATAACCGGGGCGGCTTGTTCGCGGCGAGATATGATAAGATCTGTAGAAAGTGTGGCTGCCGCTAGGCTACCACCCGGACCACATTGTTGCGGGCCGGAGGCCTTGGCGTTGACACAGGCCTAGCTAGAAACGGAACATGGTTTCTACGAAAAGAACAATAGGCCTGTCTCCGACGACGTTTCAGCGTGCCAGAGGGAACGCGATGCTTGAAAACTCGCTGCTGATTCGAACTGGCGCAGTAGAACCGAGAGAGCTGGCGCCGCAACGCTATTCGAGGGCTAACTAAGGGATTTTCGAAGGCTGAATGGGGAACTGATTAACACATTCACCGGCCGCCGACGTAATATTACGGCTCCACGGGAGCCGAGCTGCTCGGCGGAAGTTATGGCGCCCCGTAAGACAGCCGGAAGATGCAACCGTGCAGCACGATAATGACTAGACTGCGGATATCTTTATGCAAACTAAAAGTTGTCTGCATCTGTCAAGACTTGGTTTATATAATAAATAATTCAATCTTTTTCTGACTTTGATATTACATTTTATTGAACAAACTCTTTTGACTGTTCCGCTTGGCGGTTCAGTCTCTACTCATACTTTCCTTCAGCTCATACATATCACACATAGTTCATGCTTTCCTTCAGTCGTCGATTATACATTCTCAACAGTCGTACCACTCATTCAATATTTACGAAAATAGATATTGTCGGTATCGATAACAATGAACAGGACGCACGGCTCGTTGAACAGATGATTACATTCGAATACAAATACTTTGATAAGCTGTGATGGACTTTTTAGACCCAGTTCCGTTCTTTCGCTTCGTCTTGTTTTGTTTCCCCTCGCTGCGCGCTGCCAATCACGGCAGTTTAATTTGACAAGCGTGCCGGCGCTGATCGCGTGTTTATGGGGAATTAACTGTCCTGGGGCGCAATTAAGGTCGCGAGACAATCGCGATCGCCGCGAATTAGACAATAACGAGGGATTCTGTCGCGCGTGACTGATTGTTCCTGGCTTCGCAATCGACATTACGTATCGCGCAACGACGAATCGCTCAATTCCGAACGATCGAATCGAACGGGACAGCGGTTAGCGAGTGGAAATCTGAATGGCAGAGGAAACTGGAGAAGAAACGAACGTACGATGTTCCATAGATTGGTATCCGTCGATTATTCTATTACCACGTTTTTATTAACTCGCTTTCTTGTCTGTCTGTTTGTTTGTCTGTTCAGTAGAAATTTTGCAATTGATTTTGAACTAACTTCCCGATGAGTCCCGAAAAATTCACAATCACAAATTTTCTGGAGTATCTGTACGGGGTTAGGAAAGCGCCACTAATATTGCTATGCAGTCTGATTCTTGTAATGTGAATGCACAGTAAAAAAGAGAACCGAACGAGAAGTAACAAGCATTTTGTAACTCCCAGGAGAACTGATGAATATTTATAGTAGTGTATATAAGATCGTCAGTAGCTTATATTTTATTACGAATTCTCGATCTGCATGCACCTCACCACTCGATCCCGCATCATAAATTCTTATTCAATAGATGGCGCGACCTCTCTTAACACCAATTACGGTTCTCCGCCGTCTTATATCACCCTCGACAGCCATAACCGCAGAACAATAAATATTATTCACTCTCGCAGAGTGCCCGTAACCGGCGTGATTTTTACGGGAAAAATACCACGAAATCCATAAAGTTTATAAACTGCCCGTACATAAATTCTTTCATAACACGCCTTGGAATTTGTTTTGAAACACCTATCGGAGAAATTACGAGCTCATAAATAAAAGCGATTATGCCACGCGGCTGTTTAAAGGTTAAACTCTACTCCCGTCTCGCTAAAAAGACAATAAATCGCTTATTGGTGAACGAGAGCAGCTGATATTTCTTCGAAAGAGGACCGGGATCGATTCAGGATCGCTGCACAATCTCGCCACGCCTTTTATTCTACACGCAGGATCGGAATGAAAATAGTAGGAGGAAGATAAAGAAGAGGAGAGACCACGTTAGACTGCAGACGCATCGGCGAGACGAGCGAACAATGCAACGTCGACCGTTCCGGCGTAACAGGCCCCAATTGAGTAACAAAACGACGGGAAAGAAGAGCAGATCCCGATATCGCCGCTCCCTGCAGAGAAAGGAGACCGAAACAAGTTTCGGGAGTACCCTTAGGGCTTCATCCGGAATAATTGACCGAAAGAACCTGCCCCACCACAGCCCGACGTCCACGGATAATTTACTCTTCGCCAATCCCTACCCGTTCGGCCGGCTTATCCGTCCATTCGAATGCAAAGGACACTCGGTATCGGCGGAGCCGATTGGGGATTTAATCCTGGCCGGTTGCAGAGAGAGAAAGAGAGAGAGAGAGAGAGAGAGAGAGAGAGAGAGAGAGAGAGAGAAAGAAATCCTCCGATACCTTTTCCTGCGTTTGCGTCGACGTGACGTCTACTCGATATCCAGTGCCTTTTATTCACGGCATCGACGACTCCGTCCACCTCGGGGACACGTGTGTTACGTCAGGACGTGGAACAACCTCGCAGGAACAGGTGACGAAGTCCCTGTATGCGTGGCCACGACCAAAGAGAAACCTGGATGTTCAAACTGTAAAGCGATGGTGGTCAGACCACCGATTCTACTGCAGTCGAGACCCGATTCCGGTTTGCGAGACCGTTTTCTCACCAGTTTTTAGGAATTATGTATTTTCGGGAGAACTATTAAGCTTTTCGCATTAGAGTTCTGCACACATATTTACGCGAGTATTTCAAGCATGTATACGAGTTATTTCGTTCAAGTAAAAATAGTCGAAACCGTACGAGATGTGCAAGATGTTTCGCGAGAACGATTACGAGCTGATATCTTCGAATCTACTAATGATATCGAAGAATTTTTGTTATAACAGTATTTTGAAATTCTTCGTTTCCACCATAAATGCATGCAATTCGCAGTCCAGTTATAACGATTCGAATTGTTCATCGTTACGTTCGTATCGGAAAAATAATACAGAAAATGCGGTTGAGTTTATGAACGTCGGGCATCGTACGTTTGAAAGCCGTGGCCCGGTCGATCGCAATCGAATATCACGGCCCGGTTTCTTGCCCCGATTATAAATCAAGCTGCTATTACCATTCGCAATCAGTTGCTCGCTATTCTACGTCCTCATCCACCCACCATCCTCTCCCGCGCGCAGATGGCCCGTTACTTTTTCTGCCTTCCGGCGGCCGCCAAAAATTTATCGTCCGCCTCGTCAGTCCCTTCTCCGGCCCCCTCTTCGTCCCTCTGATAAATTCAACGGCGAAATACGCCGGTAATCGTCTTACAGCCGCCGGAGGACATTTTCAGGAACTCCCCTTATCGGTGGATATTATCGTGCCTCTTCACGGGCCCGGGTTACGGACCATCAATGCAGTACGCGGCGAAGGGGCTTCCTCCTCGCGCAAAATCATCGAGCCGCGCGGATAATCTCGTCCGGGGACGGCGGTGGGAGGGGTCGGCTATTCCAATGTTCATATTGGCCCGCCAGCGATTTTCTCCCTCTCTGGAAAATTTAGAATTCACTTACGCGACCGTCTACTCCCCCATTGCGCATCCGCGACGCGAATAAAGGATTCGGAATCCGTGGGGTGTCCTTTGTGCTCGGTATCCGAGGTCCGAGCGGAAATTAATTTGATTGGTTTGCCACGTTCCGAGCAGACCGCCGCGCCGAGCCGTGATTGATGATTGTTGTTGGCTTAACATTGCGAGGGTTCAGCGGGGGTTCATAGCGGAACAGTTTTTAGAGGAGTCTGTGCTGCGATGTTTGTTGTATTCAAGCGTCCTATCAATATTGACGGATATTGATGGAAAATTATATTTTCTGTCCACTTTTTTAAACATTATTTCATCCCCAATGCTTCGTGGAAGACAGCGACTCGCAAATTCTCTGGAATTTACATGAAACCGTAAGCACGTGGGCCGTGACTCGTAATTCCCAATTGGAAAGCCAATTCGGCGTCAATTTTCCCTCGTAGCGAGTCGGAGGTGCTCCATCGCCTATGTAACCCCGATGAAAATCGAGTTGCAGCGGTAAAAGCCACCGTAAGATCCCGGAACCGGTGAGTCATCGTGAAAGGGGTAGCCAGAAGGAGGGTCATTTGATGATGCACCGCTGCAGGACTCGGTCTGGCCCGAGGGCTAACGCGAAACTCGATCCGCAAAGGGTGGGCCGGAAGATTAATTGTGCCACGGCAATTCCCCCCACCCACGTTATTCCTCAGCGAATGTTTCACTCGGCCCGATCGAACACGGTTATTTGGTTATGCGAGCGCAGATCAGTGCAGAGGGATGCTGGAATCCTTGTAATTGGCCCGGGCTGATTCCAAACGGAATCACGCCAGCCTAGAAACTCGAGATATGACGGTTTCGAACGTGCATCATAACTAGACTGCGGATTTTATGCATTTATGATAAAAGTGGATGCGCACAATTTAAAGCAGTGGTCATATTAAAAAGATTTAACATTTCTTATTTTGCATAAAGATCCGATATCAAACGCAAAGTAGCTCTAATTATTGTTGCGAGGGAAATCATAAATGGACCTCGGATCTTTATGCTAATATTATTTTCCATTCATTCGTGGAAGAAAGAAATGTTTGCTTGTTTATGACATCGTCTACTAGCGCTGCCGTATCTCCGAGCTGTACGCGAGCGAATTCAAATCGGTTCCCGTCGGTTTATCGACTTGAACGGTTAATTTTCTCGCGTGTCCAGTCGATGGTCGTATCTTTTACGGCTGCGAGGGCACATCGAGGCCAGTAAAACGAGCAACTGGCCGGGAACGGAGTGACGAACGAGGGAGTAGGGGGTGTCAAGCCTGCCAGAAACGAACGTGTCGCTCGAGTGCCGATCGAGAGACACTCGACACAAAAAATGGAAAGCAGCCGCCGACGCCCCGCGTGGGCGTTGTCCTCTTCGACCTCCTCGCGATCGCGATACACTTTTATCGGCGTTGCCTCCCACTGCATTTACGCCGCGCGCGTGCACCCGCCTATCTAGCGGTGCATCTGCCTCGATACGCATCGGACGTATGTATCTACATACATGCATGAACGCCGAGCACGAGGAACGCACAACGCTCCGCGCCGAAGATTTACTCAGCCGAGCGCGATCTCTCGAATTCAATGGCCGAAGCACACTCTGCACTCCCTCGAGGATTCCTGCCTGCGTCGCGCAGTGCGACGAAACGATCCGCGTCGATAAAAAAAAATTTAATAAGAGAAATGTTCAATGTTTCATCTTTTAATTCATTATGTATAAATAAAGTTTATTGAAGTTTCAATTCAATTGTAATTCTGCACAACCCTGCGAATTAATCGCCGGTGACATGAGATAGCCTCTGTGTAAAATTGCCGGTCAACAATATGTTAATAGGCTTTCGGTAGGTGAAGCGTTAAAAGTAACAGAATGAACATTCTGTATAAAAATAAACAAACATGTGCACGTATACAATATTGGACTGGCGACAGCACGATTGTCCTGAAAAACCCATTATTTATCAATAAACGGAGCTCCGAATACAATACCAGCATGACTTTACCGGGAGAAGGGAAATAACGACCCACGCGAAACGCTAATTAATGAACAGAGGTCGACTATTCTCGTTAAACATAGGGGAGAGTCATTCGAAGCCGCCATTTTATTTCACGACGATGCACGGACACAAGCTGTTAATTGGAGAATCGAAACACGATGCTAACGGCGCGTGATTCTCACGTGATCGTGTTTGTTGTATTCCCAGAAACCGGAGAAAATTAATTTTATTAGTAGACAGCGGATTTTATGCAATAGAAGAATTTAAAAATACTGTTCTATTATTTAATAACACATAAATAGTAAGATGGAGTCTCTTATAGACCCCGACGAATGAATTTCATAAATCCACTACAATAATAAAATCTAACATATTTCACTCGAGTTTGTTGAAAATCAGGTAGAACATTTTTATTTTGCATAAAGATCCACTGTCTTCTTTACTGTGGCACTGCCGAGCACGATCATTTTCTTATCTGTATCCTGTTGTATGCGAGTTGAGTGCGGCTGATCTGAATCGTCTAAATACCGCGTTAACTACTGTTGTGTCTGATCATTGCTTGCCATTGCTACTTGTTTGGAACACTGATTTTATTAGACTGCGGATTTGATGCGTTCATAACGAAAACGAGTGTACGAGAGTCGATGAACTGTGAGGAAATTGGGGCGAATTAATGGAGGTATCGTATTGCATAAAATTCAGCGAGCTGTCTGCACTCTCGAAGATGGTGGACGGCTTGCAGCGGCGTTTAAACAGGTCCCGCAACATTGTGGGCTGTCAGAGGGGCCTCGGTTTATTAAGATTTCCACAAATCGTTACCAGGACCGTGATTCCGACTAAGGAACGAGCGACTATGGAGAGAAAGTGGCTCGCTCACCTCTGCTTTTGACGTGTGTACTGCGTGTAAGAGCAGCGACACGAAGCCCGGAAACGGTCGGATAAATCCTGTGACACGTTCCGAGTTCGATCTTAACGAGGAGGAATACGCGGGCCGCGGCGGGTTCCCGCCGTAAATCATTCGCGGTTCACGCTTATCTATGTTGTTATATCTGCTTAGCAGAAATGTTCTGTGCTCGAGGTGACCTTTACCGAAGACCACGAACAGTGTCACAGTGGACATCGGACCCGTTCGCCGAATGAAGAACGAGCCGAGAGACTCGTCGTCGACGCTCCTTCGCCAGAGGAAATGAGATTGAACCTTAACGATTTAGCGGCCCGAACTGGAGAGACCGTGACGAATATCCTCGATGACAGGACCTCCGATCCACCGCGATTCATCTTCTCGATCATTGATTATCACCGAGCGCTCCACGGTGATCAAGGGCTGATTCTCTTGATTCGCAGTCCGGGTAACGGGAGTTTCTCACAATTCCTTCGGGAAACGTGGATAAACGTGTCCGACTAGACTAGATAGAATACTAGATTCATTGGTGCATCCGCTTTCTAAGGCGAGGACTGATTTGACGAAACGGTTTCAGAGTATCCGAACGATCGCGAAGAAAACGTACGCCATTTCTCGAGCGGATCACGAGGGGTCACCGCGAGGAAGCTTCTCCGAGCACGAGGTTCGGTATCGGTGAATCTGAAATTCTCGTGGAGGGCCTCCGGTTCGTTCGTTTTTATTTGCCGCGTCGGTTTCGCTCCGGCTGAGTCTAAGCGCGGGACTAAAAGAATCTTGGGGGATCGTGCGAGAAACCATTCGGCTTAGCCAGGACGTCTTTCCTCTGTTCGAGCCTCACGAGAATCCAACGAGATTGGAAGCTCGATTCCCCCGTTCCTCGCGTTCTCTTACCTTTTAATGCTCTCTCGCTGTTCTCTCTTTTCACTTCGCCTCCGCGTCGAGACCGTGGATCGTAATTCGGAATCGAACACGCGAGCCTCTACGCTCGGACGAATTTGATCATGGGACTATCGTCGCTGAATGGCGGGCTGGTTTTTTCAATTCGCGCCGGGATTGCACCGAGCGGAAATCGTCGACCGAAATTCCTATTGGAAATGTTATTGCTAGGCTTCTTTGCATCTTTGAGTGACAATCTGCTTGCTATCGATCACTGAATTTCTTCTTGATAAGTTCGTCCATCCCTCGGCGTATAAATAAGAGAACCTAATAATTTGTTGCCGATTGGAAAATCTATGGTACATGGCTGAACAAAATTAAAATGACTTTTTAATGGAACCTTCAATAGCAATAGTAATTTTCATTGTGAACTAACAAGTCATCCTTAATAACGTCATCTAATAGTTTCATTTAAGTTTGCAATGTAAAAGAAAATTTCTATGCTTTCTTGTGGTACAGCATAATCATTGAAAATCCTATTAATAGGCTTCCTGTAGGTAAAGTGTTAACATCGTTTCACAGATCCGTAAAATAAAGACTGCACAGTCATGTTTCCGCAGTAACAGATTGTTGATCGAAAGGTAACCTCAGGAAGCTTCGAGAGCAAAAGGATCAACCCAAGATGCAAATAACTTCGGCATGAAATCATACAACCTTGGACCGGTCTAAATATAACACGGGGTGTCTAGAACGCCGCACAATGCAACGTTAAATAAATAAAGTGAACAACCCGACTGTCCAGCATACAATCTTTACAGCATCGAACGAGACCTCCCACTGCCCCGAACACGTTATCGCGGGTTCGCGTTGAAATACAGTTCCGAAGTGTCTGCGTCTCTCCGGCGCGAAGGCTCCGTTTGCAATCGACGAATTTTCGTGAAACGTTCCATTGGGGGCATTTGCATTTCAGAATTGTCTAAGGAATAATTTAGACGTATTATAGTTTAAACGTATGCCCGATTTTAGCGGTCAAAATACAATTTTTAAAACTTTACACAAATTGTAAAATTTTTGTGGCTTGAGTTAATTGAATATCTGAGGAACCATCATTCGTTTTCCCATTCATGTATCCGTAGAGCACTGAAATTTGTCGGAAGTTTGAAATTCACCTATTAGTTAATTGTTACCTATTGGCATACAGCCCACTGTGCATCGTCTCGGGAAGTGATTTGAAAGACCTAATATTTTGAACTTCGAGGTTCCAAAGGGTTCGTATCCGAGAGAAAATAATTTCGTTGAAATCTGAAACTCGGAAAAATTGAGTTCCGGCCACAGAAAGCAGTCTCCTGGACCACTGTGCTTCGCGAGGAGTTTACACGCGACCGGAGGAAGCCGCGTTATTATAGCTCGCCACGTTCCCGTTGTTATGTTTCATTGCAGGCCGGCTGGTCGTCTGAAACGCGTATCTGTACACGGACGGGCTCGGTGTGTTTACGTCTCCCGGTGCTGGTTCTCTCTTTCTCTCGCGTCGGCAGATATGCGGGTGCGCATTGAAATCGCGGCCGTCTTTTATCGGGCCGCGCGAAATACTGAATCATACGCAGCCATTTATTTCGGGTATCGAACGGCCGAGGATAAGCGTTTTACTACGACGGCTGAGATCGCGCCGATAACCACCTCGGCTCCGCGGTGTAAAGTATCTTCGCGAAAAGGCTGAATAATCTCAAGCAACCGGGGCGATTCTGCTCTGGAACCTCTGGCACTTGTTTCTATTTTTGCGTTCGGCGTGTGTAGTCCTTGAGCTGCGAGCCTTATCGTAAACCCTTCGTCGTTGTGGGGAAAGTTCGGCGAGTATGGAAATGTGCTACTTAACACGTTTGTTACTAGCGGCACACATTTGTGACGACGACGATTCCGTACTCCACGTAAGTCGCATCAAATTAATTTCGTTGCACGTCGTTAGTCAGAATTATAACCAGACTGCGGATCTTTATGCTGTTATGCCTTCTGCACAATTTTCAAAAGAGGGTAGGATAAAGGCTACTACCACTGGAAATAAGATTCTATTTTTTCTTTTACTCAATGCAATTTGAATCTCCAGGTAGTCCAGGTAGTCCAGGGGTGTTAATTTCTCAGATAAGCATATTCAAGCAAAGGTTCTATTTTATTCCACATTCTTCAGATTCGCCTGTAACAATTTGAAAATTACATAAACATCCGCGGTCTAATTAAAACACATGGAACGTAATGTACTCTCTTATAATTTTTAGGGACGCAATTACTACTTCACACGGACGTTACCCGTCCAATCCGCCTGTATGGTTCGCGAGAGCCGTGTTCCATCCGAAGCCTCTTTAAATAACCAAAGACAATTCGCCCCGAAAGAAAAATAATTGAGAGAGAAGAGCGAAATAGAGAAGACGAAGCCTTTGTGGGAGGCTGAAGGCGAGGAGTGGCGTAGTTGCACGAGACGAGACGAGACGGGACGAGTAAAATGAAAACAAGAAAAGCTGCGCATTACACGAGGGCGTTGGAAATTCCAGACAGAGTCGGGGAACGTGGAAATCGTTTGGTTTCGACACGCACAAGGAACGCGCAAATTACAGGCCGCGGACTGACAGAATAAACTTGCCGGGGGGGGGGACCTCGAAAAGGAGCAAAAGGTTCCATTAGAGACAGCCCTCGGGCTGGATCGTCTATTTAGCCGTTTCCGCGGAAGTGAAATATCGAGCGTCCGACCATTACTCGATAAATATACACGTACAGGATCCAGAGCTAGGAACTGGCACAATAAGACGTAAATTACGTCCGTGTAGCTGGCGTGTCATTAAAATGCTCTTCGACCCACACGTTCCTCGTTGTCAGCTGCGCGAGGCTGGCCATCGGGGACCATTAAATGTTTGCATTTTATCTGTACGCAACGGGAAGAGTCGGAGGTGTGAACATTTCTAATTGCACTCGGTCCGTGTCCCGCTTTTCCTTTTCTTTCGCGAGACCTGTTGTCCCTCCACCGTTACTGCGACATTAGGACGCGAAAGGTTAATGGACCTCAATTTCCTGGCGATGCAATCGGGCTCGTTGCCACGTTTCTTGCGGGACCCGAAACTTTTATCGACTGCTAACACGAACGCTTCTTCAATGGAGTCTTTTCTTCAATTGATTCCGATTGATCCGCGTGTGACACCGATTCGGCGGCAACATCGAATCTTTTTATTCAGTTAACAATTAATTCGAGCACCGAATAAATACGCAGAGGCCCGATGTAATTTTACAGTTGAAACCTGAGACGAGCAAGAACGCGACGTACCTGCCCACAACTTCCTCGATCACCGTCAAAGCAAGAAACGAAGTCACACGATCAATAAAATGTTCGCTTCTGATAGAGGTCATCGTTATCCCACGAAGCAACGAATGTGTTAATTAACGGTTGTCCTGTTAATTGCAGAACCTTGTACCCCGGCAAACTTTGATTCGAACGAATCCTACGCAATCCAGACAAATTTCGTGGCGAACACGTGAGAAATCTGACGAACAAATATTCACGCGTCGTACGTGATCGGTTTTCCCTCGGCTGAGCCGCTAATTAACGCCAATTTTGTCACACGCGATCCGAGGTGCAAGAGCCACCGTTATGAGGCATTACACGCAGCCGATGATGCGCTCGATGCGAGCCTTTCGTTGCGTCCGGGTACTCGGTATCGACGTCTTGGAAGATTTATGCTTCTAGAAAGACTAATGTTCCTTGAACAATGTTTAATCAATCCCGTGATCAAAATGAAACATCGAGTTATGCTGGTAGAGGGTTAAAAGAGTTTACGATGATTCCGTTAGACGTCTCATTTACTATCAATTTCAGAGATGTCAGGTTCAAAGGCGACTACGCAACGTTCCTAACTCCAAAATATACAGAATGTAAGCACGTCGTATGGTCGAAAGCGTCGGAGGAACATCATCGAGTCGCGAGATAGTTCGCGGTTAGGGTAGGGATGAGAGGTTAATCGAAACAACCCCGTCACGTAAGCGAGAGAGTCTGGTCGTTGGTAGGAACATCCAAAGGGTGGTACCAGGACGCGAGTCGCGTCGGACCGTTCACACGATAAGTCTTGGTATTTGTCCGGGATTGGGTATATCTGATCGGTAGTATGGTTGTGTACCAGCGGCGGATCCGCCAGGTGAGAGGGCCCGCGGATGATCCGCCGATAGACGTAAACAATGGCGGAGGGCTTTGCCATTATTACGACGTATCGTCGCGTAGCGTCGCCGCAACCAGAGGACTGGTTTATGTACGACTGGGTGACTCAGCCGCGGAATGCAGCACACGCGCCCTGCCTTGATTGCCTATCAGACTCCCTGGCTCGGACTTCTATAAATAATACGACACACGTATGCGAGTACCTACGTACACACGGTGCCTCCCCCCCTGCGAGATGGGATCGAGCCGGTATAATTGACACGCGGTGCTCGTGCAATCGGCTAATTTGAAACTTTTCGACGTTTGATGGAATTCGGAATACGGCCCGCGAAACTCGGAATACGGCGACGCGACGCGACTACTAGTTCGTTCCGTAAAAAATCACACGAATGCACCTACATTGCTTTCTAGATGTTTAGCGGTGCCGAACATATGTCGACGTTAATAAAAATTATAATTACAACAAGCATTTAGGAAGGGAGCATAAAGCTGCGCGTGTATGTACAATACCGACAGAAAGCTTCGAATCACGGCGTAAATTCAGAGAAACAAGATGTTCATAAGAAAAACTGAATGCTACCCCCTTAAACTTCCAAATACAGTAAATCCTCTATCGACGCAAAAAGGTGTTACACGATGGACGCAAGAGAAATATCCCCTCCGCTGTAGTAATCCGATCTTGGCTCGGGTATATCGGTGTGAACCACTACTAATGCGACGCGGAGAGTCGTAGTCGTCGGCACAGTTCAAAGGCCCGTGCGATTAATTGACGGTGAACGTTTCCGGCGCAAGGAAGGACAGCGTATGGGAAAGAAAGAGACGCGGAGAGTCGCAGTCGCTTCGGTCGCGCGGTCCGTCTTCACACGCGCTATCCTTACGTTCGGCTCGGTCTCTGTAGCTCAAAAAAATAGTGTTCCTCTACGATCGACGCAAACGAACCTCCAAGAAGCTCTTGCGTCGATACAGGATTTACTGTAGTGCTAAAATCTTAATGAACCGCTAGATTGACCGCCCGGACCACTTTGCGAACCGGGGAAAAGTCTGCTCCGATCGAACAGCTTCCCCGCAATATTATAAAAATAGTATTTCCCTGTGCGCGCTACATTTTCTACGCTATTTTAATACGTCGATCGATGCAGGCGAAGAACGCTGTCAACGAACCGGTTCTGTGTATTATTTAAATTCCGTATCAGCCGAACGGATCCGTTGTTGTCACTGTTACTTGTATTAGAATCTAATTATGAAACTTGTTAGGTTTCGATCGTCGCCGAACGTATTATTCCGAGAGGAAGCTTCCGCGTGATCTAACAATGAACTCGATTAAACTGTCGCCTTCTGCATATCCATGGCAACGCCTATTAACCATCGTTAACGCGCAACGCGTTGCAACCAATAATTCTCCGCGGATCGAAACTAACGCGTCAGAGAGGATTATGTAACACCCATTGTACGTTCTCCTTCGCAAACCACGCAAGACAATCCGGCAAGTTATAATCGTATGTTCCAAAAAACAAGTTATTCTTTGTCCCGGCTTAGTCAGCTTTTACATTGAACGTCGTGTTCACACTGTTCGAAAACAAAGTGGTGAGAAAATACAAGCACGCCATGTTTGCTGCTCGTAACTCCGTCAGTGGATACCGTGAGCAAAACGACAAGAAGTGAAATTTTAATGTAACATAGAAGAGGAACACGCTCTCGCGCGGCCTGTCCTGCAGTGGATTTCGTAATGTCTGCTTGGAAGAGGCCCCCAACGTAATTACACGCATCCACCGAAGACCAATTAAATTTGCTGGTAATTGCGTTTGCTTCCTTTGAGAATGTCTGCGTGGAAATGGAAACGCGGCGTAATATACAAAATGCCACGTGTCGTTGAATAGCTGAGGAGACGTTTCGCCTCGGGCATTAGCCAAACAGTTTTTACATTTCCACGGTTTATTCACGGCGAAGTGTTACTCTCGGCGATGATGTTTCTGCAACCCGTTCGTAAGAACTTCATTTCTGGTTGTTTTCTTCACGACTTCCTAGTATTAGGCAAATCAATCGGCTAGAATTAGCTCGAACTTCGTCAACAAACATTGTCGCGTTATTGTATTATTCATCGCGCGACGTGTTGCAGACGGGAAGCTTTTACGCGCAGAGTCGGATAGAAAAATTCGCAGGTGGATTTCAACCGATTCATCCTTTCGGATATAAAATATTCAAGGCACGCTCCGGACAATGGGCTGCTCTCGATGCGGGGATAACGATTGAAACGATCAATAGGAAGATCGATGACCTTTCGCCGGCGCTGACTGAATATAAAGGCTGCTTCAAATCTTGATCGATCTCATCGACGTGTCCCGATTAAATTCCGATTCCGATCGAGGCACGGACGCGTGTCAGCGAGCCGAGCTGGCTCGAGCGATCGGCGAAAGGATCAATGCTCGGTGTAAATCGGAGCAGTCGATCCGTGCGAAGACTGTGGAGAACATTTATAATATGTAATTTGTGTTAATTCGACGAACGTTCAAGCAGAAGTGTAAAAAGGGCGCTGTTTGCCAATTCCATGAATTCCATCGGTAATGTTTCATTTAGAATTCTCTTCTTGGCTCACAGGAGTCGAACGGAAAGGCCCTCCATCTTTCAATCGTTTTGACAAGCTGACGTTGATTCATTGGAGCTCTATAATTCTTTTAATCTACTTTATGCGTTAAATCGCACCTACTCATTGTTCTCGTACGTGCATAAAATCTGCGGTCCAGTAACGAATATAAAGTAACATTTGGCCGGGCGAATTCCCGTCAAGGTTCCTCGAACTGCTAGCAAAGGAGCGAACCGGATGATCAATCAAAATCCTTTCCGCCGTCGAATGACCGTGCCTATTCTCGCCGCGGCGGCGCAGACGCAGGCGGGTTCATAAATTTCGAGATTAAAGGAGTCGGTTTTCGCGGGAGACAGCCGTAATTAAGAGTAATTTTAATTGGCTCTAAGTGGCCGAGGCTAACCGGCGAGCGTGCCTTCCGCGAATCCTCGTTTCGATCGCGTGACCGTGCACACCGTCCAGAGGACGCGTTGCACATATGCACGGATGCACCTGCTGCTGCTGCTGCAACGAGAAACGCGTCGAGAGCGACGCGGAACGTCCGCCGCGACGCCGCGCCGCGCCGCGCCGCTATTTTCGGCTATTTCCAGCCGTAGCCAGCGTCACACTGTCTGTTGCGTGTGTTTGCTACCGGCTGCCTAATGGCTCATTCAAGACACCGCACCGCGAAAATTCGAGTCAAAGAGCCTCGCTGCATATGCACGGCCATTTCGCGTGACACGCCGGAATCCGCACCCCCATCCACAAACATTCCCGCCTCTCCCGCATTTCTCTACGCGTTTTTGGACGTGGCGTGCTTATGGGAACCTCGGGGGACCAACTCGCAAATAACTTCGCCGAGAGTTTCCTGAATAATGTGCGCGTTTTCGAGTTTCTACGTTCGTTGTGGATTTTGTTAGGCGGGTCCCAGCCAAGCGGAAATGCCGGAGAGCTTTTTTTTAGCACATGTTTCAACGTAGACCCAACATGTTTCGATATGCGCGAGTTTAGAACAAAATATGTATTTGGTTCGATGTAGAGAGCTCCGGAATTGTCTCGTTCCGGTCGTTCCTTGGTTTCTCGGCCACGTTCTAAGACGAACATACTTTCAGAAAGGTATTACTTACATCTATAAGGAGGAATTACCCTGCAAAATGAACCCAGATAGATCATTCTCCGAATTTTCTTCGACGAAGAACGACAGCTTAAAAGTTCATAAATTCGAGCGATCAGAAGATCTGTTTCACGACTCCAAAAAGAAAAAAAAAAGAAAAGAGGAAAGTTTAGAGCGCGGCGCATCGACAAAGCCAAAATATTCAGTAGCATAACGCTATCTAGAGGCAGGAATCGCTCGAAACCGCTCCACCTTGAAAATAGCTTGGTCCAGCCTAGCCTAGCATATTAAATGTCGGTATTCACAGTCGCCGTTAAACGTCGAAATTATTACGCAGCATCTTTAACATTTAAACCGGAGGACTCTAATCTCTCCCCGGGGTGGTAAACCTAATTAACATCCGGCCGAGTAATCCTATCAGCGACTGGAGTGCACGTAATACGCCGGGATAAGTAGCGAGTCGGCGTTGAGCGGCAACGGCGTGGCGCGGCGTGGCGTCGAGGATGTAGAACGGCATCGAGGAAGGGTAAAAAGGAACGCGACACGTTTCTGCCCGACGGAGAATTAAAAATTAGCAGCTTAAAAACAGTCGGTCGGCTCACGGAGAGGTAAGTAGACAGCGTGAGCCGACGCCGTAATTTTTTCCAGACTCCGATCCATCAGAGATCTCGAGGAAACACGCGATCCTCTGAGGTCTGGCGCAACCACGATATACACGAGCGTGACGTGATACCGGATCCGCCTCCGGTTGGACGTCGAGTATCGCATCCGAGGCAATTCAGCTCCACCACTCGGTTATTACCCGGAGTAAGTAACTTCTCGTATGTCTCCGTTCTCTCACCCCCGTTTCCTTCGCCAACGTTGCCCCCTTGCTGCGAACGAATCGACCCGGACGTTCCCCTTTTCCTCCCACCAACACCCTTGACCTTCTACAGATTATCGTTATGTCCGACTTATGGTCTCCTCTGTGCATGCATTTTGCGTAAAATACCGGAGACGACCGTGTGCTCGATCAATTTCGATCAAATTCACCCCACTCCACGTTTCGCAAGAGATATTTTCCGCGCGGGAGACTCTGCTTGATCGCATTCCGCGGTGTATCCCTGGATCGTCGATGTTTCCGTGTTTCGAGATTCGAGGATATCGATGATTCCTGCGGTTTCGCGGAGCCTTCTAACGGGAGTCAGTTTCAAGGTAATGGCTCGCGAAGTTCGTTGATCAGTCGTCGGCCCCGTGAAGATTGGAATTCTTCGAAAGTAGAAATCGGCTTTCGAAGATATTTATGCAAGGATGAGCAACAAGATATTGCACTTCTTATCTCTCTGTGAGAAACTCAACTCCCCATTACCCAGTTTCTATATTTTCTTTCGCGACTTTTTCGATTCTGAAAGTAAAAAACGGCCATCTCTACGTCTTCGGATAAAAATTGACAAAGATGGGACAGAAGTGATTATTAAAAAGTTTTTCGATGTTGAATGGGGAAAGGTCGATCGATTAGCGGTTAGGCAATTCACTTGTCCGGCTGCATCGTGAAATACATATTAACGATAAAAGAGGAGCGGCGCGGCCACTGCGCGAATAATAATTCCACGGAGATAATCAACCGTGATGAGAATGGACTCGCCGGCTTGGATTAGCAATTACGAAAGAAGCGAAACGACTTAAGTTTACGAAACAATGCAATTAACCTTCTCGGTGTGAGAAGTACGAAATATAATAAGGGAACATATAGATAATTGTGTCTAACTGTAATGTGTTCTACACTGAAACGGATTTAAAGGGGACGACAGAAGAGTCGTGAGAATTGAAGATGATTTACAAATGAAAGTAGAAGAAAATTATGCAACGTGTGAGACGATTTCTCAATGTTTACATAGTGATGTACTTACATTCTTCTCACGCAACGGGATTCTCTTAGGTCTTGAAGAACGTGGTCTGAATTGCGACATAAATATCGTTGGTGGAGAACGAATTATTAGTTTTCATTACGGTATCAGAGCGCCGATGCAGCCGATTTTTATGGGCGTCCATTCGATCGGCAAAATTACGACTAAAAGCATTAATCTGAAGATTTATAGTGGGCAGCGCCGGCAACGGCACACAAGGGTCAGGTCAGAATTCATGGTTCCCCCTTATTATAACATACGTCACCTAATAAAGTTCCGTCCTCCTCTGTTGCGGTGCTATTGATTGTGTCGGACGTTTCTCATTGTGATTTATCGGCCTTGCCTTCCGTTTTCAACTTCAAAAAAAAAATATATAAAATAATTTAACTTATTATTTGTCTTGCTCAAATAATAAATAATTATTTGATTGTCAATTTTTTTTCTCCTAGATGCTCAGTTTTTTAAAATTTTGTTTTTTAATATTGCATTGCCATCCAGTTCTGAGCTATGTTTAAAGTTTCAAGTCTCTAGCTCGCAGGGAAGTGATTTAAAATTCGATTACAAGATTTGACGCGTATAACAACAACTCGGCAAGCTAATATAAGCGTGGTAATAATAAAAAGTTGCAGACGGAGGTGTGCGTGCATTTAACGTTCACATTCAATTCGTTGTAGTTCGCTGAAATCTATGTAGTCCAGAGATATTTACCGTGGACTTGGTTATGCTCGCGGAAAATCCTCTCCTCGTTCAGTGCTCGAGCCAAGACACTGAAATGCATTGAGATCTCGTGCGACCAGTCGGTCACGCCATCGTATAAAACGACCTCCGAGATTTATAGATCAAGAAATAATTGCCCTCAATATCGATGTGGCGGCGCGGCGCGGCGGCTCCTAAGGCGGAAACGCGATCCTCGTACGTTTCGCTGCCGAAGAAAATCATTGATCGAAAACGTTCCAAAAATGTTAACGACAAAGTCTTACATATAGTAAAAATACATGAACAAAGGAAGTATGGATATTGCCGTCGACCAAAGTCCCCTTGTAACAAAAATTTATGTATATGTGTTACTATATTTCTGTGTCTTACTTAAGAAAGTAATAAATATTGCATCAACAGTTCTGAGCTCTATGTTTAAAATTTCAAGTCTCTAGCTCATCGGGAAGTTAGACAGACAGACAGACAGACAAGGAAGCAAGCTAATAACTAATAAAAGCGTGGTAAAATATTAGTGACTTTGGTAAACGAAGGATGACAGCATGTATAAAAGATATTTTATCTATACAAATCATGAATGATTATTTTAACTTGTTATCGAAGTGTCCCCATATTTCCATGAACGGCAGTGTATGTTGTCGCGCGGCATTAATTAGCGGTCAACGGTTTAAAAATTCCATGAAATTCCGAGGGAACGCAAACGCAACGCCGTGACACGGACTCGATTAACGAAGTTTTGAAACTCCGTCGACAAAGTAATCCTCGCGGGTCGTGATTCAAAACGCGCTTCGGAACTTTTGGACCGGCACGGTAATTACTCCATTCATGATTAAATAAAACACGCGGCGCGCCGTGGACTCGGAGAATTTTAATTGTTAAATTCTTCGCAGCCGTTGCCCGGTGATCTCTAAGCGAAGATCCACGGGAACGATTATTCGAAAGTCCCCTTTGCGAGATTAACCTCCGGTAATTATAATATAATACGCACGGAGTGCATCGGGCCGACACGGTGCGACGCGCGGAACCGGAGAAATGTTTATCGTGCGAGCGCGGCCGGAATCAAAGGGGAATGACGGTGACAATGAAATTCGAGAGGTGGAACGAGGGAACAGAAGCGGACGAGCGGATAGATAGTTAAATTAACAAAAGAACAAGCACGGTCGCGAGCAACGGGACCGTGGAACGAAGTCACAAAGGAAATGGGAGCTGGACGAACGACAGAAAGATAAATAGATAGACCCGGAGAAGGCAGAGAGGCCCGGCTATGGCATTATTAACGCAACAGAGAGCCCTCTTTTACGAAGAGCTCGATGAAATCAGACCTCGAAAATCGCTCGAGATTCCATCTCGTCGACTGGTGTCGATCTCTGTATTCTTGATCTTCTGTCATCTCTCTCCCTCTGTCTCTCTCTCTCTCTCTCTTGATTTTCATCTTCCGAAACGAGATCTCTCGTAATAAGATGATGCGCTCCAACTTCGAGAATCCGATCTATATCCTGAGTATCAACCGACATCGTAGCGTATATCCGCAGGCATACGTTCTTATCGTGTCAACCCCATCAGGGATTCTGGGTACCGTCAGGTTGAATTATTCAAATTGACTAGGTTTCTTATTTCACTTCTTTACCTTCGAGGGGCGAATTTTATATGCTTCAAAATATGATTTGCTCTCTATATCAACCCTCGTGCAGCCAACCAGAGTGTATAGAATATTAAAAACCTTTCGTATTTCACATATTCGCAGAAATTCTCATTTTAATTCAGACATTCAGAGAAATTTTGTAATATTAGGTTGGAGAGAAAGAATCAATTTATAAAATTATATGTTTAATATTTTATTCAATGTTGCCATCTTTCAGACAGAGTTGTGCAGAATTACAATTGAATTACTTCGGGAACTTTCCCTCCAACCTAATATTTTTAGAGGAACATTAAGAAATTGTTGATGGAAATGCAGTGAATGAGTAATCCGGTTGGCTATAGAACGGTCAAGCTCGTAAATTCACAAGTAAGTTCCTTAATGAAATAGAGAATACCGATCGGTAATCCCCTCGAATCAGAGTATCATTGTTGTAGACACCAGTTTCACGTAATTCGAGAAAACGGGATAAGATTCTGGACAAAATTCCCGTGTGTATGCGCGTCAACGAAAGGATATCGAGCTAACGAACACAAATGGGCGCGGGTGTTTTGTGGCCGTGCTCACCAGGTGAGATCAGATGCTAATCCCGCTAATCCCATTAGGAAACAAAGTCCGAAACCAGTTTACTAAAAGAGGTACAGCTCGAAAAGTTGTAGACAGCGGGTACAGTTTCGAACAGCCGGAGGGACGACGAGAAATAAAGAATGGAGGCGGGGCCCCCTTTTCTGGAATCCGTGGTTGAACCTTCTTTCGAACGTTAGGGTCTCCTGGAATCGTCCATTCTTGCGTCTTCTGAAACGTATTCTACAAAATGTAGGGCAGGAAGTTATCCGAATTCAGTCAGAAGTAGAAAAAAAGAGGAAGGAACTTATTTGCATACCTAATAATTCATTTAAAAGTAATTCATTCAATTCAAAAGGATTCATCTCAATAAAAAGTACAATCCTTTTTAAATAATGCTCTTCTCATTTTCATTTATGGAAGAAACATAAAGAAGTCCGAATACTGGCAGCTTATCCTGCTTCTATGACGACGAATGTCCTTTTAAATTCGACTGAATCGAAGAGATAACAAAGTAGAAACTGCAGCAAGCACTGCGCTGATCCTCGACTCCGTTGTCAGCCGTAGTCTAACAGAACCTAAACTCCAGTCGATAAGGCTCGGCCTAGCCGGTGACACTCGGAGATACTGGAATTACGACTACCGGTTTTCTTCTGGAAGCACACCGTCGCGTCGCGTCGCGTCGCGTCGTTCTGGGTTCAAGGTACTCCGCGTAGAATCTCTTCCAGGAAGCTCGTTATGAAATCTTCGCGGAAAATCGCGCCCCTCCAGGGCATCGACTTTGTTCTCCACTTCGGAAGTACTCGCGTAACTGGGAATTGAGAGGATGTTAGCATTCTAGGATAATTAAGCCAAGCAGTCGGCTTCCGGAAGCAATTTTACTCCGCGCAGTTACTATTATTCTTCGAGTTTTCTTCCCCTTGCGGTGCAGGATTTAAAAATGATTGGATCTCCTGCTTCCTTCGGATAGCATGCCAAAAGTTCAACATGATGATTCGACTATATTATTTCCAACTCGACGGGATGGAAAACGGGCGAACAAAGTGCAAACGGGCTTTTATTACGCGGGACATTCAGTTTTCATGGAGCTGTGTGGCATGGCGGTTAGCGCTTCTCTTTGGAGATCTCCGGCAGGCCAAGCAGCGCGGATAAAGAATATAAACGAAAAGCGTGGAGAACCGAAGGTGGAGAGAAAAGTAGCGAGCAATTAGGGGCAGCGATGTGGGTTAACCCCAATTGCAATCCTTGCAAAACCAGAGACCTTTCGAGAATTTTCCTAGACCGCTCGCGCTCGTCACAAAGACGTGTTTGTCGCTGTTATTCCGCGCACAATTTTCGAAGAACCGTCCATTACATCTGGAGGAAGGTTGCTTAATACGAAGATTATGATTTTTTAATGGTTTCCGACATTACAATAAAATTTGCGCCAATTTTCACTATCATATTCGTAATCAGCACGTAGAAGAACAGAAATAAGTCAGATGAAAACCCGTTTCCTCCGTTAATAATTCTTTAACGACTCTAACTGATGATCGTAAGATATATGTACACCAAACAGGATGTTTAAATATATCTCTGCAATGTAAAACCATGGATGCCGCCAATGAATAATCAACGAAACGAAAGTATAGAAAGTGCTCGACAGAAAAATGCATATAAAGAATATAAATATTCTACTGAAATAATTGGAAATTAAGATTCGCTATATGATCGTGATAAAACAAGATGTGTCTATTAAACTCAAGTAAAAAAATTATACAAATGATGCACTCGAGAAAGTAAAAGAAAATGCATTAGCAATTAGAGTTGCGAAAGAAGATGAAGAAGCGTGCTCGAGAAAGGCTCGAGACATCGAATTTGAAATTTCCCAGAGAAATTGGAACAATACCTTTCACCGTGGTGATACGAACGAAAGGCACTTGGCGATGCCGCGATAAACCCTTTCATTTGCAAAACACGCGAAACGAGACCCGCGGTTTAAACAAAACCCTTATCTGCAGGCAGGTTCTCATTGAAACCGGTCGTTTCATTCACTGGTAACCGTGAACCGCGATGGAAACGGGAACAGAGATCGCTCCGTGTCACTCAATTCCTTTCTGCTGATCACTTTTGCAGTGCTGTCTTTTTCCAAGGTCCTCGAGCTTCGAAATTCTCTGACGAACGGCGAACAAAGTAATCGGCCGGTTATCTTATCCGCATCTTGTTGCCCGCGGCTCGAATACTGTTCTTTGGTAACAATAAATTCATTACTGTGCCTGACAAGCCACCGGCTGTCCCTTTCTCTCCGTTAAGTACTGATGTACAGGGTGTATAAAAAGTAATGATCATTCATCGTAAGGGTGAATCGACATTTGTAGAAGAAACTTGCCGCAAAAATGTTTATAACAAAGAAAATTGTTGATCGAAAAAACGTTTCGTAACATCAACATATAGGTTTCAGCTTACTAAAAGAACTTTCATATAACTTCTGTGTCTTGTCAAACACGTTTCGAATCGAATAATTGAGGTTAAGAGTGGAAATCTATAATTATTTACGAGAGGCACACACTAATAGGCTTCTAGTCATCCAGAACGGAGGTGTATCGATTCAACACCGGATGCTTCGTGTTCCACCTGTAATTTATATTTCGTTTGTCGTTGTTGGCCTACATTCCTACCGGAAATGCTCTCACAATTCAGCATATTCGCTGAATATTTCAATGGACCCATCGCTTGGAAAAATGCAAAATAATTTATAGCTCGCGACTTGAAATTGCGAGCGTTCGCCTTCGAGCGACCGTGCGCCATTGTGAAACGAGCTCGATGGTATTGCATGTACATATCGCGTCTCTCCGCCAATGAATTTCTATGGACGATAAATAAAACACATTCTGCGAACGGTTAACATTCGTCATCGTCCCCGGTCGTTACCAGCTGCCGCTTATTGAAACTGTATATGCTAATTGGATATTCGATGAAACTGTTTAAATTTATTCCGTCGTTGCAACTATTCCGTTAAAAGCGACACAGCTCCGGCAAATTGCGCGGACGTTTACTCGAGCGAACAAGCTATACACATCATTGTGAACCGATAAATTCATCGAATAACTCGATCAATATTTGATCAAGAGAAATTGATGAATTAATGTTCCGGTGAAACGCGGAGAAAAATCGCGGAATTTCGTTGCACCGTGTTGCGAATTCTCGTTTCGAATACCATTTCGAACGTAATGCGAAACGATCTCAAGCGAGAACTAAAAAGTTTGTTGGAAAACGATAATGAAACTGCAAAATCCGCACGAGATAACCTAGAGGAAACCGTAGAGTGATTGACACCCTGAACATTTCACGTGGAACAAACGCGGAATTAATACGTCCAATAAAGCGTAGAAAAGACGGAAGCGACGATGGGGATTCGCGAGAGCACCTGAGGCAGATTGCGTGCCACGGTTTAAAGTCCCATTTACAAGAGCGTAAAACGAGCTCGTAACCGACTGGCTATCCGAGAGACTGCGCCACCCGTGTTAGCCCGTAATAGTTTATAGGTCGCATGGGCCGAGGCTCGGCCGAGCACCATAGAAATTTAGGAAACCGATCCGTGTCCTTGCGTCAGAGATTTTAATCCGATCGAATTTCCCAAAGCCAATCTATTCCAGCCTCGTGGGTCCTAAGCTGTCCCGTGGGACCGGCAGAATTCTTACATGATTAATTCGAATAAAATGCAAAGAATACAACGACTCTTCCTGCCGAGGCAGATGAATAACTTCCATCTGCCGAGATTTACGGACGAAAACACATTCGACGAGCAACCACCGCTCATTTGCACCTCCGGCCAGGTTGAACGGCGCGGTTATGGTATTGTGACGCGTCACCGGTCCATACCGAAAATCCAATACATAATTTCTACTACGACGTGCGTGTACCGAGCGCGGCAAGCATTTATCAAAGCCGACTCGAACGGCGCGACGTATCGCACCTCGGCTACACGGCGCGGTGTTCGACGCGCAATAAAACACTGCATCGTATTAACGACTTCCAAGTAGGTGCCTCGTGGCCCCCATAGGACAATGAGACGTATCCCAGGCGATGGGAATTTCGATGTTAATACAGCGTGTCGATGGAATTCTGTTGAATATATTGGTACCTAATCAATTACTGCACACATTTCAGTATTGTATGAGGTATTATATGAATTTCATATCCATAACGTGAAAAAGATCATAAAAACTTAAATATAAGGAAGGATGAAGAGCAGAGAGTGAAAAGCAAAGAAGATACAAGAAAGAAGTCGGTGGCTCCACGAGGTGCATGGGGCGTTATGGCGATCAGAAGTCGTGAGAGGATCCCAGGCAAGGATCAGGTACGTGCCACGCGTGTGGTCCATCTCTGACCTCCGTTTTCGAGGTCGGATCCCGAAAAACGTTTCTGTATAAGCATTCTGATGTACGATCGGCCGGAATCGTTAGTCCTGCGTGGCTGCTTGACCTCTGTCCATTGCTCCGTAACCTTTTTCTTTTTTATCGCGTGACAGTTCCTGTAAATATTTACGTGTCCTGCGAGAAAGAATGCGAAATGCCCCCAAACAACATCCGGATCGGACATCGGGGAATTTATAAGGGATCCCCGTGGAATTTATAAAGGAGATCCCTTATAAACATCTGAACGTTATTTACTGTCGCGGGACGCACGCATGAACTATGGTTCTCGGAGCCAATGGCGCAATTAATAACGAGAAATTGTTATCGGTGCATTGTCGCTTAAACGTACCTCTCGCGTTCTGGAGGGTTTCTTGTTTCTCTGTTCTTACTGCGTCGCCGATGGAAAATTTATTACACTGTGTACGTTTCTACCAATTTATGATTTTGTACGTGAATATACATATGTGCAACAAAGGAAATTTACCCTCATATACTGCTCGGAAATAATTGTGTAACAGAATGAAAAGCATGCAAATGTTTCGCGTGTCTGAAGAAAAGCATGATAAAACTGTGCCTAAAAGGGTTCGAGAAAGAGGACAGCAAGTCTCGGTAAAAGGTTCTCATAAATTTTTGTTTCTTTTGCGTAGCACTTCGAGCGGCGGGGAATATTCGAGCGAATCGCAGGCAGCAGGAGACGTCGTCCTGTCGCCGGTGCATTTTTCTCTCCACGTGACTCAGTGTCTTCAAACGCATTATTTCGCCCCCCGATGCTGGAGATAGCGTTGCGTCATCGCTACACGGCCAGGTGATATCTGATGGCTGCCAGTACCATCTAGTGCTTCAGCATGAATTCTTCCAAAGAAGATACCGGAGACTCCATCCTTCCAACTTTGTTACAATGGAGCCACGGAATGCTATTGATTTCAGGCCTCCGCGTATCGAGTTCGACGCTGTCGCGCTCAATATAGATCACTATCAAAGATCAAACATTTCAAACGTACGAACCGCTTTATCATGCGAGGACTGCACCGGCCCCGCTGGCACGTCGCTCACGGTGTTACGCGGAGAGAATCGAAAAATTGTTTAAACACATCTTCAACCCTCGGACAGCGCGACCATTCTTGCCACAATATAATCGAACACGTTTAGAACCGTTCACTGTAAAATTTATGAATTTCTTAGATCTTATTCTTGAAGACACTCTCTGGGAACATCTTAATTTTCTATCGTTCCTAATCATTTAATGAATTCACCAGAAACTGCAATATTTAATGACGATTTTACATTACTTTATAAAAAGAACAAGAATGCGTCTATCCAAATTTTCAGCCATTTCTTTGTAATATATACCTAAAGAAATAAATTTTCAAAAATATTCTATCCCGTCGATTTGACGGATCCCGTAACTCCAAAATCTTTACATTCTCCTAAAGAAAGCACAGCTTCTTTATCAATTGAGAAAGTTGGATGTCTCCAATGTCAACCTGTTACGAAGAAAAACATCCCCCATCCGCGTCAACGATCGTTCTCGCGGGGTTTCGGGGAAGCTAATCCGGTCAGACCGTAGATGGTGAGATAGCCGAAGGACTATTCTATACAAATCTGATCCACGTCGCCGGACAACGTGTCCCGAATTGTGAGCCGGAGCAAACCGAAACTTTCCACGTTCGACCTTATTCCAGCGGCCGGTGCGGCCGGCGTTACGGTGCCCGCCTAACGAGAGGGTTAAATTGGATGGTTCTGGACGGGGATGCTTTCATTGAGCCCGCGCTGCGATATCGCTATTCAGCATCGAACTTCCTCCGACCACCGCACCGGCCATGTAGATGCGATAGGTATCTGTGAACCGTTGGATTCTCCCTAATCGCTCAATCCTATCGTTCATGGTCGCGTCGCGGGGCTACCAAACAGCAATATGAACCTCTCGAATGTCAGAGGCCGAACTACCGTTTCCGCGTGATTTCCCGGTAAAACGACAACGTTCGATCCAGTCTACAAGTGAAACGAGATCACTAAAAATTGCTGTATCATTGTTCACAATATTGTTTACATTATTAAATACGTTGGTACTTCAATGTTTCGTGCTAGGAACACCAAATTTAAAGTGCGTCAAAAAATTATACAAATCGATAGAATTGGGACTACTGAAGAAATTGTAAATTCTGATAAGAAGATCCTCCGGATAACGAATGTTCCTCGAGTATTTTCTTGATAAAATAACAGTTTGCTTGAAATACTACCGTAATTTGTCTCCTGGTATACATTTGAATACAGAGCGTTGCCGTAGGGCGTGGGGCGATTAAAATATATTAGTCGAGGAGAGAACGGCGTCCCAGTTTGGAAACGTTTGGAGCTAATTGCTTCCTCTCCGTGAAAAACGGGGCCGGTCTTTTCCGGAAGGATAATCGTGAAAAATGTGTGGAAGAATTACTTGCCAGTGGTCTAAATTAGCAGTTGCGACGGCTGCCAAGTAGTAAGCAAACGATTTAATTTCAGTTTAAATGTGCTTCGGCCTGCGGAACCACTGCCAACTGTTCGGGCCACGGCGGGACTTTAATATTCTAGGACTCATTTTTACGAGTACCATTTTGGAACGAATTCCGCCGCTCCGATAGTTTAATCCCGCGCTAGATAAGAGTCGAATTATTTATGTCTAATCGGTACTACCAATTACCCTATTCTGCTTTTAAACATTCATCTTTCATGCTCGCCAAACCTAAATGTTTCTGGAAGATTGTTTCGAACAGGATCTTCGAATACTTTCCTCCATGAAACATTCCAACTCGTATCAATGTTGATCTTTTTTAAGTATTTGTATGTATGTTATAAATTAACCATTTTATTTTTTGATCTGCGAAACGATTCTTTCACAGTACTTCAGCGTAGAGAAAACGATTCACTACATATTTGCCACACCTCGATAAATTCTTCGGCAAATCTTCGACTTTTGTAGTTCTTTATACCATCAACGACTAGTACGTTAATTAATCGCCAGATTTTACCAATTAGTTATATTTTCCAGACATACAAAAGAAACGCACGGCAGTCGCGTTGGTTAACGTTGAAATAAACTTGATTTAAAAGTCAAATTATACAATAAACATAAAGCTATAAAAGTAACAGGAACGTGGTTGCCTTTCAAAAATGATAAGAATTCATTTATTTAGACTTTGCGCGCTTCTTATTATAACACGTGCTCTAATAAAGATATTTATTAAATGATTTCTTGTAAAAGCATCTGTATAATTTCATTAATTGTGAAATAAAAAATCTAGAACCGGTCATTTGACCGGTCGTGGTATGTTTAGTGTTGAGAATTGACTTTGTACCTCAAAGTTTTATATAATAAACCTATTAACGTTTAGAAACGTTTTCTAAGAGTTGCATTCTGAAATCGGACATTTCATATGCAACAACTTAATAGATAAATTTCATGGTTTATAACCCCCAACCCCCCTGTTGACAGAAGATAGCAGTAATTAATAATGCGAAAGTGTGCGGCAATATTTAACACTTCGGAACGGCGTTATCATCGGTCTCGACGTTTTAATAATATAATTTTGCATATCGTCACTTTAAACGTCCATTCATTAGCAGTCAGGGCAGAACCGGCTAGCAATGACAGCGCGCATTAACGAATTTCGTTCTGTCTAACCAGTCTTATTAGCTGATATCGACAGCGCCCCCTTACATAATCGTATTCTAATCGCGATCCTACTGCACCGTATAACTCTAATCACTTGAAAACATCTAATCCGACTAATGCGCGCAATGTTACGTAACGAAATCAGGGGAACTGTATCGCTCAGGAATCAAGTTAACGGAGAAACGCCGCGCCGCGTATCACTCGGCACGTCACGGTTGTTGCGCTACCGTGAACACTTGAATATCTTTCATGCGATGCTGATGATGATTCATTACTGTTTAGAGGAAAGGTTTTCCATGCCTTCGACACGCTGCACCTGCGATAGTCGTGCAACCAGAGGTAAAAATAGGATGAATCATAATGCAGGAATTAGCCTACTTAAGCTAATGTACCGTGGACTTCGCGTTTCACGTTATATGTACCGAGTAGACTGCGGAACTGTTGCTTTCATTGATAAATAGACTGCAGTTGTTTCTGCAAATTCCCCATTTACACTGAGAGATTGCTTGAGAAAGCATTAATAAAAATATTCGACTTCTTTCTATCAGGGACCACATTTTATGTGTTTCCAAATAAATGTAGCCACGCGAAAAGTACAAATTCTCTTTCCCCTTCTACATTTTTTTCAGGATAAAGACGTTTTGATCACTTTAACTGTAAAGAAAATAGTACGGCAAGAAAATAATGCATTGGTGTTTTTAAATTTTCTTCACCTGTAAACTCTTTTAAACTGGACTGTTTCGTGCAACGGGTGCGATACCTATTTTGCATAAAGATTCGCGGTCTGGTTATTATTACTGGGGTGACATCAAAGGTAGAGCAAAGGTGGCGCTTTCCAGTCGGCAGAGTCGCGGCCCGACAAAAGGATTTTCCACGGTTCCGTCTGGACCCGTGATCGAGCGTCGCGCACGGTTCTCGCGGGCGTCGCGACGCCTCGGCTCGTTAACGCGGCTCAAACATCGCGTCGCGTCGAAGTACCGTTCCGCGGATGGAGCCGCGAATAATTTAGCGCGGCGCGCGGCGGGCCCATCTCGGTTCGCGAGTCCTCTCGCGAATGTGTTACACTGAGATTATATCGTGCCGCATCCGTTACGCGGCGAACAACACGTAGTTAATATGCATGCACGGCTTAATTTACATTAGCCGGCGCATCCCGGCTGCATTATGTACACGGAAGCGATCCCGGAGGGGAGAAGAACGACGAACGGCGTCGTAAAATGGACGGCTGAAAGCGCCGGTAAAGATCCTCCTCCGTGAGTGTAGACGTTCTCTCGCGAGAGAGCGAGAGGCTAGACGATTAGCTCGATAATATAAAGCGTGGATGAGAGAGCCTAACGAGAAGAGAGGGAGAGGTAACCTGTAGCCTGAAGTCTGAAACCTCCGTGCAACACACCGACGGGAATTAGCGTTCCAACGCGCGAAGAATATGCGATTTACGTGGACGAGACGCGACAAGACGAGGCGACCCACGAGCAAAACTTTCCCGGTGATTTCCACGAAAATTTAAGGCTCGCGTGCCCACGCTTTCCGCGGTACCGAGCGCGTAAATAGAGACGAGGAATCGCGGGGAGAAAGTGAGGCGCGCACAGATTAAGACATCAACGACGGTCCGTAAGCACGCTGCACGGTGGGCCGTTTCTGTAAAATAGCTCGAATTCATCTGGAAATTTCCCTAGGTCTTTCCTGGAGGTAATATTTGATCGAAACAAACCGTGTGTCTTGTCAATACAGTATATTCTAGATTAGGGACCGAATATTTTGGACCATTATAAATCTTGTAAGAATATAATGTACTTCCAAAATACAAATTAATTTCTGCACCAATATTTCCATTTTACAAATTGCTCGCTGTATATTGCAATAATGATTATTAAAATTGTTTTTAAAACTCATTTTTTTTCAAAAGTGGACTTATTCCACTTTTACATAAATATAGAGATCAGTGGAATATCGACGAAAGCTTAGAGTATCGCTCGAAGTTCAAGAACCCGATGCCAAACGTTCGACAATCCGTCAACCTAATTACGGCGTATTTACCTATTATCGAGAACTAACGTTGATTGTTTCGATAATGACTGTACAACGCACCGCGGAGAACGTAATCAGGTAGCTGTAGCTCATCGCGGAACGAATCGGATTGCCAACTGTAATCGTATAATATTTTTTCACAGCCGCTAATGAACCCGTACGCGCCACTCATTAGACACCGACGCGGGACGTTCAGAAAACAACTTCGTATAATGAATGGTACACGTTTTTGCTCACGGTGCCCCCTTGTCGGACAAATCATCGTGTACCCGTAGATACCACCGGCTGGATGATATCGTGATATCTACGATCGGCCAGGTAATAATTTACAAACCAGATTAAGACGCGAGCTATTACGTAGGTGTGCGCTTTATCTGCGCGGGTATCGGGGTTCCTTTCAGTGAAACTGTACCGTCATTCCGCAGACAAACACGAACGGTTTCCTCGCGATAAATATTCCACGTGATAATGGAACGTTTCCCGGTTAGACTTTGCATTTGCGACTGTTACATACGGTTGGCCGTGGAAATATTTACACGTAATTCAAATTACAATGTAATTGCATCAGCACAACTCTGCACCTGTGTTTGATTTCACTGAATCACAAAAATGAAAATGTTTTGCATTGATTCTGAGAAGCAGTCTAGTAATAGCAAAATATATAAATAAGGTTTAGTGTTAAATCAAATGGAACGCAGAAAGAGTACTAGAAACTGAAGCTGACGCATCTGGAAGTACGTTTAACGTTAAAAATCCGGCGTTTTAATTAATTTTTAAACGAAGTCCGTGTGGTCTCATTATTCTTAACTTTCGCGAGATTTTGGCCTATAGAGCGTCGGCCACTCGCAGCACGATTTACGGTTGGCGAAGTATAATTAAAGGAAAAAGCGTTGAAAAAGAGGAAAGGGAAAACTGTGCCCAACTACAGGAACCGCTGTTGACGCGCGGATTTCTCCTTTCCTCGGTAAACGTCGCGTCGGGTCGTTGCCAGGTAACCATCGAGCCGGTACCAGTCGGATCCCGAACTTGTCCGCTAATTAGCAAGTTATCAGTGTGCACAGGAATCAGCAGTGAGTTTTTCTACGCTCGGCCCCGGCGGCCCATAGGACGCGGTCTAATCGCGGCGCGTTCATCTGCTTTGAACGACGCGACGCGCGACGAACAAGCCCATCCGCTCGCTGATTCGCTGGGAAGTGAACGTAGCCGACAACCTGGAAACTTTTTACGATTAGCCAGCAGTTTCCGATCTCTCTTTCGCGAATTCCTCATTGTTTTGTTGCCTAATCTGCGAACTCGAACACCCCGGGGGTGCTTCGCGATTATTACGCCTCGCAAAACGGAAATGAGAATTTCTTGCATTGAACCTGATCGACTTTCTCGCGCTGCGCTCCTCAAACCGAGAACAATAGGAACGCGCGATTGTTATTAATCTAATGGAGATAAGACGCTGAGTTTCCTTCGTGATTAATGCTCGATGGAGGAGCTGATTACGGCGGTGTTCTCAACGGGAATTCCGTTTCGAAATGGTATTTTTGTAAAACTCGTTTGATGGATTACTTGGGAAGAAGATGGATTTCATGTTTTGTTACGTTTTAAGGTTGAATTTCAGACTCTGATTCTGACAGAGAATTTTCTGTAAGAGAATGTGTCTTAACATCGTAGAAAGTTTTATTAATACGACCCAGAACTAGGTGTCGTCATGCGAGGCTCGTGGTATAATAATGTATTCTTGATTTCGCACGTTAACAATTCCGTGATTCATATATGAGTCACGATAAATTTCAATTAAAACATAATAAGTCGCGTGTTATCGAGGCCGGCAAGCGCTGCGAATATAATTAACCAGAAAACAATTCCTAAATGGCAACCTCGTTGCTCTAGCTTCTTATCATAATTGTGGATCAACGAGCTGGAGTAAAATATTAGGTTCAAACGAAAGTTCGTAGCTTTTAAATTAAAATTCAATGATACATTTGCAAGAAAAACGCTGGCTAGTGTGAACACCCTGTATATACTTCATCGAAGCACAATCTTTATGAATAAAATCCAAACGTCACCACTATTACGGTGAGAAAAGCCACTGTCCTTTATATCACAGAAAGTATTCCGCGTGAAAGCGCAGTAAATACTCGAGCGACGCGCATTGAGCGTATAAGTTTAATCCATCCACCAATTACGGTGGTGTCGCGGGCCGATTAATCATGGCGGGGTAAGATTTCCGTGACGTATTATTTCGAGCCGTTCGCGGGTAGATTTATTAGAAACCAGGCGGTCTGATAACCCTGTCGACCCTTGACATATCGGGCACCGCGTCCGCCGTTCGCGGGATCATTAATAGACGCATGAACTTCTCACCTATCACGAAAGTTTCGCGATCGGCCACCGAGTTTTCCCCCGGCCCGGCTCGGTACCCCGGCGAGCATTTCGGCGCATTCGAAAATGCCATTACGACAAATATAGCGCATTCGGACTGGGTCAGACGAGAAACTAGGTGTCTGACATTTCCATCGCAGAAAATACCGAGCGTTATTATCGTGCGACACGCGAACTGTATCCCGGGACACATTCGCGCTCGCACGCGTACACGCGTCGCGTCGTATTCGCTAATGGAAGAGATTATTAAGTGACAAAAATGGAAACTTGAACGCGCTATCTGCTGCCGCTATTCGAGCATTTTTCCCTCGCCTTCCTTGGAAAATTAAGCCTGATCGATTAAGAGATACGGCGCGAGCCGGAATAAATTTGTCGTCGATTTATTTATTGTAATGGAATCGTGTACCCGGCGGTCCACGATTCTTTTAAACCAGATCCCACCGGTAAACAAGATTTCTCGAGAGACATTGACCTCTCTATTTCTCTCTCCCTCTCTCCCTCTCTGTTTCGCCACTTTACACCGTAAGTAGGCTCAACTGTTCAGATGAAAATAGCGACTTTCGTGATGAGGTCGTCGACATTAAGTGCGCAAGTCGAGAGGCTGCGGTCGAAAACGCCTCGATGTGCCAAAGGTCGGCTGCGTATGAACCGCGACGAAAGTCAATGGCACCGGCACGATGACGCCTTCAACGTCCCGAATGCAAAGCGAAGAATGCACTGGGATGCACTATCAGAGTGATCGGTCGCATGAGTCAACCCATTTAGATTTATCGTACCGTATACGATGCAATTCGTTAAACAAAATTTACCGCCCTACGTATCATCTAGTTGCTCGAGTTTTATGGTATCGATTTAGCTTGGCGTCAGAGATCCTGGCATGAATTAACTCTTTTGAAACTTAGCCATCAATTTTTACGATCTACCATTCTTTTTTGATTTATAGTCTTACGTCGCATCACAACTGCTGGGTTATTAGCAGACTGCGGATTTCATGCATTTATGAAAAAAATCGGGACATACGTGGGAATGGAAACAGCGCGCGGCGACCCATCGACGCTTTATCGCAGCAGCGTGTGTGTGCATACATGCGCGTGTATGCGACGAGTGCGAAAGTGACGAGAGCGAAAGTGACGAGCGCGAATAATTGACGGACGCAAAGAATTGACGAGCGCAAAAAGTTGACAAGCGCCAAAGGTCCGATCGTTGATGACTGCGTCGCGTGATCTCCGTACGATTAATTACATCTTCTTCTCAATAAACCTCGGTTTTAGCGAAGACGCGGCACGGCGCCGCGCCGGCATCTCTGGAAATATTCCATGTGCCATTTTAACCTGTGGTGCTCAAGGTGGTTCGGAACCCACCTTAAACTGTAGGTCCCGTCGCCTGATAACCATAGTAGTTGAAGAGAAGCGACGTGAAACAATCAAAACGAAAACCCATCCTACATGTAAAGACATCGATGTATTAGTTTCAGCTTAACTCCTTGCCGTTTTCTCTACAGTAACAGTGATTACAAAGTCTTTATCTCCAAAAATGTCGTAGAAGAGAAAAGAAAATGTATATTTTTTATATGGCTACATTTATTTTAATGCTTAAATATTGATTACAAACGAATCAAATTCTATTTCATCTAAAAAGAAACACATAACATTCATATTTGTTAGACTCTGTTAAAATCTTCATGACGAGTCTGACTCGTTAAAATACGGCAAGGGGTTAATAGGATAATTAAAAGAAGAATGCAATTTTCATTTGGCTCCTGTGTCCTGCAATCAATGCGAACATTTTTTATTTTGCATGAAGATCCGCAGTCTAGTTATTAGCGACATCATAGAGCAAGTCGGAATATTTTGAGAAGTTGTAGACACCAATTTAAATATTGAATTTAAGGGAAACCGGGACCGCTCCCCGGCAAATTAAGCAACGAAAACAACAACGAAACCGAACGCCGAGACATTTTCGTTTACGATCGACCTTCAAGCGTCCTTCAAGCGATGTTTGCAATTACGAGATTGCAAGCTGCGTTTTACGAGGCTTCCCCGGGGTGGTTCTGCGACGACGAGCAACTTGCGGAATAAACTTCGTCGTTCCAACGCGACGCTGCGCGCATCAAGTAGTTTCATGGTTAACCATGTGACTTCCCATCGCGACGAAACCTCGAACCACTGATGTTCACGCAAATCAAGGGGATTCCGACGTGGCGAACCAGTTACGAAGCGCCCACGTTCGCGAGACTAATACCGAAAAAGCTTAGCAACCTTGGCTGCTGGTTAATTGCGGAGATCTTCTAAATATACCGCTGGAAATGTCTACTGAATCGAACCAGTTGATTTACTTCCAGTAATTTGTCATCTATTTCTTGAAATACAAACTCTGTAGTCTATTTCTAGTCTGAATAACATTCTAATTGTGGAACTCTCGAAGAGACGAAAGTGGACTCTGAAAACTTTTTGTGCCAGAAACAACCGAAAAATTCAATCGGATTAAAGGATGGATTAAGGATGGCTTTATCCACTGGAATAAGTTTCGTGTAACGGTGCACTCATAGTATAAAGTATGTTTAAAGCAGAAAAGGATTTACGACGCGACCACTATATCACGAGACGTCGTAAAGCCTAGACGAGATTCGGTTTAGAATTTCTTTGATTTGAATGCTAGCTGCACGTTACGCCGTAAAGGAGAACAACCATCAATGACTGAGAGTCCAGATTTATCGTCGAAGACGCGACCACGACAAAGGCATCGTGAAATTTGTAGCGGTATTAAAGTTTTACTGTGGTTCGATAACGGCGCGTTTAGTATGGATGCGTATACGCAGCCTAGTTCGACCGAGAAATCGGAGTGACGTCTACTCGTAAAGTTATACAATGGTAGTAGCGTCTTTTAAATTTCATAAGATCCGAGATTGAGAACACTCGAATGCATAAAAACCTCAGCGGCAGGTTGCAAGTCTCGAGATTTCTAGACTCGTAAAATGTAATGCTCGAAGTTGGGAGTTGATATCTGGTGCTTCCGAAGTCGCTGGACCGGATGCGACGAGCTTCCTGTGTTATAGAAAATTATGTCATAGCCTTGAGGTGGTTTGTTGGATTTGTTGACACTCGTCGTCTTCTTGCTCACATCTATTCTGTTGTCGGACAATTTTTAGTGTAATAAGTTTATTGAAGAAGTTCGTTTGAACATTTCTGATGAGAACTATATGCCATATGTTTTTAATAGACAGCGGATTTTATGCATTTATGAGAGAAATGGACTGGTGTATGTAATTTGAACTATTGAAAACATTAGACGAATTTTAAAATAGATTTTTATGTTATTCATATCCTATCGAACATACACTAACGAGCATAACTGATTCAACACACTTTAAACCAGGATAACTTTTTTGTGAATGGACCAAACGACTTCAATTTCTCTGTAAGGCTAGAAATGAGGAACGAGTCTATCACCTTAATCGATTTTATCGACACGATCAGCTATAAGATCACAGCATGATTCATTGAGACGCGTTCGAGTGGAGTCTCGGACGACTCGGTCCGCGCGATAGTGAAGCACCGGTACGTTTCTTGACCAGACATACCGGTTGATCGAGCAACCTTTTTGAAGCACGAAGCGCAACAAGTTCAACGAAGCGGACGATGCGTGTCGACCAGGTTCGGCTCTCCATCGGGCCTGGAAAAGCGACGTCGCACGCGATTATCGTCGAACACGAGCCGCGCGCACCTATGTTCTCGTTCGGCTGAAACCGGGAACCGTCGCTCGACGGTGTGCCACCCCGATTTAAAACAATTCTTTGTAATTGACAGTGTCAGCGACAGCGGATTGTCGAGGGTTCCGCGCGACCGTTCAAACGTTGCCGGCAGATTCGTTTAGAAGTGATTCGCTCGAGCACCGTGAAATATAATAACCCAGGCCCGAGCTCTGTTATATTCCTGTAACACATCGGTGTTCGCGTTGTTTCAAGTTTATTGCCCGGGATACAAGCCGAACTTATCGGTCAAGACGTCGGCAACACGCGAAACAAGACCGGAGACTTTCCTTCTTCGTTTGCTTGATTCTCGCACGAGTGGCTCAAGATACCGCGTGACAGCTACGGGACATAGTTGAGTACTTGAAATTGAATTTCCGGCAAGAGAGGAAGAAGAAGATGTGCTTGGAACTTCGTGTGCTGGCGGCCACACAAGCTTATCCATTTTCACTATGGAGAGTTACAAGCGTTCCATTTTAATCTTTCAGTGAACCCAGTAAAATTCTAATGTGGATCAGGTGTGTGCTAACGTTTTAATCTTTTCCAATCGTTCATGCAGGATGATTGCACTGCGGACCTGGACATGTGCAATCCAACGTTGATCCAATTTAATCTTGCAGTAGCGAGTTTGAATTATTAGCTATTTATGTATTGACTCGCTAAAGAGAACTAATTAAGTGAACACGGTAAAATTCGAATGTATAATCGATCCGGTGTGTGCTAACGTTTTAGTCTTTTCCAATGGTTCATGCACGGTGACGGACCTGGAAAAGTGCAATCAAACATTGAACGCGCGACTGGAAACTGGGACTGCAATTTTCCTGCACTTTCCTGGTCCTTTCCTAGTCGCACTAATTGTAAGTCTGGCCTGGCGCAACACATCGACCAGGCTACTTTGTAATAGATGTCGAAACGTCGTCCGTCAGCTTGTCCAAGAGCGGAGCCTTCGCTGGGAGCAGACCAGCAGACGTGCCGGCTGGCCGAGCAGCGTTTTTCAAACGGGAAATGCATCGGAGCTCGACCGGCCAGACGGTGCACTCCGATGCAGTCCTAGACGTTGTTGGCCGAGGCTAGCTGGGTTTCTAGGAGCTGGAAAAGCGATATCGCGGCGCGGCGTGTCGAGCCGCGTTCAGCCGTGGAACCGAGTGGAACCGAGCGGAATCGGTGTAAGGTTGAAGGAACCGCGAACAGAGGAAAGAGAGAGAGAGAGCAAGAAAGAGCGTTACGAGCGGATGAGTCACTCTTACCGGCGCTCTCGCTGCCGATCGTCGGCTTGCCTTGCGCTGTGCAACCGGTATGCAACCGGTGTGCTGTCCGGTGATAGGTCACCGCACCTTGCCTTTCGATCTTCTCCTCTTCTAGACGCTCGGTCGTTCCTTTCGCGCCCGGACAAGGTAATTCCACGGCGAATCGCCGCCGTAGATTGACATCCTTTTATGGCCGACCGTCCCGTCCCGTTGTATTGTTTCGTCGCTCGGTATTGCACTGTATCCGCGATCCTTGTTTCCGGAAGTATAAAGTCAGCTGTTCGATTTAACACTTTATCTAGCGGAAGCATATTTAACCCCATGCCGTATTTTCTCTACAGTTGCAGTGATTAAAACGTCTTTATCCCCGAAAATGTCGTAGAAGGAAAAAGAAACTTTCGTCTCTATAAAATAGGTTGATTCCCCCATTCTATTATGAAGCTCTTTATTCAAGCAAAAGCAAACACCCTAGAAGAAGAATGCACCCTTACCGACGACCAAAAATGAAGAAATCAACGAACGGAAGAGAAGTGTCACTGGCGGCAATCGTTAGCGCAACTGGCGGCTCTACGCCTTCTTTTTGTACGCGCGTTATCGAAGTGATAAGTGTCCCGGCGGGTTCGCAAAACCGGAACAGAATCTTTTTCTGTCTATATTATACCCGGCACGATCTGCATCGAGAGCTAAGCGAAAAATGGTCGTTCCACGCAAGGGACGCTTGATCGATCGTTTATGTCACTTGGGAGACGAGTAATTTGAATAATGCATCTCGCTGCTTAATGGCCTGTTTAATAAGCCTTTCAATGCTGACAAGAGCCGGCAAATTGCTTTGAAACCTGTCCAAGAAGTAGTATGCAAATCTATGGTTTCGTTCATTGCTGCTGTTGCTGCTGCTGTTTAATATACGGAACAAGCAGATGCAAATGCGACACAGAATTGAACGTTATAAGTCCGATTAATTAATTTCTCGTCTAATAAATTCGCCAACCGCCGCAGATGCGTAAGGTGTGTCGTTGAGAGAAATCGATTTCAGCAATTAATCAATTCTTTGTCTTACGATATTACTATGTATGATTTGATTGGGCATGTTGCAAGGTGATTTTGCAGTTTATTTTGAATGGCCCGTCGAGACTCGAGGCGGTCCACTAGTCGGTCCGGTGAATTTGCGGCGTTTCATGCTTGAAAAAGGCTGCTCGTCCAGCCGGCAAGTCTAGACTGAGACGACAGGTTGTTCGAGAATGGACCCGATCGACCAAACTCCTGCCGCTTCTACGGTGCACCGAATTTTCGACCATCTTTTCGGACAACCAATTTTTGGACATCTACCGATCGCTAAAGTGTGAAACTTAAGAGTTTCACTTCAATCAATTACTAAACATTTCGGTATTGCATGAGATATTTATACCAATTTCGTATACGTAAAATTAAAAAAATCATACGGAATGGAAATATTTAAAATCGAAAGAAATGTTTGATTTTCCAGTTAAAATAGCTTCGAGTGCAAGGGGTTAAAAACGATTACCGAACGCAACAGTCGCGTCGAATGGGTTAGGCCAACCACCGGGAAAATCGAAACGTCGCGTCGCGACCAAACACAGTGGTTGCATTCTGACCGCTATCTGAATCGGAGGCAGGGGACACACGCTTGCATTCCATACTGCTTAATCTATACACCATGAAACGTGGACCATAAGCGTTACGAGCGCAGTTGCGGCTCGGGCGATCCCCCATAGGCGCGCCCCATGCGAAACGGTGCGCGGCCCGTGCATCCGGTTTTCAGCGTCAATTTTCTGGAAGCTGCGGCGCTGCACCGCGTCGTTTCAGAAAATGGTTTCGCGGCTTCGCGAAACGCGACATTTCTCACGCTCGGACGGACTGGTTTAGCATTCCGAGCGAAAATCCCGTGGGAATCGCACGGATGTCCCAGCGGATCCTCGTCGATTCACGCGAGCATGAATATACCTCGCGCGATAAACCTCGCATTCCGTGTACAAATGCCTGCGTCTACCAAAGAGGACGCAAACTTTGCCTTAATCAGTGTTATGGCGTTTGTTAGCGTCGTCGGGGATTATTTCATCAGCATCTGTTTCTAGCACGGTTCAATTATGCAGGAGGATCGACGAAACTTGTTTCTCGAGCGCAGAATCGTTGAAGTTTTTCATCATCGAACAGGAAGAAATCCTTCAAAGAGACTCGAGAATTTCGCGAAACGAAACCGTGGCTCGCGATCTTCGCTCGAATTCGCGCGTGGAATTCGATTTGGGTCGAAACAAGGAGCCGAGAAAATATAAGACTCGTTGCTGTGGGTCCTTAGATTAAACCAGTTTACCGGTGAAACGTGTTTCTAACAGTAGCTCGATTCTTATCGTCGGAACGGCTCGAATATTTCATCGATCCGATTCTCGTTTCGCTTGTAATCGATCCTTTCCTCGTTCCGAGTGCTCGAAATCTGGTGGGCTTTGAAATATCGTTGACTGATCCTGCAGTCCTCTGACAACTTTATCTTGCTCGTACGCAGAAACGGTCGTGTTGCCTACAATGGGTTCTCTCTGCAAGCCGTATTTTACTCTTAATGCAGTTTTCATTCGAATATCGGTGGAATTTTATTCAAATTCTTTTTTGTTCCTTTTCTATCTGATCATATCTCTAAATATCCATTGAAACTTACTAGGAAATAACGGTTTCACGACTGAATCGCGGATTTTATACATTTCTCATAAAAATGAGTACATGAAACATTTTCAGCTTCAAACATTGCTTGCAGAAACTCAAGTTACTTGCTAAAACGAAACTGAGCAAGAAATACTTTATTGTAATATTTTCGGAGGTTTCTTTCAATGAGTTGTGGGAAGTTCGTCGTTCGAACAAAAGTGTGCTTAACGCATTCAAAACGATTAAAATTCGCCTTGGTGAAACAATATCATTCCTAGCAAGCTGCTCGAGAAGATTCCGTTAACGCAGTTTTCAAAGAGCTTAAAACGATTCGCTGTTCACTCGGCACCCCCGAAACCGAGTTAGTGGATAATCTGATTAGTTAGCTGGGACAAGGCTCCTCTGTGTAAATCGAATCATCAAAATAACCGCGTTCCACGGCTGAACACGGTTGTATCTTTCATTTTCGTTGATCATGCAGGCAAAGTCTGCTGGCGCGACGCGGCTGGCGAATCCTTTTGTGATCCGGAAATTCAATTCCCTTTATCGAGCCAGCAGGAACCTGGTTACAGCTTTCACGTAATTCAATTTCACTGACAAAGATATTACGTCATTCTTTCGGGTCAATGTGATCAGGAACTTGGTTTTACAGTTAATCTTTGTGACGAGTCATAGTTTAAACTATGACTAAACTATGACTGAACTATCATAGTTTAAATGATTCAACTCTTAAGTAGATTTAAAACCTTTCTGTATTTAACATATTTGCACAAATTCTCATTATAAGACCATAAATAAATATATTAGCGAGTAAAGAAAAGACATTCAGAGAAATTTTGTAATATTTTCTAAAGGAACATTAACAGATTGTTGAAAGAAATACAGTAAATGGGTACCCGGTTGACTACACGAGGGTTGAGAATAGGAGAGTAAGAGAATAATTTGGTGACGCGGTAGTTTCGGTAAATCGGGATTCGATGGCGGCAGACATAGTACGCTGCGCCGTACGGTATGTTCAGCTTTCTAATTACAAAGCCAAGGGGATGGCAAAGATTGAGCTCTCGGCGGCGAATGAATGTTATATAGCACCTGCACGTCGGCTTTCAAAGCAACGGGCGCGGGCGTCGCGACGGAACACCGAGGCTGGGGTCCACGGAAGTTCTGCCCGACTGCAGCCAGCAAGCGAAGTGCAAACAAAAGGATAACCGATTCGCAGTCGACGCACAATCCCAACGGTAATTAGCTGATTACAAGCCGTCCACCCTCCCGCGGGAATATTTCCATTTCGCGACGCCACATTCTCTAATTATGCGGCAACGTCGTTTGAACAAAGGAAGCCATGTTTTCCTTGACCACGAAGGGGGCGGATGAACAGATTGCCGCGTTCGGCTGGCGCGGCTCGGTGTTAAATTGTGCGTATCGAAGGGCCAGGATCTACATACACAAGTTCGCACACCAGCAGCTCGACCCGCTTTCAAACAGCTTTATGTTTAACCATTTGCGGACGAAGATCTTTCTTAAAATATTGAAGAATATATTGCTCAGAGAAGTAGATTATGTATCAAAGTCACGAACAATTTAAAGCAGTGGAGTATGTATTAGTTTCAGCTTAATATTACTAGGTTTTTGCATATATGAAATGTCCGATTTTAGAATGCGAATCTTATAAAACGCTTCGATCATGAAATTCTGTTACAGGCTATAGGTTTATCATGTAAAACTTTGAGGTACAAAGCTAATCCTTAACACTAAACGTACTACGACCGGTCAAATGATAGTAAAATGATAGTAAAAAAGAACTACAAAATTTTGCTGCAAAGAACAATTCAATATCTTTTTTAATAACATCACAATATGTTTGAAAAAGATTGAAAAATTGAAAAAGAAGTTGTTAGCATTCGTACTCTTTCTAGTCTCGACTCTTACAAAATAATAATAAAGTTTGTACAAAGAGCTTAATAAGGTGTTTAAGGCTGGTGGAAGGCGTGTTTCAAATTAACGGCGAGTCCTCCGCAAAATGTATCTATATCGCGGCAAAGGAAATTATATATAGAAATCGTATAGCTGTCGTCGCCGGAACGAGGAGCCGAAGTGGTACACCGTGGAGAGTAGCACGCGTTCGGTCGTTTTGCTTGGTCGCCACCGGCCGCGCATTATCTTATTGCTGGATGCTTGTTGTCGCGTGCGAACGTACGCGAATTTTCAACGGTCTATAGCGCATAAAGGAGCCCGGAGGTTTCGAGAACATATGGAATTACCGGAGAGTACGATGGACGGACGAATTGAACACGCCGCGCACCGGAGAACAGCTGCCGCCGCCACACGCACCACGCGTGTGCCTACGTTTCTACAATTATAGGTTGCTCTACCTATACAAATAGCCGGTAATTCCGCGGAAACCGAGACGCGCCAATGGATGCTCGATGGATGGCATTCTGTTATTAACAGAACTCCGAAGAGCAGAAGCCGCACTCCGTTGCACCGCGTTGCATTTCCTATTTAATACGACCGGAATGACACAACAGCATTCTTTAATTCTTCTTATTAATACACGTGGATGCGTAAAATCCGTGAAAAATGTCAAGGAAAAAGGGCGTGATGTTTTTCATTTGCGCACTGAATCTCGTCAGTTCCCAACAGTGCTTTAACCATCCCCAGCCACTTTATTCCATCTTCTTTAATCATCTCTAGCCACCCTCCGCAGGCATCCCTGTGATCATGTATGGCTTCGCTCCGAAGTTATTACTTAAAGCTTGACGCTTTGGAGTTTCTCGATGACCCTTCAGAGGCTTTTACTTATATACCTGTACATATATAAAGAGTAGAGTAGACGATCAACCGAGACTTTCCGGAGAAGGTCGGCGAAGTACGCCTTTGAAACGGGGCCGTAATCAATTTAAATAATGAAACTTCAATGGAAATCGCGACGTCGCAGAGAGTGTCGCAAACCATGGACAAAAATCGAAAAAGTCGTATCTTCATATCGATTCAACACTATGTTCATACTATGTTAAAATGTCCAAGTAATTATTTTTTGAAAACAAAAATTTAAAAAGTGCCGTAGGAAATTAGTTGCAGCGAATTTTGTAAGCGAATATTATACTTACAAGATCCTGTTCTATGTACGGCTCCCAAAACAACAGTTTCTTGGATATTACCGCATTGGTGATATAAATACATACCTGTAACAAACAAATGTTCTGATTATTCATACGGAAAGAAACACGTATTGCGTTTGTATATTAAACTGTCCAGCACGTATTTGGACTTATTAATTTAAAAAAGAAACTGCGATATTTCAATTGAAAACGGCTTCTCTTAAACAAGATAACCTAGCTTCACATTACATCGAAAAATCGAAAAATCAGCCTTTACGCTTTAAAAATCTGATAGTTTTGTAATCGCTACTGAAACACGCCTAACTACTTCTGTTATTTGCGAAACGTCGTTCGAAACGGAAAACATCGCAGCGAGAGCACGGGAACGCGGCGCACGAATCAACATAATAATCTTCCTTTAATATTCAGCATTCCGTTGCGCAAAGTCTTCGCATAATGCTGGCTGTGCACTCCGTAGGAGCATATTTTCGTCTAATACAGAGGTTCACTCCGACATGTTTACATTGGATTACGAATAATGGCCGGAGCGAGGAAGATCAAAAGAAGATCCGGGCCGAGACGAAAAACCATGGGTTTCCACGGGGAACCGGGCTGGGGCAATGCTTCTTTTGAGAAAACTTTTCGACGGGCCAAACGAGGAAGAAGAAATTGCTGGCCGCCGCATTGCCGTGCCGGGAAATCCAGCGGGCATTTTTCAAATCCTGGATTTAATGGATCCTGGCGAGCAGAAAACTCCTGCGGCGTTGCCCGGCGAAAGAACGGGCCGAGACCGAGTCGCTCGAGTGGCTCCCCGCGTTCATTAAAATGCATGAAGAAGAAACATTGTGCGAGTCCGTATTTACAGAGCCATTAGTAATTATGGAGGCCGGGCCCGCCTCGTTGTTTATTGAAAGCCATCTCGCTCCGCTAACTCACTTTATCGAGCGGATTACTAACATCGAACCAACAAATTACCGAATTAACGCGGAACACGAGCGAGCACGTGGGTCAAGCAAAATGCCTGAACACACGCAAAAATGGAAACCACGATCGCTGTGAAACGATCAATGCGCAACACTATTTATTGTAGAAACTAATGGGAATTGCATCCAGCACATTATAATTGAGTAACTCAAATTCAATTCTCAGCAACCCAATCTGAATCGAAATTCAACTTTCAATCAGCAATCCAATTCAAATCGAAATTCAACTATTGATATATAATTATATGAGCCGTTAATTTAAAAAATTAGTTAATCGATTTGTTGATAAAGTAATCAAAAGAATTTTAGCTAAAAATGTTATCGCAAAAATATTGTACTTTTCTTGAAAGTGGAATAAGTCCATTTGGAGCTAAAAAATCGTTTATTTTTTCTAACAATTTTAATAATCATTATTGCATTTTAAAGAATTATAGTGTTAAAAACATATAATCTAGTATAAACAGTCTCACTTCCCTGTTTAGTTCCGGAATTTATTTTATAGAATTTTCGAGGTCTCTGGAGAATAGTGGTAAAACGAATTCGGAGAAGAAGGCTCGTAACATTTTTTGCGGCGTACAAAGTAGAAAATAATTCTGCGGAGCGTGGAAGGTGGTAGAGAATGCATCATTGAACGATTTGCAGGAGGCCGACGGTTCTCTCCTTCGCGGGACAAAGTGTTTACAGAGCTTAGACTTTCCATAGACGAAGCAATTTGCGAGGCATTCATTTCTCCGGCGCATTACGCACCAGCGAAATAATATAATGTACGAGTCCGGCCACCTTTCCACCGACAGGGCCCGCCATTACGCAAGAACAAGGGGTTGCTAATTGCCTTGCACCTGCACCCGTCCGCGGTCGCAAGACGCGTTCTTGTAAGACGTCTCGCTCCAGCGAACGTTCACCAAGACCAGGGACGATTTAATGACTTTGCCCTTAAACAGTTTAACGAGCTGGATGTTCTCCGGGACGCTGTACTGGCTGCGCGCGCTCTCAACCTTCGAGGGCTTAGCCAACAGCCGCGGGAAACACCAGTACTGGGTCTAGTCAGACCCACGCACAATGGTCCCAATCTTCTAAAACTCGATATACAGTTAGGAGCATAACTGATCACTAGACTGTGGATTTTATGCATTTATAACGAAAATTGGTACGTACTAGTTACAACGTATTAGTTTCAGTTCAATAAAATAATTAAAACAAGAAAGAAATTTTTATGTTTTTAAAAGATAAGCATACGATACTTAAAAAATTTCAAACATATGAAAAACATTTTCGAAAACAAGTTACCGAAATAATGAAAATATCGAAACGGAGAACGGGATGAAAGTGAACGCTGGTTCAAGTGTAAGTCGACGAGTTGCTCAACGAAAATTTGAACAAGCGTGTCCGCGTTCACATGATTAACTACGAGGTTAATTAGTCTCTGGAGGATTCGCTCGATTATACATATGTACACGGTACAGGCACGCAACAAATTCTCATTTAGCGAACGGTTTCGTGTACACGCGGCAGAAATTATTCCGCGATTATTAGCGATTACAGGACAGTGTGTAACGCGAGGAACGCCGTGAAGGATGAAGAGTCGATGATAATTTAACTACCTCGAGCGTTTAACCACTTTAAATATAATTTAACGAGAAGAGCCTCTTTAAGGTTGCGGCCGTGCCTATTTGCATAGACATACGCTCGTGTGCATGCGTGTAGATTGCAACGACGCGACGCGACCAACAAGACTCGCGACACCGACGTAATATCTGCGTAACTTTCGCGGATGCTCATAACGCTATTTTGCTTTTTCTCGCGGCTTAAAGAGGATATTCTGGTTTTTCGTTAGCAAAAAGCGATTTTTTGTGCTTCGCACTTTCTCGAAGAGTGAAGGTGGTGTAGACATGTGTGCGAAAGGATTTTATTTAATTCGTACAATTAATCCCTTGCCCTACAATATCGTGTCAGACACGTGGTAAAGATTCTGAACAGAGTCTAATAAATATACAGGGTGTATATGTATGTTATACTAATTTTCCTTTGGTTTTGTTCATGTTCGGAGAACTGGAGAACATGTAGGCATACAATAGACATAAATTTTCTCCTTTTTGAAGAAATTGCGAACTGCAAAAAAGGTTCTAATCACTGAAACCGTATAATAAATCGTTAACGTAGTAGTAGCATTTATGGCAAAAATGAGTATACATGCAATACGGTATAGTACAACAGAAGAATTTTAAAGACCTGTCAAATTATTATGAACTAAAAACGGTATACTAAACGCGTGGACAGCCTGCCTGAAGGCTGCCAAAAGATGACAGAATATTTGAATGACTAATAACACCCGAATAGAAACCAGGCCAAGGGGTTTGAGAAGACTTAGGACTGAAGAACCTATAAGAAGAAAATCGCTGATCCCAAGGACCCGAGAAAGTAGGCCCTCAACCTTGAAACCTCAGGTTAGAGAAACCTCGTTTCCGGACCCAAAAGTGTAGATCCTAAATCCAAAGATACGAGAAGACCACAAGAAGCTCGGATAATTCAGTCCTCGGCGTCGAGTGTGTCAGCACCTGTGCATTCGGAGTTCTCGGAATGAAAATGATCGTAAAGTGTCGACAACCCCGCGTGTGGTACAAAAATAATGTTGAAGCGCGAAGTTTCACAGGCTTTTTAACTGCGATTTGTATCAACGAAGCAAAAGCTTTAGAGAGTCGGACACGAATGTTTGTTATCCCATGCCGTCGCTTCTTTTGTAGCTTATACGACCTTCGTGCATGCTTTCACTGTTTCGTGGTTCTATTTTTGCCAAATGTTTTCGTGAACGTGCCAGTGAAAGTTCCAATTGTTTCTAGAATTACGCATACGATAATTTGTACAAACTGTAACGTCGAAAGATCAACATTTACTGATATTGTAACTTCAGTTCCGACTTTCCGAGAGAGCAATCACATTCTGCCGTGCTCGTTATGTTTTATTCTTCAGTCACCTGCGGCAACGTTAGAGGGCCGTCGACGAGGACATCCATATCTTTTTGCGCAGGGAACTTTCTGATTTATTTACATCAACGACGTCTGCGTCGCACAGGCAAACTTCTTCCCTTTAAATTTCTGTTTGATCGTAATCCCCTCCTTCATCTTTGATCAAGCTTCTCGTTTGAATTCTCGCGACCCTCTCATAGAGAGTTAGTCACTCTCACTGCGACTCTTTGCCCGGGAGACATCCTCCGAACGTATGTTTACTTAACCCGCCATATTTCCAGATTTTCCCCGAAAATTTTTCAACCAGAAAATTTTCAGAATTTTAACCCTTTGACGTTACCTAGCAGCAACTCGACACCACTTTGTCGCGAAAACGTGCATTTACGAACCGTCATAAAAAAATCTTTTATACGAAATAGTACAATAAGAATACAAAGTTGCCGTTCATCTGACCCTTAAAGGGCCATTATGGAAAAATGTGCCCCTCATATGAAGAATATTTTATATAAAACATTTTTTCCTATTCCTGCTGGTTTCCGTAATAATTTACTGTCCCAAGATAAAAGAACCACGAGCATGCTAGTAACAGTTTCATAAAAAAATGGATCAACGAAGGCATCGGCAGGTCGGCGGAGAGAAAGACCGGCGTGCAATTTGAAAGTAACCGTCTGACATCTGAGTCACGCGTTAAACTGTGTCAGAAAAGCGCGCAGTCGGTGACTGGAAGGCTGGCGAAGCAAGGAGGAGACTCCCGGTGCGTTCCACCGGTGTTGGATTTTTCGTATTGGCAATTAGCGGGGCGAGTGCCACCGCCAAGGAACACGGAGGGAAAAAGGAGGCGAGGCGAAACGAACGTGGAAGAAACAAGACGGCAAAACGGAGGGAAAGAGAGAGAAACGAGATAGTGGGAGAGGGAGAAAGAGCGATGCTAAAGTATTTATATATCTTCGCATTCCCGGCTGCCGGAGACAGGGGCTTTTCCTAGTAAACCCGGAATAGGTACCAAACAGATGAGCCTCGAAAAGAGGATGAGAATTTCTCTCGGCCGCCCATTACGGGGTCACATTGTTGATGATGATTTGTTTTCCCTGCCTCGGACGCGAAACCTGCAAACACCTGTCCCACGAACACTTCCGAGAACCATAGTCCTTGTTCGGAAGTAGTTACCGCATCCGGCGGTAAATATTATTCGGTCCACGGAAGATGGTCTCGTAAAACTGTTCTTTCGCTTAGCATTTCCAATGCGTTAGTCTCAACAGTGACGAGAATAGCACGGTAATGTCTCGATACATGTACATGAAAATTTCGGAACCACCAATTTCGGAAATATCACTTATCGCGGGTACAGACGCCGTTGATAGCGTTAAATGATCCATTAACGTGTAATTTCAGTTTTAGTGACCTTTCTACGAAAGATACGAGCCAATTACAAAATTAATTAACCAGCGCGCGAACCATTCGAAAGCAGTTACCGTTAGCGACACAGACGCATAAGAAATTGAAGGAAGAACCTTGGGGACAAGAGAATGCATCGACCTTGGATACATGCAAGATCAGCGCGAAGAAGCTTGGAGCGTGAAAAGGTGAAGGCCGAACCTTGTTGAAGGCCTGTTCGAGCCCACACAAGACGGCCGCGATTACCTCAAAAACGGCCGCAATTAACGCGGATTATTAATTAAACCGCCGACGATTTTATCGCGTGGAGCTTTTACCGAGCGGGCCGCGTCGAATCTCGCACGATTTATACTTTACTGCACCGCTAAATTATAGGTTAACGTGTAATTTGATTTAATTGCTCCCCGTGAACGGCCCAGCGGAGTAATTCGGTGTAACATAGCCAGGGAAATTACCTATCCCCATAAAAATATTCTTCGACCATAACGAGAGATATTCTCCGATTATATTCTGAACGTACAATACGACGCGACGTCTCCTGTGAATCGCCCTGTACAATGATCATAAAGTATCGTTGATTTTTCTACTGGCACCATCAATTACCCGACATTCGTTTTACCGATAGAAAGTACAGATGTAACAGATGTGCAGGTAAAAGTTGCGAAGTAGGATAAGGCTGCTGAGAGCTGTAACACAGTGAAAATGCATAAACACGAAAATAGGCTAATCGTGAGATCAACTTTTACAGTGTATCGGAATCCGTGATTAACGTAGAAATATATATATATATATAATGTAGAAAGTACAGGGTTTGTCCAATAAGTATCGGGACTGAAGTCATATAAAAAAAATTTTGTGTTTAGCCAGTATGTATCTCCCTTGCAAGTAGCGACGTGTGTACCAAACACGCTCCAACTTCTGTCGCGATCTTCACACTTCAAAGGCTCGGAAACAAATGAATTCGTCATCCTAGCATACCTGACATCACCCCCATCAATTTAGCCCATTGAAACCGCCCTCCACCCTTTGCCGCTGGATGGGAAAAATCAGTCCCTACAGAGAATGTAGTAATGAAAACTCACTAAACGTCTTTCTTAAATCAGCAATTCCAGCCGACTTGTCCAGCGTAGCTTCCGGGAATGAAAAATTTCGTGAATCTATTCACCGTAAGAGAGAGTTCTTTCATTGATCCGTTTAAATGCTAACCATATAGATCGTAGGTGGCTGTGATCCACAGGAAACAGTGCCAAGGCAACGCGAAGCAAAACAACAGAGCGCGCAAAATTGATTCAGCATCGTTTATGCAAAATACGAGGTCGTATTTATGAGCGTTAGCAAATGTGTTGACACAGAGACATCTCGATCCTTGTGTCCTCGTTACCGAGCAATTTTTGAGTTTGCCAAACGGCGCGGTAAACAGCGATAAATTCCGCCTCGCGCGTCCGCCATTCGTCTTGAACGTGATCGCGTCTAGAGTGTCGTACTTGCGCGTCGGTTTACGGCGTCGTCCGCGCCGCTTCGATAATATATCACAATTATTATGAAAGGACTACAATGATCCGTATTTACTGTCAGATTACGTTGCACGGCTGAATTAGTAGCAATGCATCACACGCCGCTTAACAGTTTCAAGCTAGCGAGCGCTCGCGAGCGGCCCGGACCGGCCCCGGCGCGATCTATTTACTTCGTGAAGTCAGCCGGTAACGTTGTGCTCTGAATTATTAAGCAACTTCTAAGCAAACGGGGGATGACAGTGCCTGCACCACGCAGCTTGGAGGATTGCCACATCTCCGTTGGCATCCGGGCCAGACAGCGATTCTGCGCGGCCATTGAAACGCTAACGTCGGACTTCTTGCACGATTGCGCACGCGATTCTGCTGACCGTATCTCCTCTTTAAAAGTCGCTCGTTACTCGATGGAGACTGAAATATCTCGCTTACCGAATCTACCAGGAAACTTCGACGTAACGCGCCCGATCGCGTAGAACCCGGTCTCGTAAATCATTTTGCCGTATCCTTCCGGGCCTACGCTCTTTTTCTACGTTATCCGCACGACGGCGAGAACGAACCGTAAAAATAAGGAACGCCGACAAAGATCGTGAACTTTCTTCGGTGCAGAGCATCGTTCATTTTCGAAAGCTGGGCTGCGGAGCGCGATGTGACAGCGGCCGGTTTAACGCACGTCATTCAAACGCCGCTCCGGTCCCGAGAAGATACATCAGATTCAGACTATTTTCGCGACGTAGATTTCCCTGTCCGTAGCATTTCACGTGTTACGCGGCGGAGGGCGTATTTCACGCTGCCAATCCGCGTTTCGCCGTGCAAACAAGAGCAAACCGAACGAGACGATGCTTCAGCAGCAGCAGCAGGCGTCGGAACGATCGGCCGAGTAAACGCACCTGCTTCGGCTTTAAGTGTCCGGGTAAACGCGCGCGGACCCATTTGCATGTGCAACGGCCGACGAAGATCTTGATGGGAACACGATAGTTATCTAGACCGAAACGGGGATGGCGCACACGCCTCGAGACGCGATAAAACGCGCGCACGCGATGCGATCCGTCGCGCTGGTGGTCCCCTTTGCAACTGTAAAGGTAGGATCTCCCGAGCGCGTCTGGACGCAGCGTTTTGCGACCCTGGGGAAACTTATACTCCATTCGTCAAATTGTCTGGACGCGTGCGTCTGCTGGTAGACAACGAATGGAGTATGGATCGCAAAACGAAAATTTTGGAGCCTGAACCCACAGGAGCCAAATAGAAATTGTACTCTTCTTTTAATGATCCGACTAAGCTGAAACTAATACACTGGTATTTAACCCTTTACGGGTTTAAACCGAGTCAATCTATTTTCGTTGTCATTGCTAAACGAGGAGACACATTAATTATTGGAAAAAATTTCTTAAGTTACTTCTAACTATGATAAAAATAATTATAATGTTGATTTTCTGTTATTCTTCTATATTCCTAGCAATAAATAATGACTTATACAAAACTTGTGGTTATTGGTTCAGTTCTGCTCCTTACATTTAGCAATGCAAACAACATTTTGAATTTCCTAGTGGTTTAATTGTACCTGCCCATTTTTGTGATAAATGCATCAAATCCACAGCATGTTTCAGAAACGAAGCATCCAAATCCCGGTGTAGAAATATTGATTCGATGCCGGAATATTAACACCGGATGTAAAGTGTTAAGAAGGTGACGGGCGTGTGTGCTGTGAGGGCACTCGAAGCCTTTCAGGCTCGCCCTTCGTTCGAACGGGCTACAATGGGTCTTGGTTGGCTCAAAGAGAGCCGAGTCCTCCGCAATGGTCTTTTGTCTCTGGATGGTTGCGGGTCGCCCACGTGGCGCGGAGAATCCAGCACCGGGAAGTGCAGCGCGTGCACACGTGCTATGACGTCGAAGACACGCACGGTTTTCGTGTTTTATGTAAATGCATCCGCGCCGCGAGTCTGTCGCTCGGTTACTTCCCTAAGGGGATAGACTCTCGTTTCCAGGATTTAAAGGGGGGGCGATGCGCCTTCTTATTTCTCGATAATGCAAGCACGGGTTTTGTTAGTTATCAAAAGGGCTAGATAAAAGATGAATCTAGGCCGCGATTGCCCTCAAAAGTCCTATTTTTTTAATGGGACCCGTTTCGTTTAGCGCTCAATCTTATTGGAACGTAACCCCCGCGTGAAGCGGGGACTTACTGTATTCAAATTACGCCTCGTGAACGTGAACAGGACTTCTGAGGGCGGTCGCGGCCTAAAATGATCTCTTATCTAGCGCTTTTGACTACTAAAAAACCCCATCTTTGCATTATCGAGAAATGAGAAGGCGCATCCCGCATCTAGAACCGAGTCTACCTTCTTAAACCCGGCGGCTCGTGATTCAGCGAAGAGGAACGGCCGCGGCACGTGCGAGAATTCAGCCGATTACGCTTGCTTGTGCCATAAGCTTCGATTCCTAGCGGACACGTGCCTCCGAGTATAATAAGCCGGACCGTGAATCACCTGGATGCCGGCGAACCGTTCGAGGATGTCGTGTCGCTTGAAAAATGTTTATCGTCCAGCCCGGTAATGAGACCCGATACGCAATTACCGACGTTAATTAAACGCATTCTTTCGAGGCCGACTCTCCGAGACAGGCCTAGGCTACCGAGATCTATCGGCTCGATTATTGACTGATGTCTCTATTCCGATAGAACTACCGCGAGTAACGTGGTACAAGCCTATCATTTCCAGGCATTCATCGATGCAAAACAGACGAGATCGAACGGCCACGATAAGCATTTTAATGAACGCTCGCCTCTTACCGAACCTCGGTACAAGTCGATCGAGTCGCGCTTCGTTTACATACCAGGGCAATAATTACTGTTATTAGGATCACCGGGTATACGCCATATCGGTGTACGACGCGTACGCGAGACGCCTGCTGAGAAGCTGCAGCTGCGGAACCAGGGCTTGCGATTTCTGCAGATCGCTTTTTAGGCTGCGTACGAGCCCGAAAAATTGCTTTCTGGAATCGGCGATTAGTCAAAGTACATAATAAAGCAGATAAAAGTAATTGGTGAGAATATTGACGATATTATTGATCGTGTAGGGGTCACTTTAGAAAGAAAAATACGATCGGAAGAATTTCAGTAAAGTTTCTACTTGCAGCAATATAATTGCAGCTCGATAAAAAGTTAAAAACCCGGCAAACTCCTCAAATATTGTTTCACCAGAGTCGTTCATCAGTTACCTCGAAGCGGATCGAAGATTTAAAGGAAATAACTCGACAAGATTGGTTTCCGATGCATTTTCTTTCAGTCTTTCTACTTCGACCACTACCACTGTTTCCATTGTCTCGAGTTCTTTTCCGCGGCCTCCGCTATCATCTAATAAATTGTAAAAATACAATAATCTCGTATGACTCAGCGGAACGTTTCGACAAAACTTCGAGGTATTAAAAGACCTATGCTGACACAAACTTCGTAAGTACCTACATATATCAAAAGCATTCTCTCAATTTCAAAGACAACTTGCTCTGCCGATAGGAGTCTCTCGGTTCCTTCGCCGCTTTTCCCGACGCATTCGTCAGCGAAACCGCTTTTGTTAACGTCAACTCCGATTTCATTCTTCAAAATATTAATTAAAACACGTTATTGATAATTTTATATGTTTTAAAGAAGCTTACGTGTTTGGTACTCGCATAATGGTTATGCAAAGTACCGTATAGAGTACAGAGCAACGGAATCTCTCGACCAAAAACCATAAACGATATAATGGACCGGCTCGCGGTGCTTTCCATACAATAAACGGTGAACAGCGTGAGCTCGCATCGACAGGCGGATTCGATCCATAGATCAAAACGGTTTCGCAACTCCGCGAGCATTGCTCGAACGATAACAACGAGAACGGCGCAAGCTGTTACACTTGCCGGCAATAAATATCTCGGCAGAGTCTATTACAAAATACATATTCCGTGAGAACGAGTTTTTAGCGTCGGGATTTATTGGCACGATCCCGTCGCTCCGGTCAATGGATCGCGACACACTAAAGCCCACGAGAGACTTTGACTCGTTTCTTTTTTCTCATTTCATCAAAAGAAAAACATATAAAAAGAACTTTTTAAAAACCACGCTTAGATTAAAATACACTAAAAAGGAGAAAATAATTTTTTTCCTGGTTCTCCATAAAATACCGAATGACATATTAGTGACTATAAAAAGTTTCTTTAATATATTTTATCTTCTACTTTTTAGTCTTTACATATCTTGTAATCGATTTTAATTAACACTTCAACCAAGATCTTTTGTAAAAGGGAAAATATTGTGTCATGATTATATAGATCCTGTTTTTATATCCAATAAATAAATATCCTATTAAATTTGGATATTCCTATGGGAAGAGGTTAGGTTAGTTAGGTTAGGAAGCAAGTGTGTATACAAAATTTCAGCAAGGTTGGACTATGGGAAGAGGTTTAAAATTCGATTACAAGATTCGACGTATACAACAACGACAACACGGCAAGCTAATATAAGCGTGGTAAAAAGAAAAAGACGAACCTTTCTGGTAATCGTTCGAACGAACGCGGTCCGTTTCAACTAATAACAGAGGGACACTGGTCGTAACAGTGATTATACAGCGAAACGGTTGTTATACGCGGACACGCCGTCGTATATCCTATCATCGATCACTCGAGAGCATTGACATTTTCTTCTGGCGAGTTACGTAACATCCGTTAATTATCTACGCCACGATACAATCGACTCTCTGACCCAATTAATCTCCGTCGCGAAGCCGGCACGGAAAGGAGCCAGTGCTCCGTGTGAACTTTCAGCCACGGTTTATCGATTATTCATTAATCATCGAAGGAAAACGACTGAATCGGCCGCGTTCCGCTCTACCTTCGCGGTAATAATCAATTAATCCTGCCCCTCGCCCGCAACCAGCAATTATTACGACTCGGAACGCCTGACATTGTAATCGAACGGTAGCCGACTGCGGCTGTAAAAGCGAATAATTTATTCCAGTGCTAAGGAAGGTCGGAAATGTTAACGAGCTGATTCTCGTTAATTCTAAGACGCCTTACGTGTAAAAACACGAACAATATAATCACGTGGAGATATCATAATTATAACTAGTCCGCGGATGCGAAACGCAGTTTTTCTTGTTCATCTGTAAGAACTATTGATTGCGGTAATGGGCTTCGATTTAATCACTGTTTTCATCGAGCGGCGGCGTAAAAAGGTGAATTTGCATGAACAGTTTCATTCAATCGTAAATCGCGAAAGAACGATGGACAAATGACTGACTGTAAAAAGCAATATTCAATGATTACTAGCAGGCATAAAATAAAAATTGAATGAATTTGTTACACTAAAAACAGCATTACGATATTCTTAAATTTCTCTAATCCTTTACTGTGTTATATTTCACCCAACCAAAATTTCTTCATGAATGCATAAAGATCCGCAGTCTTAGGGACTGTTCAGACACGGCGGAAACCGCGCGTTATCTTTAAATTGATTCGCAATATTTATCCCATTATTTTCATTTAACTTATCATATGTGTGTGGCCTAATGATTACGGTGAAATTATAAATGAATAGGGTATTAAGCGCTGTTCCGCGATTTTCGTCGTTTAAATTTACTAGGCGAAGGGTTGAAGTTGATAGAACGGGCCGAAAAAAGAAAGATCATGGCCGTGACACTACCAGCGGCAAGGTCGCGTAACAAAAGATCTGGCTCCACATGATCCGACTTCGTCACGAACGGTCCCTTCGTGACTGGCCTGTTCCGCATCGTATCGTGCCGGTGCGGCGCATTGTGAAATTAATTAGAAAAACGTTGACCGGGCTCGATCGAGCACCGAGACTGATTTATTCCGACCGCGAGTTAATCGATATGCTGGAAGCGCGGACACCGACGCGGCGCGGCGCTCATTTCCATAATGCGCTCTACCGATAAACGCAACGACGGAAAATGTAGGACGATCCGGATTGGTGAGTCGCGTGACAGAGAACAGGGTCCCCGATTATTGTAACGGACCTCTGTTGATTGCTGCCTTGTCCCGATACCGGGATCCGTAGAAGACGGTGGAAAGATTGACGGCTGAGAAAAGGAATCGATTTCTCTCGAGCTCAATTTCAAAAAATTCGATCCTCCTCGATAACTGTTATCGGTGAGGAAAAACTGTTTCGATTGCTCAAACCAGTTATCGATGACAGAAATTCATTCCGATCGCTCATAATCTTTTCACTTGTTGATAATAATTATTACTTATTTAATTATTGAATTGTCAAAACAGAATTGTGAAAACAACAAAGGTAAAATTCCCGATTATCATCTAGTATTTTATAAATTTCTATTATCCCACGGAAACTCGACGTCGAAGCCGTTCACCCGGCAATCCTCCTAGTCGAAGGTTCCAAAGGCCGAACGTTGTTGGCCATTTTTCGCCCTACAACCTTTTCCCTCTGTCGAAACTCCATCGGCTTTGTCTATCACGCGCTCTAATTGTAAATTACCCAATAGCCTTTCCATCCGAGATAATCGGCGCAAGGTTAATCAGGGTTGCAACCAGGTAAAAAAGAGAGGCCGACCGATTAACGCGGCCGGGCTGGCGGTAATTAAAGCGGTACGTAAACGGGAACGGGTCCGAATAATTCCGAGAGGTAGGCAAGAAGGAAGAGCAGCGAGACGTGACTCTGCTAAGAGATTTGTCCATTGAACGTCGGCCAGAACTTACAATTAGTGAAGTACAAAACAAATTAACCGTTTAGATTTTTTAAATAAACGTGTTGTACTCGATTCCTCAACTAAAAATCCAACGCACGTCGACGATCGAGTTCGTTTCACCGAGTTTCCAGGTCCGGTCGCTGGACCCACGTCGAGCTCCGATCAGAAATGCACGGGCCGTCGCGGGCCGGTCTCGAGCCCGACTAAAAAGAGGTGCGTTGACTTCGGTATGACGTAAAAGAACGCAGCCCGTTTCTTCCACGGACGTCTGCGACCCTCCTCTCTTTCAATGGAACTCGCTTCGATTCACATTCGTTCGACTTCCTCCCGTATCCTCGACAAACGCATTGGCGTCGCAACCCCCGTCACCGAAAAGGTGCAAAGCAGCAGCCCTTTGTCTCGCGAAAATGTTTGAAGATGCTGAAATCCACGGACAAAGAGTCTCCTACCCTTTCAGGCGGATAGAATACTTCTTTTTTTTGGTCTTCGTCCCGTAAAAGAGGTTCCGCCCGGCACACGCGACTCTCGTTTTCGTCCGGTCAAACGCATCTGTCGGGTCTTTCTAAACGGATCTGCTTCTGAATGTGGAATCGACTGGACGGATGATTGTTTTCTGGTAAGTACGCGTAGCTTATTTCGGCCTCTGTTCAGCAATCAGCCTAAATGTTTTAGTTATAGCTCCGTATTTGTTTGGTACGATGAAGTAACGTAAGTACGTATGCATTGTATATGCGTGGTCTATGCGGAAAGTACCCGACCTTGTGCTGTAGCGGAAACACTCCTTAAATAAATCGTCGTATTCTGTTTTATTGCTTCTACGTCCGCAAATCTTTGTCCTTCGAGAGGTTTCTTTTTCATTTTGGGGAACAACCTGAAGTCACAAGGAGCTAAATAGATCAGGACTGTACGGATAACCATACAAATGGTTTCCGAACAAGAATGCCCAAGTTTCTGGCAAAATTTAATGCATACGCGACGCTCGCTTGACTCGATGCTTACAAAACTGCGTATCGTTTTCAAATGACAGCATGCAGAGGTTTGTCGCCTCTAACACAAACATGCGCTATCCGCCTTAGTCCACTTCGGAACGAAGATATAAACAAAGATCGGATACGTTCCGGACAGACCACGTAGTATTTACATAATATGCGTTTCGAGTTCATTGAAACGCAGGACGGTGTCACAGGCCGTTCGCGGTTCTTACGTAAGAGCAACAGCGTCCCTTTAAACCGAACAGCAGAAAGTAACGCCCCCGCTTGATGCTGCGTGGCTACGGCACTGCGCATGTACCTCCCGACCACCGCACTGGCGAAGGTCAAAGAATGCAACTGGGATGGTTAATATAAGCTTCGATTGAAATGCAGCTCGCGAACGAGACGAGGACGCCGACCAGTCTGCGCAGCGCGTTTCACGCTCGAAACTCATCTTGTCTTCTTCCTCCTCGAGTTCTCTCCCCGGCCCCTCTGTGTCCTCTCCTTTCGGCTTGCTCCGCAACGCGCGGCATCGTCGTATTCGCCGCAGAATACTTGATGTGACGAAACCGTGCCTCATATTCTTGTTTTCATCCCGACCCGACCCGACGATGCTCGCCTCCGTGTTATCCATGGATAATGCAGATGTTCGCGTTTAATCCCATTCCGTTTTCATTCGCCCCGGCGTCGTTCACTTCCCGTCGGGCCGTGCCACCTTTTCAAATTATTCCAGCGTTTTGTGTGCCGCGGGAAAGGTGTTGCCTGCCACTTCTCCTCGGATTCTTCAATTACTGGCCTTTCGCGCACCGAGATCCCTTGTCTCGACTTTTATCAGCCACCACCGTTCCGCCGTTCCATTTCCTACGAGCCCTTCAACGGGCCTTTGTGATACCGTGATGGCGCTTTCATCTTTCCACCGAATTCGTAATTTCTGGAATTACGCCATCACGGGATTACGGATGACGACTGTTAAACGTGGTTAAGATCTCCAGCTAACGAAACGACAAAGCAACCTGTGAAACAAATACATTGGAAGCTACAATTTGGTTGTTCGACAGACACAAATTTCCTACATATCAGGGATGAGCAAGCCGCATACAACTGTAAACATATTAATTGATAAACATAGAAAAACAGGCGATTTAGAATTTTGTCCAGCTAAAATCGCCATTTGACACACTGTGAGGCGTTTCAAACCAAAGTGAAATTCATAGATTTATGTAATAACATATTTTCCATTCTGTTCTATTGGTTTTTGGCCATTTTCGGGGTAATTTCTCGTGTTATTCTTAATTTGATAATGCTACGAACTTACGTTCGAACCGAACGGCTAAACAGATTATCCCAGATGCTGGTAACCATCTCCTACACAGGTAGATCCTCGCTATTCCTCCGTTTCATTCCGTTTTACCTTACAGCGTCACCTTTGACACGACTCGCGCGCGGACGCTAGTTGAACTTAGCAATTGCCGCCGGCTTACAACCAGGAAACCGCGGGACATTATTGTCGAGACGCCGACGACCATCAACAAGGCACGCGTGATGACTATCAATCCGCTAGATAACATCGTTGACTAGACGGGACATTTGTCTCCGATAAAGACCGAGCGCGTCTTTATGATTTGTAAATCACGGAATACTTTGACGTTTATTCGCTGTTTGTTCGAATTGAACCGCGGGCGAACGGAAAAGAAAATTTATGCTTTTTGTACAGCTATTATACATATATTTACATTCGCGTAACATTTATATTTGTTAGACTTTGTTTCAAATCTTAGTAAGGGGTTAATGGAGTGTTACAGGTGACAATGATGTTATTAGCTATCGGGATTCCCGTAAACCGGAAGATTCCCGCGTTATGTGACCAATGCCATCCCTAAATTAATAAGGGCCGCCGGAGGCCAGCTACATAGATGCAACCGGCCGAATAAATCACCGACGGACACTAAACAGAACATACATCTCTCGTTGGATTACTATAATGCAGGATGCGAGATAGTACGCCGCGGTATGTATGCCAATTTCCAGATGCATCCGCAACAGAGAGAGGTCAACAACCCCTCGCGCACAATACGTATTTTGCGCCGGTGCACTCCGCCCGGGATATACATATTTCAAAGGCCGTGACGCGATATAATATTCTCGTGTCGAACAAAACACGAATTCTGAAACGTTAAACGCGCGTTATCGCAAAACACCGAGAGTTCCGTACCGATATTCGCCACAGCAATAGCGTCGACAGCGAAATGAAAATCATGGTTTTAACCCCTGTGTGGATGGATCCTTTGAGGATCGTTTAGCATTTCACTTGCCCGCGAAATGATATACTCCAGACCCGTTGCGTAAAATGAAACCACTGTCCGAAGAATTGTCGAAAATGACCCGTTTCGCGGAGAAAATACCGTGCTTCTTTCACGTCGAACGCGATAGGAACGTTGTAGGAAATTGTAGGAACGGAATAGGATCCTGTTTCCCAGCGTTCGATAATAATATAACAGATCATTGTAAGAGGTGACTGAACCAGAGGTGGGCATTATTTGGCGAAAAAAATATTTAAAATACTATTTAATATTTTAGATTTTATTTTGCTTAAAGGAAATAGTACTTTATTTGAACAATCCGAACCTCGAAGAATAATACAAGAAAACCTTGTAGAATAACATTATGTGCAAGACTAAATATTTTGCCTTAAAGTTTTGCTTCAAAGTCGCTACAAACTTTCTTTACAACCCAATAAATACAATGAAAGTGGAAACGGTGGCCTGGTGATCGTGGCCGCGGATTTAAAACGGAGGAAGAGGCAGGAATTCAATGAAACGCACACGAAAAACGAGTTACACAGAGAGGGCAGTCATAAATCGAGAACGATCGCTGGAACGGATGTACTGTGAATGTTTTTCGTGACGTGGATCAATGAATCGAATGTATCTGGAGCTGAATCAAAATCTGCGGGGATGCTGGCCGGTCGTGGCTCGGCAACGAAACGATAAATGGCACCGACCCGTAAGAAGAAAGGAGGACCAAAAAGAAAGAAGGAGAAAAAAAAGAGAGAAAAAGAAAAAGCAACACACACACAGAGAGGAAGAGAACGGCAGGGACCCTCGCGACTGCGACATCGAAGAGCAAGAAGGCTTCTTCGCTTCCTCTAGATTACCAGTTTATCGAAGCCTTAATCAATCGGCCATAAATTGGCAAGCTGTCCAACCCGATGGAAAGAGAGCCCCGACCACCGGGCGGTTGGCTCGCTGTCGTTGATCCATCGCTTCCGATTCCTCGGCGATAGAGCCGAGCTTCTGTCGGCGGATATTCATTTTTCAACCGGTGCAAACCGCCGAAGCTCATTTTTCCTAAAACGAGGAACACGCCGCGGGGATTCCTGTCTTCCTTGCTTCCTCGCGAAAATGCAATTAAACCGGCTCCTTCCGGCCGATATTTCAACCAAGATCACCCCTTCGTGAAAGCGAACCCTTTCGTGGGATAAATAATCGTCGCATCGTCGAGAGGAAAAGTTTCCTCGAGGATCCTCGGACGCATTGACGAACGATGATATTTGCGAGAATATTCCAAGGAATATTTCGACGGAGTTCAGCGGCAGCCTGTATCGATGCAAACAATTTTCTGTTATATCCGGAACGAGTGATCGGAACGGGAAGCTCTGAGAACGAGACTGCTGCTCCGGAATATACCGGAATTCTTCCGAGAAAAATTCTGGGTAGTAAAGTTGAAGAGGTGCTTGGGGCTATGGGGCAGTCTTCGATACTTCCCGAAGAGTGCACCGGCTAGAATGTAATTTTATCGAGTGTGTCCTTGATCTTGTATTGGAAGTCTATGGCGGTTTGCGGCACTGTCGAATGGCATATGCTTCAAAGCGTTGTGTTCGCAGGAAGCTTTTATGAGACGACCGCGATTCTTTAACGCTTTTTTACCAGTAACTTCGCTTCGAGCAGCTCCGGTAAAGATGGTTACGCCGTCCAGTAATCTGGACGTAACCCGATCGAGAACCGTTCGCATTATCATAATTGAGGGAAACGCCCCTAAACTGGCTCGTTCACGGTTAGACGAAAGCACCGATTGACCCCAAAACGTCTGATCGTCCTGAAGACTCCCCTCTCGGCCATACATTATGCAGGGAATCCCGACACTCCTGTATGATGCCGAGGATCGGATGGAATGCTACCATCCATCACCTAAGTCGGCGGTGTCGCTGTTTAGCCTGATGGACCGATAAATGTTCCCGATACGTCAGGGAGGCCTGGTCGCGTATAAACGCGCGGTGATCGGTTGTTTTCAGTGACCGCGGACCCCGAAAGGCGACACGGCTCTTCAATCTTACCCGGGGAAAGGGAGCAATCGGCGAAATTGCAGATCCCGATCAGCACACCCTAGCAATTTACTCTTCAATCTCGTTACGTCCGACTGCAGTGCAGTCGCTTTCCGTTCGAACGGGACCATCGCCTCCAGATTTCCTTCCAGAGCGCGATGGCTCGGTCCTTGAACTCGAAAACACCGTTCAGCCACGGATTAGCGTGCCGAGGGGCCCGGTCGTTCCACGCTAATCCGAGATACGCGAAAAATTTAATACCAATCTGTCAGAGAGACGACATTTGTAAGTGCTCAACCGTGTATTACTTAATCACGTTCTTCTGCAACGAATGTCGCTGAAACATCTGAAATGGGAAACACGAGAAACACAATTTTCCTGTAAATGCATAAAGATCCGCAGTCATCAAGATAAAGATCATCAGCTTCTCCATTACAAAAAGCGCTTTATGTACAGTGTGTATAACTAACATAGAACTCTCTAGAAAACATATATTTTAAATTTTCTTCAAGGGCCCTAATAAAAAAGTTTTAAAAATGTCTGTTTTGTGTGTAACCTTGTAAATTATAATTTTTTTTCTTCGGGTTTCTTCGTGTTTAAACAGCGTTGCAACACATGGCACACAGTGAATTAACCTGTACACAACGAATTAATTTAATTGTATAAATTCAATTGAATCGATCGTATCTTCCGCCGCGCCATTTATCATTCCTTTCAACGAGCATCGTGTATTCCTTCGATAAATCGTTTGACCCAATTTTTCCAATCAGCCCAGCCGGAATTGAATCGAACGCTCGTTTGATGAATTACCTTTATTAATATCCCGTCGATGCGGGAACGGATCGAATAAGAAACTTCGGTTGCGCAACAATCAAGGATCAATTATATCCTCGCAACGCTCTTCGGTCGATCCGATCGTTGCAAGATTTCGCTCGACTCGGTTTTCCCGTCTGATAATTATATTGTATTGTGAAACTTCTGAGTTCCACGGCGGGTTAGATCGTTCGCTATCTCGTCGTATCTAAACGATTATTTCGGCCCGAGTCGATTCTAAACCTGCGGTTGGCGAGATTCCCGAGTTCGATCCGCCTATATCCTGGCTATTCGCTTTTAAATCCTCGTATATCCGCCGCGTCGACGATGGACTATGCCCCGTCCACAGTTAACCGACAGTAATGCCATCTAACTTTTCACTTAAGCCGATTGGCCCCTAATCGGACCACAGAAAAAATGCTCGATCATCCTCGACGTCCAAACTATTTATTCTCCTATTTTTCCCGCTCCTCTTTAAACGTTCAGACTGGATTTCATTGATTTAAAAAATCGGAAACGATTTTAAGACGATCTCAAGGCGATTGCTCTCGAGCTATAAACAATATAAGAAAAAGTTTTTATTTTTATGTAATTTTTTTTAGAGATATGAAGGTCACCTTCATCTTTTTAAATGGAATGTGGTATTTTTTAATACATCAATCGATGTCCTTCAGACATTTGACGTATCTTTAAAAACAACAAAGATATTCAAGGTGTCATCGTCGACTCTCAGGTAGTTCGTCTAGTGAAAATGTTTCGTTGGCTGTTTGAACAGTCGCCGAATAAACGAGCGGAAAGCTCGTGGAAAATCGCGAAGAACGGCAGCCGTTTCGCATATTTTTCAATTCGTCGGAAAAGTACCGATTCGATTTCGCGTTCGAGTAAACTCTCGACCAATTCCCGGCTCTTTTTCCTCCCGTATCGACTCGTTATCGCGTCTCGTTTCGCATCGGTCGTCGAAGCGAAACAATACGTCAAGAAGCTTTTTGATTCGCGCACTCGAACGAGCCGCACGCAAGAGTCAACTGATGTCGCAATTTCAACTAAATAATCCGGGTTGGCTCTCGTCGAACTTCCGTTTGCACAACTACCCTGACCGCTATAATACTTATCAATCGATACAGCGAGCCTAAATGCGAGATTGGCAAGACTCCCGAATTTCGAATATCGTATACCACTAATTTGATTGAATTACAATGTAATTCAATTACTTTGTAATTATAATTCCTGGAGAGTAATTCAATTGTAATTCTGCACAACTCTGTTTTATACAAGTTATGCAATTTTAAAGAGTGTACACTTAATATTGTTCCCGACAGTGTGTCAGGCTGTGTAAAAATTTTGTCGTTTGTTTCTCTAGCATGTACTAAAAGGCAGATTTTTGTATGATTCACGCATTTTTCAACCTGGTGATAAATGCATTGCAAAACCTGTTGAATTCGAAATTCCACCGAAGAGTAATCCAGGGATTACTGATTCGCAGTTAGTAAAGAGATATCATTAGAAAATTAATGGGATAAATTTGTTCAAATTAAACTATGTAATCCGCGGAGAATGCACTGTTCCATCCGGTGCTCTCAGCTGGATCCTTCGGTGATTTTTCATTGGTCCACGATCACCGAGCACTGAATAGAGTAATTGCGAGAACGCGAGTGCTTAAGATAAGCCCCGAGCCGAAAGCCTCTGTGAATTATCGATCAGCAGGCGTTATGGTATTAATGATGAGAGGACGGCAGAACGTCCCAGGATGCCGTAATCCTTGATTAATCATGGAAATTTTCATGAGGCTCTATATGGAGCCGTATTAACCATCGACATCGCGAACGGAATACATACCTGTTTTTCGAAACGTCAGTAAACAAATCCAACATGATCCATCCATCCGTGAACGATCCCTCAGGATTTCACGCCGCTATTTTAGTCGGTTCAAGATCAACGACGGATATTCATTTTTCAACCGGTGGAAACGCCGCCGAAGCTCATTTTTCCTAAAACGAGGAACACGTCACGCCAAACCGGTTGCTTCCGGCCCGCCCTATTTCAATCGAGATCACCTCTTTGTAAGTGAACCCTTTCGAGGGATAAATAATCGTCGCATAATGGCGGCCTAGAAGCGGAAAAGTTTCCTCGAGGATCCTCGGATGCATCGACGAACGATTAATACCATTTCACAGTAGCAGAACTTCGGAGGCACGTCAGAAAACAAAACCACGGTGGTGAACGATCTCTCAGGATTCCACGCCGTTATGTTAGTCCGTCCAAGATCGACGGCGTGACACCTGGAACAGCTACCAATGGGGAAACTACCCAGCCGGCTCGGCCGTAAAACAGATTTATGGCGAATGCCGAAGGAAGTCAAGAATATTTCGTGCATACGATATTTTATGACGAGCATTTGTTTGCCGATAAATTTCCGCGAGGTTCGACCCGTTGTTGCCTCGCGAGGAACGCAGTTCCCAGCACGTTATGGTACCCGTTAATTGCGTCATTATGCAGGGTGTTACGATGCGCAATTACATTCGATTCCCCGCCCGTTCCCTAATTTCGACGAAAGAATGCAACTACCGACTAAATGGACTCGGGTATTTCTCAACAATTTTCGCGTAACTTATTAGATGTACAAATAAGTTCTCGGGGCCGGAGAATAAAAACGGCTGTGTTAAGTATTCGAACCGAAACATTTTCTTTCCGGTTGAGGGATTCTACAACCCATCGTGTAACTGTAATTGTATTTAAACGTAATGTGCATTTAAATGAATTTCGCTCACTGTACATTCGACTCTTGCGTTCCGAATATCTGCATTATCGATCGTTCGGATTTGAATGTGAGGCCGCGGATAAAAAGCGAAATTCAAATTTAAAATTCGAATGGCACAGCGTCGATAATCCTCGAGCGATCAGTGCGTTCTTTAAACACCCACCATACAATATCCCAGTCGTTCACGTACTAAACCCGCTGCGAGAAAGCTTTCTTCAATCCAGACGCTGCTAAAAAATGCCGCGACGCGACGAGGGGAACGATTCTAATATCCTTTCCTCCACGCTTTTCCCCACGATATCCCCAGCAATTCTTCTTTCTTCGAACGCGTTAAAATTTTCAAAAGGCCCGCAAGCGATCCTCGTCCTCCACAAAGGGCTCTCGAAAAGCGTATCGACACGAAGGGTGGAACGCACGTTCCTGTTCCGCCTAACGTATTCGTCACGGAAACGAGAAAATTCGGCTCGCTTCACAGTCGACGATGAGGCCTCTTCCTCTCGGCTACGAGCGTTCCTTCCTGATGCATACTGTGTGCGCGAACATAATGGCACAACCGGACAATAAAATAAAAGAAAATTTGGAAGAATTCCGAAATATCCCACATCAATTGGACGAAACAGGAGCGGCATAAAAATGCATGTTGTCTTTCAGAGGTTCCAATAAATTGGGAATACCTACATTTTTAAATTCCCCTCGTATTTTTCTATTTTGTGTATTCCATCTCCCCGTTTCCCTTATAAATACATAAAATTCGCTGTCTAGCTAAAAGTCACATAAAAATTTAATTTAGCGAAATACTCATAAATATTTGTGTCAAAATTCACTGCAGGAAACAATTTTGAATATTTATCGAGAACATGTGCCATTAAAAAGTCAAAGTACACTCGATTCTACGGGTATGACATCAATTTGTTCGTAGTCAATTTTCTAGAAAGGAATTCATTGCGTGAGCTAATAAATTTTCAAGGTATTTTCGCTAAAGGAATTACCCTCTTTCAACGATACCATAGCTTCGTGTGCAGCCTGTCTGCGTAAATGGTCGAACCTCTCTGTGCATCATATGAAATTCCACGGGAGTGAGTGCAAACAAAGGCCCCGATTGCGTGCGTAATTAAATTTCGATGGTACACACAACGGCCGGGGCTTGAATAAATCGGGAACGTGTTCACTTTCTGGATAGTTGAAAGTCTCGGTGAAAAATGTAATAAAATTCCTCGACTTTACACTCCTTTCAATCCTTTCTCCCATGGAACGTCAATGATCCGTGCACTATTACAGATTCCGAGCTCTTCTAAAGGACAAACAGACTTTCAGACTCGCCTAATGGATATTCATAGACTTCCGAATGCATTCGAGTCCTACGAAAACGAAGACTCGTGGATTCTGTAAAAGTCAAGTCATTTGATATTTCATCTCTGTTCGCTTGGATTATAGAAATTTGTTAGGTGACTGCCATCGGATGTAAATTTCATTATTCGAGCGCCACTGATATAATACATCGTAAAACATGATTTCACCGGTGGAAGCATGAGCATTATCGTTTCGGGCGCGCACCTGTACGCAACGATATAACCATAAAGGCAAAGCGGATCTGCAGACAGAAGGAGAAATTATGTCTATGGGGTACCGGAGCGAGCACTACAGGGTCATCGGTTCTGTATATTAACTAAGCGCCATCAATTAACGGGCTTCCTATCAGGCCATCGCATTGTTCATCGAACAGATATCTCGCGCGTACGCGCCGCGAGTAAACTTCACGCGCGAAATCATGCCAGGAAATGCATGCGATTTCTCATCGGAACGTGCATATAAATAATTAAACAAATTTTTTCAAAGATCGATAATAGGGAACCGAAAGATTTCAAACACCCACTGCTCACTAAATCAGCGCGTTTTATAGTTTCCATCGGAACATCGACACATTCGAAATTAGAAGAAATTGCTAGTCGTGTTCGATTCGTTTTACCGCGCTCCATATTGTGAGTATATTTCTCCATTAGAAGATTTATTACACGGTCCCGATAGGGCAGTGATAACGCGTAATGGACGCGTTAATAGCGGGCTGATATTTTATTATACCAGCGCCCGGATTCTTGTTTTAATTCTTCAGGACTTTTTTCACGCTCGGGAACGTGCTGGACCACAAAAATGCGATCCACTTTAATCTCGCGGGACGTCGAGGCGCAACGTCACCGTTGCGGTACCACCATTGACGTTCCTACGATAACGTTACGTAATATTCGTGCCGTTTTAAAGACCACTTTCGTCATTCCCACACAGTCTGCCGTATGAAAATCGATGACTAATCGAATAGCCTAGCAGTCTGAGCGTTTCGCATTAATACCGCTCGAATGGCAAAACAGCCTTTCTCGTTTTTCACGAGACCCGAGACAATTCCACTGGAATCGTAATTTCCACCGACGCGCGACGATCGAATTCGCGAGGTTATTTCTAGCAGCCTTTCTCGTGCCGAGAAGCATCTGATTTCAATAAAAATTTACTGTATTTCATTTGCGCGAATAAAAGGAATAACTGTAAAAAAAAATGAAAGCAATAAGAGCCCAGGAAGAACTTCGATATCAAGAGCTTCTTACGGCTTCGTGTGGTCGGAGGAGCATCCTACTTCTACCTTCTTCGTGAGCAGCAGATATGGTGCATTTACCTTCGGGATCCTCGTGAAATGTCCATGAAACGATAAGGCAGCCCTTTAGCGGCCGACACCTTGCAGAATCGTTACTCACTTATCGCTTTTCGAGAGCACTAAAAATTGTAGCCGCACAAGATACGCTTGAAGGTGAACAGGTGTGGACGAAGAATACATGCATACACCGTGGATCGTTTGTCGTGGGTCGTTGCGAGGTAAGATTAGCGAGAATGGGGCGCTCGACGCAGAAAATACCGAATAAATGGACTCGGGTATTTTTCAGCAATTTGCGTAACTTATTATCGGATTGTCGGACATAAGTTTCGAACAACTTCCACACGATTCCTTCAGACATCGTTTAACATGACTTTGTGGACATTTGGGATAAACTAATCGAGCACTTCTCCGCTTAAGTTGCACTCCGGGACAAAAACATAGCACACCGTCTATTTTTCCTCATTTGCTACATTAAACTGAAGAAAATGATGAAAATGAAGAAAATAATTAGAAGATGAGTAAACGAAATACAAACCAAAAGAGTGAAGACATTAAAGAGAATCTACGATAGAAACCAACTGAACCAGGACCAAGATTAGACGAATCCTTTCTAACAGAATTGGAACCTAAGGCCAGGTACCCAAGAAAACGACTTAGAGAATCAAGATTCACGATCTTAGGTATAGCCTAGAGACTCCCGAACTGCATAAAAGTTTCATGCAGCGAGTCTTGAGTTTAATAGGATGAAGGTGTACAAAAAGCTACCTACACGTTTCTTGCTCGTATGAATCCAGTTTAATGGCTCGAGGGAGGGTGGTAGTCTCGAATTACAGTTTGAGCGATTTTTAGGTAGTGCGGTAGGAGGAATGGAAGAACAAAGGGCTCTCTGTAATGGGTTGGTCTTAATCGTTTAAGACCCTCTGGGAGGAATCAGTGCGAGACCTTAATCGAGCTTTATTTTCCATTCGCTATTCCGTTGTTCGGCTAATTGCCACCTGCTCAATTGCCACCTTCTTCAAATTCGCTCCGACCACACGTAGACCATGCGAATCATAAAATAAAAACGCTCTATACTTCGCTCTCTGTTCTTTAATAAATGTATTCGCTGTACTTGTAAAAAGCTCTTCGTAAAATTCTTTTTCATGTGGGAACTTCATCGCGTTCCTAAGAAAAGACAGGTTACGCAAGGAATAGGACATTGGCGACCCGAACTTCGTGATTTCTCGAATTTTAAAATCACGTGGGATTTATAGTCGCGCCGTGGCTTGTACCGCCAGACACACACTTTCTACACACGAGTTCTGTTATCACTAATTTACGATATGATTATTATTCCACGTGCAACAGTCACGATAAGCAGAAGATCGTAGATTATATGGCCGGTACACCTATTGCTTACGCAAGAAACATTTATCATGGCATTCGCCAAGAACGATTGTATCCACGTGTTCCGTATCATTGTAATGATTGCGAGTCCATGGAAGAAAAGTCGAATGAATTATTGCAGTGGTACGATCAAAAATATGGAATACATGTACTTACAATGCGCGACACTGCGTGTTTGGACATTCTTTGCTACTGTACGTTCAGGAATCCTACCTGCAACATTCAAATAAACATTGATTTTGTAGAGATTCTAAACTCATTCATGTTTAGATTCATACTTACTACCTAACAGTGTTTCAAATTCAGAAATTCTGAATAAAATATCAAAATTACATAAAAATAAAATTTTTTTGGTATCGTATGAGCCCCACTTTACCATTCAACTTTGTCCTTCAGACATTTGACGTATCTTTAAAAACAACAGAGATATTTAAGGTGGGCAAGTTAGGTGAAATACCCGGTATATATTAAGAATTGACCGAAATACATAGAATTATTTCTTGGTATATGAAATCTCGTTAGGATGCTGCGAAAGTAGAGTACGCTAATTTTCTCAGGTTACTTCGAAAGGTACCCGGAGTTACTGATAGTTCCACGGAATCAGCTCTTTCGGGAGGAAGTTCCAATTTAATAAATTGAATTTGAAGAGGAGTATTACGCTTCAGAATGAAACAGAATCAATCCAATTTCCAATAAAATTACTTGTTTCCATAACCGTGGTAAGATCGCGTGAGCTCTTTCGCGTGCGTTAAAGGTATTGAACGAATTTTAATCCCACTGTAGGAGTTCTTCGAAGCACAAAAGCACAAGATAAAGAAGGGTCGCTAACGAGAATATTGTTTCATTTTTATTGCTATTCCGCGTACAGAGAGCGACACGCGTTTTCTTTTTCTGTTATAGCTCCACGATCAAAGCCGATTGATCTTCCTCGAGTGCTTAATGCATACGATATACGATGCATTCCCGTTTAACCATACGTCGCGTCGCGGAGAACACACACACACAGGCACGGGGAATCGTTCCGGAAAACACGCTCGCCACGAATATCCAGTTACAAGCACCATGGGCACCGGTACAAAACACCGACTTTCATGAGTGCATTAACGCTCTCATTAATTGTTTCAGCGACATCAAAGCGGAAGTGGACGAATACGGCTAACGAGGAACGTTTGTCGCTATGTTACACACGGAATCATGTTAATCTTGCCAAAGCGTGCACGCTCGAACAAGCTAACGCGCCGTTACAAAGATAATTCAGCTTTCCAGATGGTAAACAGAGCCTCGGAAATAGAAAATCGCAAACTCGTATATACAATTATGCATTTCCGTATCGAACAGTCTTCTAGCACTCTACTAACAAGGGAAGGACCCCAAGTGTCAGACTTCGATTCTGATAATTTTTTGTGAGGTGATGGTAAGTATATGGATTCCTAATTATGTATGCAAAATATTAGGTCTAGTTACTCAATAGTTTTATAGATGTATTAAAGTTTCATACCTTGTTGATATACCATGATTTGAGCTGTAGTTTTCGAAGTTCTGTATCTCGAAGTATTGAGTAAGTACACCTAATATTTTGCATAAATAATTAGGGATCCGTATACCATCATCTCACAAAAAATTATCAAAATCGAAGTCGGACAATTGGGGTCCTCCCCGTGTGAGAGTTCTTCTTCGAAAAAAATTACTGAAGCACGGAAACAGCTGTGCTGTTCGAAATGATCGAAAATGCCTAGGAACTCGCACAGGTCCACCCTGTATAAATATAATTGTGGTACACCCTGTATATGAGGGAACCGGGCTTACACTGTCCGTAAAAACGGCAGAAAGCTTTTCACGACAGCTGATGGTATTGCCGGTGTGCCCGTTTGAATTTTCTCTCTCTCTCTCCAGACAGCCCTCACCTTGCGAGAAACGCTTCTGTGGTAGTAGGTCAGTAATGCCGAGGCTGGGGCGGGCTGGTGAACTATATTCGCGGTCGGAAAACAGGGTGGGGCAGCCCGAGAGCTTCCCTAATCAATAAACCTCCACCGCCGGACGACATTCAGATTCGGTCACGAGTTCGACCCCGTCGCGCGCGGCAACTGACAGAGAATATCCAAGAAACAGAAAACGTCAGTTTTCTTATTAAAATGGGACACCCACTGTCACCGTTTTCCGTATCGAGCGGAGAACATTGGAATATCGAAGTCGATATTCGGCTCCGGGAAAAAGGAAACACCCTTCGATGAGAGGTGTCGTCCGAAAGATATGGTTGTTCTTTTTAAATATTCTCTATAAAATTTTTATAAATAATATTGAATCCCCACTAATAATATTGAATCATATAAAACTGCATAATAATTTAATGTTACTGCTAAATTTTCTATACAATTAATTTTTTCTTTTATCTATTCCGCAACGAGAAATAAACGCGAGTACACACGAACCATCTCGTCGATTTCAAAAACGACATTGCTTACGAGATGACCTAATAGAAATTTTCGAATGAACTTTACGGGAGAATATTCGATCGCGTTATTACGTCGGCGCAGCTGCAGCTCCATCATAAATAAACACGTCTTTGGTACGTCTTCATCAGGCGAGCAAACGGATCCTCTGCTATTCTCTTCGAGTTCGTAACAGAGTTTACGCTCGGGACGTCTCTGGCCGCGCTCGGAGAACTAGAAGCGTTCCAGCCCGATCCGAAATTTAATCGCAGCAAAGATCCCGGGCTAGAGTTCCTCCAATCTCGACTTTAATCAGCCGAAATCGTAACAAGAAAATACGTGTCCCCGGCGAGTTTTCTACAGCTGTGTAGCACCAGGCCGGGTGAAATTCTTTCTGCGTCGCCCCGGAAGTAATGGACCTCACGAAATATTCAGCGGATCTGCTCCCTGGAAGTAGAACCTTATTTATTCGGTACAGTTTCGCAGACTTGCTGTGCACCGGCAACAATGTTCACCCGTTCACGGCCGTGTAGAATCTGGTTTACCGATGCTCCGCGTCTTTCGTTCCTCCCTGACCCGAGGGAAGACGAACGTTTCTTGTACGTTCCAACCGTAAATACTAGTCCACCCCCGCACTTGGAAACCCACCACCCAGGTGACCTCTTTAACGCTCCGTTTCCAACCTGGATCGACTTCGAGTCAATCCGCTTTCCAGAATGAGACTTCCGCCTATCAATGGCTGCGGGACACGCGATTTAGGCCATTCGATGAAAAGATTTCACGAGCACTGATCAGGCCTATGAGCATCTGAATACGACTCTGAATTCGATGGCAACGACGAGGCAAGTGCACGCTCTCTTTGTAAGTCGAGGGACACTCGATTGTTCCGTGTCGACAATATTTGTAAATCGATATTGTTCGTTTCGTTTGTGTACAAGGTGCATCTGGCAACTTGGTAAACATGAATATGCGTGTGACCGTATCGCGTCGCAAGGAAATTTCTAAAAGAAAAAGTTTCGATATATTCACGCAGGATGCTGTGCGTTTCAGTTTCATGAATCGTATTTCGGTAGACGGAAGCATGAGCGAAGAGAGAGAGAGAGAGAGAGAGAGAGAGAGAGAGAGAGAGAGCCAGGTAAGAATAGACTGACCTCCAAAAGCTCTCTGGGGAGACTGCAGCAAATTGCGAACGAGGTGTGCATACAATATAAGCGTAGCATATAATGAGACAGCGTACAATGGTCCTTATGGACTCTTCGGGACGTCGAGATACACGCTTGTCAGATGGTTAAATGTTCAAAGGTCGCTCGCGTATTGCAAATCTAGAACAGCTCCTAACAAGCCGTTTAAATATGTCACGAACATATTTGCTTTCAACAAATTAGGTCACGCGACTGAACGAGATTATATTATGTATTGGGTCGTCAAACGGCGAAGTGTCCGAATTTATAGCGCCGATGTTACCAGACGTCTTGATCGAGAAATGTTACTACGTCAGTCCTAAATTTCATCTAACACGGAGAGTGCAAAGTCGATGAGTCGAAGAACTTTATACAGTTATAGATCTCGTTCTCCTGTTAACATGTCCTGTGAACTTTTTCCTAGACGCCTTGTACGAGTAGAACTGTCATAAAAATGTTCTCGATTTGGTAAAAAAACGTTGTTTGTTCAAAGTTGTGGCATGCCTTATCATTCTGCATTATGACTTAACTATGTTTGCACTCTCCGTAACACGGGAATGAATTATAGCACGAGTTGTAACGATATCATCTACGACGAAGGATAAAAATCAAACGATTAACAATTTGCATATAAGATCCGAGTGAGATAGCAATTTTCTGTCGGCAGGCGTATCTTCGTAATAATGATTGTCAATTAAGCGTATAAGACTGCGAATGCGTTTATGTAAATTGTACAACTAGTTTCTAATACCTCTCTATAAATACATCTTAAAAAAGGACACTCGGCAAAGAAAAAGATAATAGTTGTCCCTGAACCTGTGTACGTACTTATTAAGATCTCTTTAGTTTTGTTCTTTCGTGTACGAAATTGTCGAGCAATCGGCGAGTTCTCTATGCCGCGCGGATAAACGGCGAACAACCCTATACGTCATTCTGGAAAAGGAAAAACCGCAGAATCGGAGAATTTAATGTAACCGCTGTCTTCCTGTAATTAATGCTTAATCTAACGTTTTCAACTGCTTTTAAATAGCTGACAGAAACACGCTGTTTCGAGTAACTCGGGACAGGTTGTATTTCCACTTACAGATCTCACCGTTAAAATGCGTAAAAATATTGAATCGATACTTTGAGATGCTGCTGCTGTATCTCATGAGCAGATTGCATCTTGCGAGACGACGTTCGTTTAGTAGAAACTCCGGAACAGCGAGAGTGGATGAAGCGGAATGGAAACGTGATAGAAGAAAGCGACTGCAGGCAGCGAATAAATTGGTACAAATGACTGTAACAGTTAATCAGTCGCAAAATCGTGGCAGCAATTCGTACCTCCCACCCGTAGATGGTAAGAAAAATTGAACACAGAATCCGAGACCGAGGAAACAATGAATGCTCGGAGTAAAGCCGCGCTAACTTAAGTAACTTGTACGTCTTTCAATGAACACGGTGCAATTTTATCGCGTCCCGATATAAAATAAAGCCCTTCCACACCGTTTCACAAGAATCGAACAAGACAATACAAGCCGCGGCGGTCTCGGGAAAGGTCGATTCCATTATTCACCTGGGGCGGGGCGGGGCGAGGGTCCGAGATTGCACAAGCGGAACAGATCGATCGCGCGGTTACCAACGTCTCAATTAATACCGATCCGTGGTCCGGCCGCGACTGCGTCGATAAATAATCGACATTTTATGGTTCCTCTCACTTTTCTCGCGACCTGGTCGTCGGTGCTCGAACGAGCGCAACCGATCGCGAGGGACAAAAAAAATAAGTCACGGTGGAACAATCGGTTCGCGAGTCCCACGGTCTACGGTTTCTTTCTTTTCGGTGGAAAAGTCTAGCGAAGTTCTTCCAGAGGAGAGGAGGGTGCACGCGAACGGGCCCCGGCCGCGATAATCTCGCAATAAATCGCCGCGAGCGCTCTAAACGAGCATTTAAAACCAACACATAAACTGGCAACGGTATCAGCCCCGAGATTTATCGAGCTATTCATAAACCGTTCGCCTATAATCTTTCTCTAGGATGTTGTACTTAATAGCGACGTACTCGGCAAGCGTGCACGCGAGAGCAGCGCGAGAATTAATAAGTATCGGCTACACGTTCGTGAAGCATCTCGTTAATAACGGAAAAATAAGCGAGAGCAAACGAGCGGAGCAACCGATGTTTTAACGAGGTGTTCTTCATTGCGCCGTACGCCGCACACATGGCTGGAGTCTAGCGTGTGCGTTGGTCCCCAAACGAAAGGATCTTTATTGTCTTCGGTAAATTGAAATTACGCTAGTCTTCCGAGCCTTTAGATAGAGATTTGGAGCGAACCGGTCAACTGGAAGAGTGTCGTTGACACGGATCGCGTAGTCCAATATTTAAAAAGTTATGGTGTTTTTAACACTTTACCTACCGAAAGCCTATTAATAGGATTTTCGATAATTGTGCTGTACCAAAAGTATGCATAGAAATTTTCGTTTACCTTACAATCTGAAACGGAAGTATTAGATGACGTTACTGAGGGTGACTTGTTAATTCACAATGAGAATTGCTGTTGCTACTGAAGGTTCCATTAAAAAGTGTTTAGCCATGTACCATAGATATTTCAAAATTATGCAATAATCATCGGTCGGTAATGTGTTAAGAATGTCCGAATATTATGTAGTGGGAGTCACTGTACATACTATGTATGTATAGCTGCAAAGACAGTGTGTTCTGTCTGTCTGTAGACACGGTCCTTAATTCCGAGATATGTTGATAGACCGAGACGGAGATATCGCTAACGATAACGCTAACGATGTTTATACCGAATGTGGATAGAAAACTCGTGGACTCGACCGGACTGCGGCGGGACAAGTTGCACAACGGGTTGCGCGACATGTGCGACGCGACGGTGTGTACACGGCTTAACTGTTAATAAACGAGGCACGACTAGACGCATTATCGAGCTGGAAAACGAAAACGAAAATTGACCGGAGAGGTTTGTCCGCTCTATAATTTTCTCGGACGATAATTGCGATAATTGCGCTAATGCGGGGCCCGATAAGAAGAGGAAGGCGAGCTCGATACTCTCGACAGGCTGTGCTTGGGTACACTACCGGCGCGGCGCGGCGCCGGAGTGTTTGAATTATCGCTTCGTTTCGCAGTAATCCTAATACCGAAGAAGTATCAAATTTCTCGCAATCCATCTCTGTCCGCATCGAACGCCAGAGCTCAGGGTCAACCGCGGAATTTGCGAGGGCAAGTGCAGCATAGTCACGGTGACCGTTAGATCGTTTCAGTTTTAATGAAATAATTGTGATAGGTTGTTGCACACGAAATATTCGATTCGCAACAGGGACTTCAAACGAACATAATTGTGTCTCGTTCTACTATGATGCAATATCAACGAATCAGATCGCCAGACGGAATCAAAGAGAAGAGAGGGTAAAGTGTTTTCCTCCAATCATCTTATCTCAACATCTGTTATATACAGAATTCGAAGCGAACGCATCGGCGATTTCTCGTGGGAGCCCTTTTTTGTAAAAACTTTTCGCTCCGTAAAAGGAGCAGGACAACAGAATCGAACTGCACCGACCGCGACCATTGTTCGCCGGTCGGATGGAAGTCATTAGACTTCGCCGGCTGTCTTTAATCCGAACCGAGATAAACCATTGTGCTCGTTCGACGGAAGAAAGAAATCAATATCGACCGAGCCACCGTGCAACTTCCTTTCCGCTTTGCCTCCACCCGTTCGCTTTTCATCGGTAGACTGCTCTTTAAAACACGTGAACGGGCCAGAAAGCCGATTGTCTCCGCTGCTGGCCGGAAGTGGTTTCGCCGTCTAACCGCTTCCGCCAGAATGGGCTTTAAACTTCGCCCCGGTCCGATGGGAAAAGATGATATCTCCCGTAACAACCGAGCCCTTGCCCTTGCCTCGCTGCGAGGAAACTTCGCGAACGCACGTTAAGTTCGTTGCGTGGGACCACCAGGAACGTCTGCGAGAAACACCATATTCACGATCCCCAACCAGATAAACCCATAACCCCTTCGCGGCACACATAGTAGGATTCAATGTACGAAACGTTCTTTCGACGACGCGATCCGTTGCGCGTGCTATCCTTTTGTCGTGGGCTACTGATTTAGATTTGGGACGTTTTGGACTTTTCCTCTGAAATTTCCCATTCGGATTTTGCACGCATATTCAACGGTATTTGAAATACATGCGTGATTTTTTTTAAGGAGAAACAATCAAAGTTACTCGAGCTATTATTTCATAAAGCAAGCTTTGAAAAATATGGCGATGGTGCAACAGCGTCGGACAAGTACAAAAATAGTTTATTACTGTATTTTATTACCCAAATAAACTTTGTCCTCGAATACACGAAGAAACAAGATCAAACTGAAGTGGCTCGACTGAACGCTGCGTTCGCATTCTTCGCGAGAGCAGAAGCCGTAAATATTTCATTTCTAATCGACGATACCTGATCGCAACCATGAGACCGTCGAACCCGCCCCCGGAAAGAGCCATCGGCTCGTCTCGCTTTCAATTCCGACAAGGGTTTCAAAATGGACGGCCAGTTATCAGCGATAAAACACCTCGGGAAAAAGATAACAGTGCCGACTTTCATCCCGGTGGATACGACCTCGTAAAACGTGTCGCGTCGTTTCAAATTTTATCGGCAATATTTTTCGGCGTGATGCGTCAGGCCAAGGGTTCGTTATCCTCCGTGTCAGAGCCAAAAACTCCGAGGACAGAGACGAGCGGAAAGAAGAGAAGAGGACCGGAGTGAAATAAATAAAAAAAAAAAAAAAAGGAAGAGGAAGAAGGAAACGAGAAAGGGAACGAAATTTGAATTTTACGACTTCGCCGCGAGTCGGCCTCCCCTCTCGATCCCTCCTACACCTCTTTCCAACCCCCTCCGATGCTTCTGTGCCTCTGGCACGACGATACTAAATTTGCACGTGACGCGCGGCCAAAGCTGCACAATTTTTACGAGCTTTTATTAAGGGCAGCGCGGGCGCGCGCACGCGAGCTGCGACCGTATAGAAGAGATCTCGGACAAAAGCGGGTCCCGGGGCCAGCCCGAGGATCTTTCGCCAGAAGAGCAGACGGCATTATTGTCTGCCTTTAAAAATAGAGCCGTTCAAACCGTAGAAATACATTTCCTGTGCACGTCCCGGGCAGCTGGTGCAAACCCGGGTTTCGTTAAACTAGAATTCTGTATATAAATCGGCCAGTCGAAAGGGAGGATGGGTAATTAGAGGTGCTCCGGATTGCTCGGCTCCTTAAGTAGCTTCGAAGGAGGAAATTGATTTTCCTCGTTAGCCAGCTGCACCCTTTTCCGGCGCGCGTTAAGACCCCGTCGCTACCAAAGCATTCGACAGCAAATTATTTGAAGAGGTTCAACGTCGGACGAAATTCTACGGAAACTCCAGGAGATTTCTCTTCTCGGGCAAACTGCTAAAAGCTGGATTAGTGTTAGCGTGAAAAATAGGAAAAAAGAAAACGCGAACATTGTGTGTGTGTGTGTGAGTAGCAGCAATCATTATAGCGCATTTAGCTCCGGTTTAATACCTCAGAACAGGGGTCAATTGTGCCTTTGACTCGGAAGTTCTATGACCTACATACGAATACATCGTCGGTCAACTCGCTTAACTTGATTATGAGCTGCTCGAAACTGCTGGCCCAGTCAGACTGAAACTTGTTCCGCTATCAAAAGTTCGGTTTAATTATTCCAACAATAGTTAGAAACTCGGGAGACCACGCATTTATTATGCCAGGCGTTTCCAGTGAAGCCGGTCAAATTTGACTGACTTGGGCGGGTGAAGTTTTACTCGGTCCGAACATCAATCGAATTAGAAAAATAAAATAAAAATTGCATTGATCGCGTCATTGATAATGGATGAAACTGTATGATACCTAATAATGTTATCTCTTAAAGAATAAATTTTTATTCCGAGAACATGAATCGGCAGTGTGGAAAAATTGTTATCCGGCAATCTTTCCGTAACAATGGCACGACCTTTTCAGCTCCGATGTCGTGTACTTCTTATCGCGAGCTCCGAAATCTCGCCGATGGCTTCCGTTTATTTCGTGAGTCAGAAGACAAAAGCAATTTGTAGAGAAAGAGTAACGGGTCATTTAGGGGTTATTAGTTCCGCCTCGAGAGCAGAGGAACACGAAAGTGGGGAACGAGGAACGGCGTAAAGGCAGCCAACTGTATCTCTCTCTCTCTCTTCCTCTCATTCTCTCCTTCTCCCTCTTCTATGCCCCCCTCCCCCGTGTGTTTCCCTTAAACATCCCCCCATGGATTTCTCAGAGGATGCTACGCTTGTAAGGTCGCCGCCTCTACGAAGTACTACACGCTTCGTACATCTGTCCCGACAAGAGGGACCCAACTATCCAAACTCATTTGTCGAGTAATATTTATGTAAATGTGTACACGGGATGTCCTTTGGCCAGGAGGAGCGCAAACACCGTTCGTCGAGGGTGTCCTGAGTCTCGAAGGGGTGAAACGTATAAATCCAGAATAAGTATTTACATCATTTAACGGGGATGAGCTTGCTTGCTCGAATCGGCTGCGATAAACAGCTACTGCTTCTGTGATTAACGCGTGTCGCGTTATTTATACAGCGCCGAGACGAATTCTTCAAGTCTCGAATTTTCAGAGCAACGAATAAGGAATTAACTTCAAGAATTTTCGATTCAACCTGATATTAACTCCTTGCCTTACCATATCGTTTCTGACACGTGATGAAGATTTTGAACATATTCTGATAACAATGTATGATAAGAATAATAAGGTGCACATGTTCTGGTATTCATGTTATTCAGTGCAAGAGCGGTGGAAACAGTTGCCAACATCGCGGCGACACTCTCGACAGTCCAACAAAGGTAATATTATTACCCGGCTCCCAGGAAGTATTTGTCACCGTGTTTCCTGCGACGCCCGGTTCCATCTGAAATTTGTCAAGGACCCGCTCGTTATCCGAAATAAATTTCTACGTAGAAAATGTTCCCAGTAACGCCGCCGTCATGTCAGCTCCCTCGGGGAGCACATTGTGGTTTCTTTTCGGACGTCGCGTCGTCGGAACGCGCGCAATTTCGTCGAGTACTCGCGCAAGAAAAATCAAAACATCTCCCGTGTTCCCTGAAAGCATTCGTCTCCCCGTGCCGAGAAACCCCTTTAACATTTCGCGCGGATTCCGTTTTTCTTTTTTTCACAGTGTGCATTTAGAACCACCCTTAACCTTTAGCTTTTTCACACCTTCGCTGGGATACCTCTTTGTTCCCGAGGAAAATAGCGATCAAACTTCACTTCCTGTTTGCTTCGAGCAATTATATTAATATCACGCTCACTTTCCTTCTAATTCAAACCTTCGAAATCGTGTTGTTCCTATGTTCTGTAGTGCTCTGGATACTTCGCGAGACAATAGGAAAAAAAAAGCCCTGTACAGCCTGCACGAATTTGCGGTTTCGCCGGTGTTAAATCGAGCGTGACCATGGCAGGCCTGGAATCCGCGAATCGCGCCAACAAGGCGGAGGCGTTATGCTCCGACTAATCTGCTAATTGGAGGGTGGCCCACGGAGGCACGGGGGTTACGGAGCAAATTGGGCTAATACAGAAGCAAACAGCGTGACGCCTATAAATACGCGGCATCGCGGGAATATTTTCGTGCGTCGAGTGCGCGAGAAGCACACACGCACCACGCACTCGTCGAACGCGAGCACTTCAGCAGCCGCGCAAAGACCGGATCGATAGAGGTCACCGTGTGTATACATACAAGGTGGACCGATAACTATGACTACCACGAACATTTTCACCCTAAACATGAAATAAATGATACATACAAGATTTATTTATTTTATTCCGATGCAAACATTTTTCATATGGGTGAAGGAGTTTCGGCAGAAAAGCAGAAGATAATTATTTAAATAAAAATAAATTTTCAAAAACGGACTAAAAAGTATTAAATAATTTTTCCTAGTCCCATACATGTTTTCTTAAACATGGTACTTGAAAAAAATATGTGTTTTGTACTTTTTAGTCCGTTGTAAAAACGTGGTATTTTTTGAAAATTTATTTTTATTTAAATATTTATTTCTTGCTTATCTCTAACTTGCCGACGATGAAGGGTCGTTTCCTTTCTTTCAGAAAACAAATGACGCTCCTCCACCCGCCCGTTTCACTATCAATCGCGTTCCTATATAGAATGAAGTAAGTACACCTCTTTAAACTGTTGTTTCGAGCTCACGATTTGCAGACACATTGGTAAAGACCTGTGTACTGCGTGGAATGCGAAACAGAAGCTGCCCGTGTCGGAACGTCTTCGTTCCGAGGGTTAACACTATTATTTATCCTTCAATTAACGGTTATTCGGGAACCCTAACCTGGACCCACTAATTTGATATAACCGCAGACCTCGAGGAGCGCCAGCACACGCAGAATTTCAATTAAGGATGCGGAAGGATACACCCTTGGACGTAATTTCCAAGGACGACCGAACAACGGAAGGTACTTTCTTCAACCTTCCCCGCCTATAATTGTCGACGCACCCAATCTACTTAAAGCACGATGTGAATTCTCATTTAGGCGACATTCCAGCGTGGACGAGAAAGGTGTCGTGTGGACAGAGCTTAACGCGCAAAGGCAGCTCAAGTGTTCGAGGGTGGAGAGAGGAAAGAGAAAGAGAGAGAGAGAGAGCGAGAAGTCTGCTACTTCTCACCCTCCAGATACGGGTTGCTCGACGCGTTCCTATAATAAGTCCTTAACGACCTTTCTAAATGCAGTCGGTACCTACACGACCACTACCCACTATGTGACAAGAGCATCCATTAGACCGAGGGTTACGTGGTTCGTAGTGCGTGGGGTCGGAGTGGTCGATATGAAGGGTGGTCCTCGACCATGAACCGACAGGAACGGCCAATCTTTTCTCACTCGGTGGCAGAAAATGCTCTTTCCCGAATCTTGTCTCGTTATGCTATTCCATTCATAGCTGTAGCAGTCTTCCCACAACAATGTGATTTCTCTGCTCGAATCTTTACGACATAAGTTCTGTGGTTGTCAGGAAGAACGCCGCATGTCACATAATTTCAAAAATAAACTAAAATTTTTTGAAATCTGCGACATTCGGTGTGTTTCCTTGCGCGCGCGCAACCACACAGCGTTCAATTAGAACCAAATAAATATACGGGATTACTAAGGTACAAAAATGTGATCACGAATTACTGAGGATTCTATAACCTTTTTTATTTGAGTAGCCAATAAACACGTAACGTTGCCGAGTTCGGCCAACGATCAACTTCGACCGAACACCTGCGTCCGCACACACACACACTCGCTCGAGGGATTCGTCTTCGCGAGAACGTAAACATTTTGGTCCTCGCACTCGCTCACGCAGCGCTGTCCACGGTCCGTGGTCTGTTTATATTTGTTCCACGCGTAACAGTCGCAACCGGAGAAGACATACAATTTAACACACAGAGCTATCAATCAGATTTTACCTGGAGGTCCACACCCTTACTCTAACAGAGTTTGAAATTTCAATCCCCATGGAATCGAGATATCTGCCGATACGAGACCGCAACGGGTTTGAAAGGTATCTGTTGCGCTCTGAAAGCTCAGAAAAACGCGGCAATCATTTTCGAGCTCGGCAATAGCCCGGAATGGTGCAACGCGCGTGCACGCAGCACCGAACGCGAACCCGAGGAGCCGTATATGCGGCGAGCGTTTACAGGTTGCAGGTGCACCTGTACCGGGGCAATAATTCAATGGATCGAAGCGAGCGGGCGCAGGTCCGGGTGCAGCACGGTGCACCGTGGTGCAGCTGGGGAGGCACGAAAGAACACGGGAGTTACAGGGAAACGGCAGAAATGATAAATCGCGCCGACTACGAGCGTCGGGGCATCGATGTCAATTATTAAGAAATAAAAGTCTCCCCTAACGCGACTGGAACAAAGGCGCCGAAGCGCCCCCGACGCATTTCGCCGGGATACGACCGCGTCGCAATAATTCAATTTCTTGCAAGAAAACGTGCAGCGAGCCGGAGGTACGGTGCCGCGGAGGATCGTAAAAAGCGCAAAAAGCAGGCGAATGCTGGAACTTGGAGCATTTCGTCGAAAGTTTTCAGCCGAGACGAGCCAGGGGTCGCGAAGAAATCGCGTAAATTGGCGAAAAAAAGGAAACGTGGCCGCCTGGGAAAGGTGTGTTTACGATACCCTGAAACTCGCTCCTAAATTTCGTCGACAATGGCGGAGAGCCGTAGTTAATCGCGAAATGGAAACAGTTATCGATTTTCTCCAAGTTCAGGTGAGCATTGTAGAAGATCAATTCCGGGCTCGCTATTCACCGGAGAGAGGACCGAAGAGTTATGTAATGGCAACGGAATGGTGGACAGTGCAAAATACATCTCGACCGTAGGAGACTGTCTAAACATTTCTCGTATCATTCACGCGGACACCGCGTAAAATAATCCCTCCAAGTATTTGTTACACCGTCCAAAAGGAAGTCAAGTGTGCTTGTACTAGGACCGCCCGTGTTACGCGAGAAGCAGCAAAGCGTATTTACTATTTACTCAAGGAGCGACGTGCGATGGATACTTCCGCGCACACAAAGCTGTTATTTGCGGAGACAGTCTACATACCCCGATTTTTCGCGATAACTGGATTACATCGGCAAAAAGGGGCCGATTCGGTGGGAAGTTTGCTAGCCGCTACGGAGTTGCGATTCGTTTCGTGTTTACGGAGCGTAAGGGAGGTCCTGGGAACAAGCGAGGTGGTTAAGGTTGCCCGCACAATGTTGCAACAGTTCGATTGCAACACGCGTTTCTGGATCGTGTTACACTGGACCCAGGTATCCAGTGATCCAATTAGCGAGGATTCATGGTTTTATAGAAATGACGCGGACACCGTGAAGCACAGTTTCGTGTCCAACAAACACTTCGGAATCATTAAATCGATTACAGTCGACTGAATACTCGAACAACCTCGATGAACAAACTCAAGGTGCTTGCAGCTTCAAGACTCGGAAGACTCGATGTAGTCGCAACGGGATTCGCGAGACTCGAGATTCGAGCTGATACTGAAGAAAACCGGCGCAGTTTTCTGAAGACTGTAGTTGTCGCAGTAATTCTAGTTCAGGAAATCCGATGCTAAGTTTCGTAAGCGATGTCTTCAATTGTAGGATTGACTCCTAGGCCGAGTGTGTCGAGTTTCGAATCGATTTGATTGTATTCCTCGAGACCAGGCACATCTACTGCTGTCGGAGCCCGATTATATCGGTATATTCAAGTTCAAGGTCGACTGCATCCAGTTTCTTGAGTCACGGATCAACCAGACCAGGTTCCTCAAGTGCAGGGTCGTCTATATCAGGTTTCTTGAGTCTTGGCTCGACTGTATGGGGGTCTCTTCGTGTCTAAGAATGACTATCGCGTACTCCTCAAGTCCTCTATCGTTCTTTCAGAACGCCGCGCCGGAATCCTGAGTGAACTACATATCTTCGATTCTGACCGTATCCGATTTCACAGAGAATTGACGTATCTTCCATAATTCCAGCGACGTCAACGTGTCATGAATTTTACGATCGTAGTGGAAGCGAAAAACCGGCAAGAGGACTGACGGTTTCATGTTTTTCGTTAAAATCGAAACTGCGCGTGACCGTGGGCAAATAAAACGATGTCGAACGTTGTTGGCGTAACTGTTATACGCCATAAGCCATAACACATAAAACCGCGTCTCACGTTACCCGACGGCGCTTTTACATCCGTACTTCAGCATCGCGGAGTATATATCTTTCGTCTGCAATATCACCGATTATTATACGTCGTTTCTCTCTTTTCCAATACACATCCTTCCTCGTTCCCATCGTTCCCATCGATTTCCTCGTTGGCCACGACACAATGTGGCCATGAAGTGCGTTCCCAACAGACGTTAGAACGCGCTCGCACGAAACGAAACGAAACGAAACGAAACGAGATGCACACCGGGTCCAGGTACCGTTACACCTTTTAAAGCGAACTCATGAGTCACATCGCTTAAATTGTCATCCGGCGTTACCACCCACCGGCGACGCCATGCCGTTGTCTATGCAAAACCACTGCTCCCTTCCCCCCACCGTTAGGGGTAATCGATCTTCGAGAATGTCACCGATGCCCCGTCGTGAACGATTAAACCCGAGCCGGGCTCTTTCCACGTCGCATATTTCATCGTCGCGTTTAAAAGAAAGACCGCAAACACCTCTTGGCCGGCCGAACGATTGCGACACACCCCGGATGAAAGAGAAGGAAAGGACACTGCCAGCTCATTCTTGAACGACTTCCATTCAAGCCGCGGAATGTCGCAATCGGCGACGTACGTTCATTCATAAAAATGCGGTTCGAGGAGCACGGCAAGCTAACGCGGCGCACAGGAATTCATTCGAAAATTCTCATCTCATAGACTGAAAATAACACAAACTTGTACAGTGCTGTGAATAATTGTACACTCACACTTATTTCCTGTATTTTTTCGTTATTATTTCCAAGAATCCACTAAGCAAGTTTTACTACATTTATGACGAGGTAGTACGACCTTTTCTATGTTAAAAGTTTCTTGCTATCTCTTCTTCGTGCAATGTAGTAGCTGAATGTTTCGAAACAAGGAGATTTGAACTGTGAATATTTATAAACTCAGTCGCTGTTCACACCTCATTCAGAACGTTTCTGAAGTTCTGTCAGATCTTCTTAGTGATAGTGATATTGCAGCAAATCTCTAAAAATATATTTTTAAGGATCTTTGAAACAATTCTGTACTGTACGCTAAGCCGCGTGGCACGCAATTGAGTGATGTAATCGTAAATAAAAACGATTTAGAGATTTTTTGCACAAAACAACAATCTGTCCGACCACGCGAATCGCGTGGACACGCTTTTGTTCTCGATTCCCCATTGAATCGGCATTTGCATTTTCGCATCGGTGCAGGAAGTTTAAATAGCTGCGAACCTATTGTTTCTCGCGGCAGGTTTAGACGCGGATGAACTTATCCCCCCTGCTCTTTTCACCTTTTCTCGGCTGGCTTGAATCGCGGACCCATCGCGGGTCGAACCAAAGGTCAGTGTGCACGGTTGCCTCTGTTTAGTCGATAATACCGGGCGATCACGAACAGGGTCGCGTGCGAAATTCCGCATGAGGGTGCACGTTCTCACCGAGAACCACAGATGCACCGAGGCTACCGGCACGGCGGCTTCTTCTGCCCCGAGGACGCTCCGGTTTCAAGCTTCCGCTTCTCCTCGATTACAGCGAACGTCGTGCGGGCTCTCGGCATCACCTCTGCCTTTGAAACTGTTGTACAAGGTGCTATGTACATAGGTGGTTCGAACATCTGGTGGCACTTGCACTTGTGGGAATCATGCGATACGTGGTTGTCGAACAATTATACCATATATCGCACCCTCGTTGCAAACGTGACACCTCAAAAAAGGATATTCGATAATTATTTAGATTATTTAGAAGAAGGGGGTCTCCTCTCAGATTTTGATGAAATTTAAATATGTTGTAGATTTCTACGTTTTTCCTATATATAATATATAATCATCAAAATCTGAGGTTACCCTTCTTCTAAATAATTACCGGATATTCTTCAGCGGAAGCGGAAAGCTATACGTACTTGTACAGGGTGGTCCGGTACATATCAGAAATTCTTTTTTTCATGATCGTTGATATTGTTCGGAATTGTTAAAATGAACATTCGTTTCTTCTTCAACAATTTTAATAAGTTCGAGACAATCGGTACCGACATCCTTAAATTCACTTAACGTTTCTACCGTTTCAAGTTGCGCCAACTAGCCGAATAAACGCGAGGCGCAACCCTGCACTGCAGAATTCAATCGAAATCTCCGGTCTTCCGACTACAGAACTCTTTTCCCGGAGCGTTCCATTACCACTCGGCTTGTTCGAACGCAGTAACATCAATCGGGGAGATCGCGGCTCAAATCGAACACGATCCCCGCCGTTAATTATCGGCGTATAACGATACGCTCAAAGAAAAAACTGATCGTCGTGTCCACTGGGTCTAACGATCCCGCTGCCAAGGTAATTAATCTAACGATACGAATCTCGCTGGGGGTTTTTTTTTTATCTTCCGGACAAACGCTAATTAGAAGCGATATATTATCCCCGGTGGCTTATCAGCGGAAGAACTTGAATAATTCAAGGCATGATTACCGTCAAGGTGAGCCGGTCGTAAGGTCATTCTTCGGCCGCAGTCTCTCGCAATTAAATTTACCCGGCGAGGAAGCAACCGGCTCGCTCGCCAAAAGCGTTTCCAGCCGCGGTATTTGTTTGTTATGCTTACGCGAAAGTTCCTGCCGCCGAGATGGCAAGCGAGCCAACCACGCGATAGATCGCAGAAGATCGCGCGTCGATCGTTTTGGATTTATCAGCCTCGAGGATGATTTATACCATAGATCCAGAGAGGCTCGTGTCCTCGACCAGAAATCAACGATTTACAATAAACAATCAAAACGGTTTACAATAAACGAAACGCGTCGACAGGAAGTATTACCAACGCATACTTAACCATTTGGCTGCAGTTTCAGTTGCGTCGCTGCACCGACTCATTTCTGTGCAAGCCACAGAATTGTCAATCATCTTTGACCATCCGTGGACGCTGTTCGAGTAACACAAATATTTACTCTGCGATTATCCGATGAATTATATCATGATTATTATACTTGTCAGTTGTGCAATCAATATTTACTCGATTTTCCTGTCCCCGATGCATATATAATAATTATTTCTCTTTCATATCATCTACTTGTATTCAAAATATTGATTCTTTTAATTCTTTCAATTTCTCGCGCGTTTTCCGCAGGGTTTTGTGTTTCTAGGTGAACCCGAAAACGCTGCAACCGCTGCTCAGCTTTTGCTATTTTTACTCGGTGCACATGCACAGACCTCTAGCCTCCGCAGTATACTTATACTTGCACGCAGGTTTGCGAGACTTGCGAGCGTGCGAATGATTCTGCGCGAAAAATGATTTTAGTCTCGTCCCTCTTTTAGAACGTTTACTCTTCTCCTTTGATGTGTAAGTGTTAATTTGTAAGTATTGCGAAAAACATGATTCGTACGAAGATTTCTCCACTTGATCAGAAATGATCGAACACGAATATCCGAATATAGTTCCCGGCACTAATTTCGCCGCGAAGAAAGCAGCAAGAAGGATCGATCGTTGATGGCTCGGGGAGCGAAATTCTAAAGTTAGAGCTCGTCTCTGCATAATTTCTGTTCGGCGTGTGTTCGCAGCGCTGCGGGACTTTGCTAACCGGAGAAGAAACTCCGCTGCTGATGTAACTATACGGTCTGCGCTCCCGGTCGGGCGAATATCTCGCATCGCTGGCCGGAATAAATAAATTTCGAGCAACATTTAAAAGCCCTCTATTTCCTTTGTTTCTTTGCTCCGCGGTCCGCTTCGTGCCCCTTCCGCACGACCGTGTGGAAACCGACTGCCAGTACCAGGACGCGAACCTTCTAATTCTTTTATCGAGAAACGAAAAAACAGAGACGCACACAGACGAATGCACAGATCACTTTTTTAATATTGGACCATACAACTTGGATATTTTCGAGAAGTTATAACAATTAGCTTACTCTCTCTATATATATACCTGACGGGAAAAGAAAATTTTTAATTAAATGTTGTATTTTAAAACATTTTTATGCGGGTCTATAAAAACGAATAGATTTTGGAACGATTGTCTGCTCGTACCATCGATCCAATACCAAATTCCGTCTCTTTCTTCGAAGTGGAAGAAGCTCGGTGCGATTCGTATCGCACACGACCCAAATATCTCGGAGGAAAGTGCAGGGTGGTAGGTATCGAAGGATCGAACTCGAAACAGCCTGCTTTTTTTCCGCGATATCAGAAACACGAAGTGCCGGAGTAATCGGGCGCGGCAGTGCGCCGTATTCCGAAAGACAAAAAGCCTCGAACGTGGCCCAGAAACCCGGTTGGAATTTAGTAGCTCCACGGGGCCGAAGGTTTCTTACCTTTTCCGAGGATTTCTAATTGACACGCTAGGCAAAGAAACGGGCCGGATTCACCGGCGGAATTTCACCTGTCCCCTGTTACGTACGAGCACAATGAAATTCCGGAGAAGGTAATGCCGTCGATCGCTTTGTTTCGTTACCTTTTTCCCACGGTGTTTAACATTCAGCCTTCGAACAGACGCGACTGTTGCTCTTTGCTGAAATTCGAATAGTAAGTACAACGTTTCAAAAAATACCGAATACCGGTATTGTATTTTTGGTCCGGTATCGCAATCCCTAGCTCCGAGTTTTTAACTGTTATCACAGCGATATTCATTATGCATATGTATATTGCTCGGTTAACCAAACTTGTTAGACGAGGAGCCCTACGCCACGTTATAAAACTTTCTCGTAAGTATGAGAAACCCGTCGAGAGCCACAGGCTTCCAAGTGACCCTGGTCTCGGGAGTCCCAAAGTTAACATCGTGGATCCCGGCGCTATCGGTTCTTGCGATGGGTTTAAAGTAGACTTGTAGACCCACCCAGCTCTTCATTAAGCTTACATCTCCTCCGATCCTTCACCTTTTTCCAAGCATCAATAATTCCGAGTATACTTCCTCCCCAGTCAGACATTGGCCTTCGAAGACTGGTCTACAGATACAGGTGATCCATCTATTCTCGACTTATCTTATCCCATCCAACGCGACGCGGTAGCAGCGTCGGGCTAGCGAATCCGAGTGAGTGCAACGGAACCCGCGAGAGAGAGATTACGATCTTTCCTTATTTTCTTCGCCGTTATGGCGTACGCTCGTTTTTATCACGAGATTCGCGATCTGCTTAACGTTCCATCTCTCTGTCTTCAAATTTTTTTCTCTCCATCTTTTTCCGGTTCCCTCGAGCCGGAATATCCGGAAACGAGAGAGGATTTTGCTTGATCGAGTTGCACGTTTCTCTCGCGCGTCAGATATAATTGCGAATGAGATTACACCCCGACGCAAATCCTATTCAACGCTTTCACGTTGTCCGTCGCGTCGCACAGTTTCGTGCATTTTCGCCGGATGGATGTGCCGCGCGGCAAAAAGGAAGCGGGTTTTATCCAATATCGTCGCGTTCGTCAATTATAATAGCCCCGGCTGACTATCCGCCGTGTAATCGAACGTTACTTTCCATTTGAAAGATTGGTAAATGTTTCGTTCCACATATATTGTTTTATACCAATAGCAGACATAAAGACGTTCGTTGCTCCGTGCGTATGTTATCCAGTCGTTTTACAACATCCTCCCCATATTTAAAACAGAATATTAAAACCGTTTTAATTAAAAACTATTTAGTTGGATTACCCATCAGAGGAGTAACTAATTACTCGAGCGCACGATTAAACCGTGTAACGGGCTGTGCCGCGTATAAAAGTAAGAAAACTGTGTTGCTTTAAGTAAGGATGATCCCCATCAAGATAACAAGTCCAGTGATTATTATAATTCGCAGAATATACGTAATTCCCAGTGGACGAGTACGAATACATAATTGAATTACTAGGAGGTACTTCTTTGTAATTGAACACGCCGAGAAAACTCATTGAAATCATACGCATTTGCCATTGCTCACGCAGCGAGTAAGAATGATAGTCAACCGATAGGCGCGAGATAAGGGAACACGTTTCCCGGTTCCATCCCGGGGAAAAATTCTTTATTATTTTCAATCTAATCGAGACGCGGTGATTCCCTCATTCGTTCGTACACATTTTTCTACTGTGTCTCTCTGTGTAACTGTATTGCATGCTGCTCGACGCACTTCCTGTGGGCGAATTCCTTAACGAACTAGTTTCCAGCCGCGTTTGCATTTCACGCGCATCGCGCGCGGTTTCTCGCTCGGGACGCGGACGCACGGAATCGCTCGCGCTAGTTAGCATTTTGACCGAACACGGGCTTAATTTCGAATACCGTTAGCAGCACACTCGACCGGCAAGTTTTTGTCGGATCTAATTCGTAATTGCGCCAGCTAAACGGAACCGATCGGTTCGAACTTGTTAGCATGCGTCTCACCGCGAAAACGTTTGGAACGAAATTAATAGAAAAACTCGAAGAAAATGTTAGGATGTCCTAAATGTTTCTTTCGCTATCATAACCTGTTCGAACCTGTTTGCGAGGTACTTCATCCCATCCCTAGCAGATCAAAAACTACTCTGAATTGACACTGAGCACATTAATCGAGAACGAAACAAACTCTTGGGACAACCTAATATTAATCACTTGCTGCACGGTTATACTTGAAATAAAGACTACCAAAACAGGCTTCCTACGATTAGTCTTCAACGCAACGTTTCAACCTTCAACTTGCCCTTCGAGCCACTCGTTCAAGACCAATTTATTATGAGTCTGCACTTTTCAGTGACCGCGATCGATGGATCACCGATACGCCCTTTCTATTCAAGTTTGAAGGTGTGACCGGCAACGCTAATTATCGCCTCATCAATTAAACGGTATAACTTATACGAACACAAAGTCGGCTTTCTATTCACGTCCCACGAGTGTCTGTCCATTTTCATATTGAAATGCAATATGAAAATGAGCTCGAGACAACCGTGGCATCTTTGATTCAGTTCTAAAAAGAAGATATTAATATTAAACAATATGTGTATGTACAATTGGCCTTGGAACAACCTTGACAGAAAGACTAAAACGCAATGTTTCATTCGGACTGCTAAGCGACCTTGGAACGGCTTCGAGTTAATCATCTGCTTATTCCTAAGAAAAGAAAGGGAATACAAAACTGTATAGGGACACGAAAGCGACCTTGAAACATTCTCGACGTGTCGAGAGCCGGCCAACATACCGATGGTCTCCACTATACGAAACTATACGAAACACTACTTTCTTTTGCATTAAACTTCATTTATTCAAGTAGAAACAAACAAAATTGACCATTTTTTTCAACATCTATGGGGCCCATATCCTTTTAGCTCCTAAAGGGGCCTGTTCACGATCAATCATGTTGTGCATGCATGTTGTGAAACAAGGGTAACCCCTACTGTACTTACTAAACGTCGCTGTTTATGATCTTCCAAATAAATTAGACACGCTGTAGATACACGTACTATGTGTAGTCGAGCCATAAACGTTCGCTGGCCTGATCCGTAAGGCTCAGGAAGAACAGCATACCACGACAGTTTAATAGTTCTTTTCTTGACACGTAGTCAAAACGACGGGCCCACAATCCAATGAAAATTAATTGGGAAGGAAGAGGCGCAGCAGGTGTTATGATAATTCTCTTAAATTAGCCCAGGTAAACATTTCCATGCAAAGTTATGCAGCGGGCTAAACGTAATCGCCTTCGCCGCACACACACACACACACATACACCGAAGCATTATTTACGGGGATGAAATTATGTTACACGGGTCCGCGTCGCGTTCCGTCGACCGGTGTTATTCCAATTTGCGATTCGAGGACGCATTCGAATATTTGCCGCGCGGATTATAGACGGTAGTTCGATATTACAGAGTGAACGAGCATCATCGAGACTCTATGCAAGTATCTCATCGACAGTTAAATTTGAATGCCTTGCAGTCAGATAGCAGGACAGAATCAAATGGTAATTTCTGTTCCGCGTCGCAACTGTTCAATATTCCTGTTTAATGTGTTTAGCCTGTTTCTTTTAGCTTTTTCTTTACGGACAGGTGGCCGCGAGTACAGTGAAACGCGTGAACATATTGGAACGTGTGATTAGGTAGTGTTATTTAGATAAAGTGAATGGTGCGGTATTAATCATTGGACTGTCACACTGTGTGTAGCCGCAGTTAATTTGTCCGTATTCGTATATAATTAAAACGTTTTCTTTTTTCAGTTACGAGTCGGGTAGTTGCTTTGAATGATTGCAGTTTTATGCCGTACATCGCGCAGTTTTCAGAGGAAAAGTTTCCGGAAGCTTACAGTGAGATTATAAAAAATCAGGTCGTTTGGTACAATTATTCTATTTTAAAGAGCGTACGAATACTTTTCACACTCACTGTACATCTTTGCGATTTTTTCACGCATCGAAGCTTTTCATACAGGAAATGGAGCACAATAATGAATCGAAGGAGTTCGTATAGCGCCCGGAGAACTTGGTAGAACAGTTAAGCGCATTACTTAATTCGTTTAGGCTCCTTCCGAAGCCAGATATGCGAGCCAAACATTTATCAGATAGTAGATGACTAGATGCAAAGAATGGTTTCAAAACTTACCGAACCGTTCGCCCAATAATCATTTGCTTAATAGCAATGCTTGGTCTGTGGATTTCAAGTTGAAAGAATCGAAGAGAACAGAAATATAAAATATGTACATATACTATTCCCTGTAATTTTTGATGAACTCAAACTTGTCGCTAAAGACGGACTGTCGATGAAAACATAGTCTCGACGAAAGTAATTTTGGAAAGCTCTAAGGCCACGCGTGTGCGAGGCGATATATCGTCGCCGGTAAGCCATCACTAATGGCATCATCCTACGCGAAATGAACTCTAATAAACCAGCACCCCTAAACCTTTCTGGCGCAGCGGCGGCCGAGCGATGCAACGGATTACTAAATTCTTGCCAATATTGCTGTACGAAGAAATTTGTTGCGGAGTTATTTACAGCTGTACCGTAACTAGAACAATAGAACAATGGAACAATAGAGTAATGCGAGTGTAACGAGGTCTGGCGTTACAGAACGAGTTCCAGTGCAAGTAAAACGGGCCCGCATGCCCGCAATTTCCGTTGTCAAAAAGATAGAGGGAAAAAAGGACTGCATGATCGAGGTAACAGTCCCCGGTGGAAGATCGCGCGAGGATCAAAGCGTTCCAACGTTACGTTATTTGTCGCCCGATTCTCTTTTTCTTCTTCTTTCGCGACGATTATATCCTGTTCGTGGAATCCTGAGGGGTGCCGGTCTCTGTTTGAGACGTCGCGTCGCGTTGTTAGTCGATAGGATTGGTCGCCGCACCGGGTCCGAAGGTAAATACACCTGTGCCTTTTCAATTCGTATTTGTCTGGTGAAAGACTGCTTCGGGATAAACGCGCCGCACCGACTCCTACACAGATATCCTCGAAAGGATCGCCGTTTATTCGAACGCTGACTTCGTTCGCCGGCTACGAAAGCATTATTCTGAATGAACAATCTTTCTGAATGACTGGGGATCGAAACCGGTAAAAGGACGCCGAAACCGTGTCCCGTGTGTATCCTGCGACTTGGAAACGCATGCTTTAATTCCCCTTTGCCCTCTGAGAAACAATGCTTCTTCGCCATTTTCTATTTTACAGACCATTCCTTTGAGCTATTAAAGATAGAATAGCGTCGGAATACTTGTATGTGCGGTACTTTCATTGAAGAATTTCTGAAAGAATTTTTTCCTTTATAGAGACCTTGATTTTTTTGTAACTTTGAAGGTACGGAACTGTCATTCAGGAATTTCTGAAAGAGATTTTTTCCCTTAAGGGAGTGGACTCGTTTTTTCAAGATTGCAAGGGTGCAGGATTCGCGTTCTCATTTCTCGATAATACAAAAATGGGGTTTTTCAGTAGTCAAAAACGCTAGATAAAAGATCGATCTAGCGCGCTATCGCCCTCAAAAGTCCTATTTTTTCGTTTACGAGGCGTAATTTGTAGGGGTGTGTGAGTACTCGAAATTTCGAATTCGGGTCCGGTGGTTTAAGGATTTGTGATTTATCGAAGTGGGACATTTACCTTTTCGACGGCTTCCAGCGCCGCTTCAAAACTCCCAGCATGAGTAAACCGATGTAAACGAGGCCCAGGTACCAACGGGCTTCCGACTCCCAGGAGCGTATCAACCACCACCACCACCAAAACCAATCACCACACAACAACCACCGGTCAACCTCGTCGATCTTTCCGAAAGACCTTTCTTGTCACCCGAGTCACACCATGATCGTTCACTGTTCTGCGTTATTTGGCGCCAGATTAATTCGTTACTCCCCTCCTAGCCGGACACTCGATAGATCGATATGTAGATCAACACTCGCGACGTTCTTCCGAAAAGGATCGTAGGTCTCCTCGCTCGATCGGCTTCGCACTTTTAGCGCGAGGTGATACGCTGTTTCGTGGAAAGAAATAATCGAAAATTTGGGGAAACGGGAGCACCGTTCGTAGCTGACTTTAAGTCGCGCACCGAGACTTCCTCAGATCAAACCAGATAAATGTTATACTTGTCGATAAAGTGACAGCAATCGTGAAAAAAAAACTTGATAAGTTAAAATAATTAGACAGCGGATTTTACGCACTTATAACAAAAATGAGACGGTGTAATTTAAAACAGTGAAAAGATTAGAAGAATTTCAAAATATTGTTATATTATCTTCAACCTGTTAAACGTATTAACGAAAAAAATAATTTGCTACCTCGCTTCAGTTTGTTGCAATTCAGGTAAAAAATTTTTATTTTGCTTAAAGTTCCGCTGTCTACAAATAATATATCGATATTCTTAAACCCTTCTAATCTTTGACCTATTCCAAACTGCGCCAATTCGTTTCTTGCCATTAACGCATAAAATTCGCAATCTACTCATGAATCAGCTGTCAACGGTCATCGGAGAAACGTTTGAATTGAATATTTCTCTTTGCGACGAACCGATTGTTATCGTAAAGCGCACCTTCGTGTTACACTTATTACAATTTTAAACACCTTTATCTTTTGATCAGTTCTTAGCAGATAATTAGACGAGAAATCATCGGATCAAGATAACGATCGGAAAAGCTTCGTGCTCAAGGGGAATCTCAATCGTTTCTCTGATCCGTTAACGCATCAGAATAAATAATGTGTTCGCGCGTCAATACGGGTGAACGTACTGCGATACTACATGTCACGCTTCCGTCCACCCATCAATACAGAATTGATAAAACATCGAGAATAATCAAAGCAAATCAACGACGCTTCTTCTCTTATCAATGACAATCGTCGACTAAACGCAACCAATCGGATCTACGTCCGTACTTCAGATTAATTAACCGGAAAATTGTAAACTCGGCACGTGACTTTCAGTGTATTTGTATTTCTAAGATCTGATCTTCCGATTCGAAGGAAGCAAAACAATTGTTGCAATCGAGTGTGGTCTTTAGTAATTATACATATTATAAGCGACACTATCGCTCTGATGAGCTATGCAGCAATAATCCACAGTTACTTGTCCCCGAGGTAGGTATGCCACTGATTAATTAGCTGTCTATGAACCAACACAAACGCTCCCTAACTATCCCGAATTAATCGTCCGTTCAGAATAATAAATTACAATGCGCAAATCCAACAAATTGCTCGAGCTCTAAAAAAAACATTCAACCAAAATCTATAATATTCTTCCCCATAATCACTGTAATTCCGAACACAACTCCAACTCTAAGGAACTGTCAATTCGTGTCGTACAAGTAAACTATACCTCCTAGAATATATCTGTGGTTGTCAGGAAGAACACTGCATGTCACAAACTTTTGATCACTAATGTTTCGACATATGACATCAGTCAAATTGCATTATTTCTTTTCGAGTCTTTCTAAACTCTTGAAATTGTGGCATGTGAAGTTGTTCCTGACAACCACAGATATCACGTGTCAACGTCAAAAATGTTGCAGATCTAATCCGTCAAAGGCGCACTGAATAGAACCGCGAGGAAAAAACGTTTCGGAGACTCGAACGGTTATGACGTTTCTCGAAGACGCGTATTGATTGTTCACCTCGTACGCGTTTCGATCGATCGATATTTCCGCGTAATCTATGGAACTCGGTAAGATTGCCCAAAGGATTCAACAACGAAACGTAACCTAACGTAACGTAACGCAATGCAACGCAACGAAACGAAACCGACGGAGCGTTTGCGCGGAAACGTTGCCAGCGAAACAAACCCCTCCTTCGTTTTCCCGTGTTGGTTATGAATCACCGTCTCTTCGAGAGGGTGATTCGTGGCACCCTCAATACCACTTGCCACTGTACGCAAAACACTAGGAGGGCAACAAGGATACATACTCGCACGGTCTCGAACAATATTTAGCTGCCCGGTAAAGGCCACACTCTTGATTGAACGGCGAAATGTTTTCCGAAATCAGTGCTCGACGTTTTACCCACGTTTTCCGATCAATTCGACCCGGTGACCGAGTTCTCCTGACAGTGGACGAGGCGAAAACACTTTACGACAACGTATCGACGCAACCAGCGAGTCACCGCGGAGAAGAAACGAGCGATCAGGCGGAAGTCGCGCGCGAAACACGGACACGAACCGGCTGCGCGCCGAACTCGAACTGAACCAAAGACAGAGATGGCAGACACGCGGTACTCCTTCCCGGCTGCTCGCCGCGCCGCACCGCGCCGGGCTTCTCGCTTCCCCCACCCGCGACGATTCCCCACAGACTACACAGACTTCCCTCGCCATCACGGCCAGGCTCGGCTCAAGGTAGATACACTCCCGGACAAAAAGATAGCACATCGTCTACTTTCTCATTTGGTAGAATAAACTGAAGAAAATGAGTATTTTAATATGTCAACATATTCTGACATGCCTCTATGTATAATGTACTGAATATCATCGACAATATTTACTTCAACAGAATTCTAGAAATGAAAACGTAAATATTGTAGGGATGCCGATTATTTTCAAAAAGATCGATTTTTCTGAATCGATTATGATCAAAGCTTCAAGAATCGATCCACTAAAAAATCGTTCCCAAAATAATCGATGTTTTGAATAATTGATTTTTTTTAGGAATGTCTAAAAATGATAAAAAACGAAGATAAAAATTTTGTTGGACTCTTTTATGAAAGAAATAAAGTAAAATATAAATCTTTGTCAAAGAGAATGATGGCTGTTATTAAATGTAAAGGAGGAGCCACAAAATATTAATATTAATAGTGTTAATTGAAGAAAGTTATTTTTAGTTTGAAAATAGAAAGCAACCGGGGCAACCTTTAGCCCCAAGCCGTACAGGGGGATATGAATATTCTCGTGGGATGCGCAAATGTCAAGAGGCGCACTCATAATTTTTTAGGAAAGTTGCAGTTAGGGGGTTCCCGTTAGTATTAATAAGTTAATGCGGTTTGCGTTTGGTTCGGGTCAAGTGGCCTGGTACGTTTTCCATAATGTATATAGTACTGGATGCGGAGTAACGTCGCTGTTGCACGCGAATTTTACATTTAAACCTTTTAATAATATTATTCGCAGGAAGTACGCGCTATCTCTCCGCATTGGAAATTATTTGAAAACATTCGAAATAACTTGATTGTATGTACATCGCGTTAGTAATACCGGAACTACACGGCGCAATTTATATCACACTGTAATATAAAATATAAGCGATAGTGAAACTCTCGTAAAATGAGTGTTACATCGGAAATAACAGCACTCTGGTTTTGCTACGAATTAACTATCGCGTAATCCGATTAGTAAACATGAGATTGTGTAGTTAAGCTCATCCCCCGGCTTGTTCCGAGCTTTTTATGTCCGGTTTAGAGGATGTAGATTTGCAATCCTATAACTTCACGCGAGACTGTTGCATATTTTCTAATGAACATAAGTTTCCCTGCCTCAGTCTATACTCTTGACTTCTATTTCCGAGCGTGAACTAAAGAGAAATACATATTGATATACTTTCGGAGTGCTATGCTATTAATCGTGCACTAGATATCATCAGTTTACATACAGGTATGAACTTTCTTATCGGTTGGTCAAAGTCCCACCAATAAATAATGGAAAATAAAGAAGTTTTGTCATTGGATTAGTTATGTGTTTAATAACTAATCCAACTCTCGATCTCCACTGTCCTTTTCTACGTTCGGCAAAGGTCAAAGAATAGTATCCCTGGCGGATAATTGTCCCGAAGCAGTCCCCGTGTTGGGGACAATTATCGATAAAATACTGTATACCGATCTGTATCGACACATTCTAAAGACATCTTGGTTCCCTGTCAACGTAGACGGGCCGTCGAAAATCATTTTCAACTGATATTTGCAGGTCCCGTTGTCAAGTGACAGCGGGTGACAGTAACGAGCGAATACTTTCTTTTTGCACCGTAGAAGGAGATCGTGCAAGAATTATTATGTAAAAAGAGAGTATACTAAGTGGTGTAACGTATGTGACAGATATAGCGAGAAGAGTTTCGAGGCGGCCAAATATCCCGTCATACCGGACTTTCCACTTGTGAAGATGCAATTGCATCGAATTATTCAGCTTCTTCCGGAGCGCATCATCCTGCTCGAACTTCTCCGACTCGGAACGCAGTCGCGTGCAAGTCGACGCGATGCAAAGTTTGTGCACCAATTGCCGCGGACCCGAGCATGATGCTTCTCCGGTTCCACACGGGTTCGGAACAGCTAAGCCGACTTCGGCGGCGCTCGGCCACAATCGCAGACGATGCATCGATTTTTCCTTCGTGCAGCCGCTGCTGCAACACCGCACCGCACCGATGTGCATCGTCTTTGCAACGCGCAACGGTTACGTTCTGACGACCCTTTCTTCCGACCGTTTCGGACCTCACGTTCGTCCGATCGGTTTCACCCTTCTTCGTACAAGCGAAAAGTATCGCGTCGTCGCGCGTCGGCCGACACGGAAAATAGTGCTATTCGGTGGACGCATTCGCATACTTTTTGTCCGCCACGGTTCCACCGACGACGTGAGCCCAGTGAAACATGCGATTTAATCGAGTCCTGACGCCCACCCCCTCCATTGCATATTCATAATTTCGGCATGATTTATACGAGTCGTGCTACGTGTTTCACGAAATGTAGCAATGAATTTTCGCTTACGACTCCTCGCACGTCGCGAAGGATTTATTACGCGAGTGTAAATCTTCCCTTCAATTTCTCTGATTTGAATATTTTCAATTTACATTATCCTTGTGTATTAATTCTACTTTCTCTCTTTGGTTCTTCAGTTTCTCTCGCGGGAACCGTACCCTATACCACATTCTGTTTGCTTTGCTTTGGCAAGCTTTTAATCGTCATTCCAATCGGTCATTTCCTTTCGCGTTTCGATCCATCTCGAGCAAAATGTCCGTAAACATATAAGTTCAGATGTACGTGAAGTGGTACATGTTGCGGTAACCCTTCGCGAAGAGATAATTAACTCGGACATATAGAGCACGGCTTTTAGAAGGAGGTCATTCTTCGTCAAGGAAAATACCGAGAAGTTCTCTGCTTCGAAGTACACGCGGAATATAACATTTCAACAGGCTGAATTCTTTTCATTCGAACAAAGAAAAGCGCGGAGAGAAAGCCGCGTAAATCAAAGAGTAAAACTCGTAAAAAGATTGGGGTTGTTCAAGGACACTAGTCTGTGAAGGTGCTCTAAAGTATTCTCATAGCACTCGACCCGATTTTCTTCTTGGTCGTGTAATTACTAGCAAGCGAGTTAGATGCATGCTTCCATTTCTGAAAGACACACTTCCATTCACACACGAGGCTCGACAGACCGCGGCAGATGCGACAAACCACATCGATTTGAAAATATAATTCCTAATCAAATAAAGACACCATCGACAAACTTTAAAACATTCATGAAACCATAGGGATGATAAAAATAAATTGTGACTCAAACCACGCCTAAAGGGAAGCTATCAGAGCTCCTGCTTAGCGTTGTTTAGCAATCTCATGACTAGATTATACGCATCTTTATGCAAAATAAAAATTGTCTGCATCGATCGCAAGCGATAGAAGCTGAATTGAATGTTATTTCTCCCCTTAATTGATTTTATTAGAGGAGAAATCATACATTGACATCTTCAATTCTTAAAATCTTTCAACAATTTTGAATTTCATCTACTGAACCCGTAGCATTAAAAAGATCTCGAATTGTATCATCGACCGGTATCCGGAAGAGGTTCGACAAGTCGCTAATTACACTGTCGAGGAAATTGCAAAATTCGTTAGCGCAGCCATTCGTTTATCTCTTATCGATGATCTTTATCGGTCACAGCCAGTTGAATCTCCGACGACCGCCGATTTCGCGTATCTCGTTAAACCGTCCGATATTATCGACGCTCCTGCCGGTCGTTCTTCGGCTGGAAGGGACGAGAGAAGCGAAAGATCGGGCAGGACGAAAGGCGAAGACCAGAGGAGAGAAAAAAAGACGGGAAACGGCCGTTCAAAGAGGCATCGATGCCTCCGCCTGGCCGTGCTCTCCATCTTGTCGTCGCGATATAAAATACCGGCTGAAAAAGGCACGCTGAATGGCTGACGCCCGACTAAAAACCGGACTTGATCTCGTTACACCGCGCCAAAGAAACGAAGCGGTTGGCCGTTGCACCTCGTCGAAGTGCAGGTGAGCTGCCAGATGACCGCCGCCGCGGAAACGGTGAATGAAGAACCGGGAGAAGCACACGTTTCGATGCATTCGCGTTCGTTGCACCGGGCCGGGCCGAGTCGGGCCCGCAGGCGCAACAAGACAAATGTGCACGCGCGAACCGAATATCAATTTCGACTTCCTGCCCTCGCTGTTCGTCAATTTTTTTCAACTCTATCCGCCCTCGTCCGCTCCCGTTGACGCGTACCCTGTATGTTGGAACATTTGAATAAAACAAACTGATAGAGGGATTATGTGGTACGATTAAAATCGATGGTCGATTGGAACAAGTGAAATAGAGCAGCGGAGAGCAACACTATTTATAGTTTTATCTTAATTTAATTCGTATATGAAGTGCGGTACATGAATCGATTATTTATAACTCCTATGCAGGACTCCTTGCTTGTACAACATAATAAAGAACAAAATTTTCTTTATTATTTTTATTACCGGACATTTTTAACGTGATGTTACACATTTTCATGATCTTCTTGTAGGTAGTAAGAAAAGAAAAAAAAATGGTTCCGGCCGGGATCGAACTGGCGACCTTCTGCGTGTAAAGCAGACGTGATAACCGCTACACCACGGAACCGGTTGATGAAGCTTGTCGTTATAATAGTATATCATAAACAACCGTACAAATATTCCTACATTTCATTGAACGTTGTTTTTAGTTGGTATATGAACAATTTCCTACATATCTTTTATTTGTATAATAATTACTTGTTTGTACAAGAATCTATGTACAAATGCGCATTCGTTCGTATCATCAGAAAGTATATGAGAGTGCTTATTGATCACGTCCGGGGCACCGACGACCGGTATACAGGTAAGTTCTTGTGAAAATCTATTACCTATTTGTACTACTTACTAATTTTTACTACTTTTACTAAAAAATTAGATGGCAAGCTGGTCAAGGGAGTGCTTGTCGCCATCGTTGACAAAAGAAATTGTTATAAACATTAAACATCCGGAAATAATAAATTTATCAATAATTATTATCACGGATCGAAATCGATCGACATTAGATGAAGTGGGGAGAGCTCCGCAGACTGCGCGGGCGCGCCTGAAGTTCAGGTCCTAAACACGGCGAACACTTTGGATCAGCGAGTCAGACGGGCCGGGCCAGCCGGCAAGAGACAGGAGCGGTCGAGCCTCGGGCCCACCGTTTTTCGCGCATGCGCGGCCAGGACAGTAGCGTATCTATATTAGGATGATGAGGTAGCAGAGCACTGAGGCAGTTATATTGGTAGGAATGTACCGAAACAATCTGTTCCGGATAAAAAAAAAAACTCCAGGACGCGTCCTGCGAGTTACAAAATATACAGAAGTACATTTGTCATACATTCGTTTTTAATAATCAAATCATATCAATTTCTTAAAATTCTGCGGGGCGCTGAAAGTGCCACATTTTATCGAAAATCGTACTTTACTGCATGCGCAAGAAAAGTTGCACCCGCTGGCATCACTGTCCGGGACCAGGACCAGAAATAGGACGACCAGGGACAGGAACCAACTGGGACCAACCCTGTGATGGTATTAGATTAGGTGCAAGATTTCACCGTGAAATCTTCACGAGCATGTGTGGCCATAACAATAACGTATCCATATTAGGATGGTGCAGTGTCGGCAGGTCGAAGAAATTTTTTCTTCAATAAAATTTCATTAGTTTATTCACATAAACGCGCAATTTCAGTTGTAGACATAAATTACGCAATAAACAGAAATAACAATTCTGGAATCATTTACATATATATCAATTGGGTCTGGGAAAAAGTTCGTGGTGTTTTTCCCGATAGATGGCATCAATTGCAGAACTCAGAACTCAGAATTCAGGAAACATAGATGATCAGATTGCAGAAACGCTCGTTGGGAAGGTGACACTTCGAGCGTTACTTTGAGTCTATAAACATCGAAATTGGTGCAGTGGTTGAAAAATTGTTTGAAAATGGAGAAAAGTAATGAAAAGTTGCGCTATATTTTGCAATATTATTACGACAAAGGGAAGAACGCTGCACAGGCTTGTGAAAAAATTTGTGCTGTGTACAGTGAAGGTACTTTATCAAAATCTGCTGCGCGGAAATGGTTTTCTCGCTTTCGTGTTGGTAATTTTGATGTGGAAGATGAGTCACGCTCTGGTCGTCCAATCACTGAAAAAGCTGATGAAATTCTTGAAAAAGTCCAGCAAAATAAGCATAACGCCACAAACTTTTTCCCAGACCCAATACATATATATGTATTATTATAAGCACTTATTACCTAAGTTTAAAAAAACTGTTATTCAATCCTTCCATTATCACTTTGAAAATATTCCATCAAATAAAAATAATTATTATCAGTTATTATATAGATTACACTGCACTTGAATCTTGTTGCTTGTTTTTTAATCCTAAAATGATATGCCTAATGCCAGGTATCCAAGGACTGCATAGGCTAGCATGCTGCATCATCAGCGACAGATGTATTTGATCAGCTTTTTCAACATTCCCTTCTTGTAGCGCTATAAGAAATATTTTCTATTATCTCTTTGGATGATTAAAAAGTATCGCACCATGATTTCTATATAAAAACCATCTAAAACCAACCTTTCGACAAGTCTAAAATATTTTTACATATAACATCACTTAATTTATCTTCTAGCCATGATGCTTTCAATATGTCTAATCTTTTCTTTACTTCTTCCACTTTCGTTTTACTTATATGCTCATCGATCACAGTCTCTAAACTTTGTAAGATGTCGTTCAATGCCTGTTCTTTATCGATCTTTAATGCATCTGTGTCATTTGTCACATCAACATTGGAAGGAGGTATCGATGGAGTACGCGACCCTGTTATCAAATCAATGGAAGATTGTGGCGGCGGTGGCATAGTCATCGATGGACTCAATACCGAGGATTCTTTATTGGAAGCTTGCGTAGAAGATAATGGAAATGCTACCCTTTTGTTTAATACTCGTTTAGTGGGCGTAGCTGTAGAACTTTGTGTGCCGGTATATGCCCAGTTCGGAGGATCGTTCCATCCTGGATCATGACCAGGTAATAAAGACTTTTGCAAAGAGAGATTTTTACCTGGAACATGAAAGTATTATATATATTTGTTCCTGAGATCGTTCGAATCATTAAAATCAATTACTTTTTTATGCGTACATTCATAATGAAACAATCCCTAAATCATTTTATCCATTTCCACAGAAATGTTCATTAAACTTAAAGAGAACAAAGTAGTATGATAAAATATTTAAATTACTTGTCTCGTTTTCGTTCATTCTTCAAGTATAACCTTCTGGAACTACAAAAACTATAGATGGAGACAAACACGATGAAAATTACAATTTACGTTTAATTACGCATTTGTTTACATGACATAATGCAAATGCACAACACATCTGTTCAATATAAGTTGTCACTAAATCTGCTGATCCTGTGACCAAAATCTAGTTACATATTACATAGCGCGTTCTTATTGCGCAGAAGCGCGGGAATATGTCAACCTGTTTGAATTGAAAATTCTACTTGTACATAATAAATTTATTTTTATATATATCGCATAAACTTTCAACTCGATGACTTTATACTTGACAAAGAACGATACAATTTAAACAAAATTACTGTGACATTATCGACATAAATTGTAAATTCTAATTTTTCGTATCTCTCTATTGATATTTTTCAAACGCTTGAATCCCGTACTCGAATCAATTGTATACCAAGCAAATATAGCTGAAACTATCCAGCAGAGATTATAAATCTTGAATAATAAACTACCTAATAAATTATGTACTATTACCTAACGTGACCGCGCAATTATCGACAAATTTAACGCATGAACGTAGTATAAAGTAAGGCAGTTTATGAATCTGGTTAGTTGTGATTTTATTTCAGTGAAAACTTGCGAACATGAAGTTACTTCGACCCTCTAATGTCTATGAAGAGTCGTGGTATTTGCTTTGTTTCATAAAACTTTTAGGTAAGGATTATTGTCACTATAATATATACTTTCACTTTCGAGATTGCGATCACTAATGCTTTGACATAGTACGTATATCGGTTAAATTGCGCATTATTTTTTTGAGCATTTCGAATTTGTTTTCATAACTTTTTTTCTCGTAAGTACGTGAATCTTAAAGATATTTTATACATACAATTAAGTTATGAATGATTATTTTAACTTTTTAACCCTTAGGGTCTGCGCATAAAAGAGCGCCTCGAGAGAGCCGCGGATCGTCGCGGAACGGAAAACGACGATTTTGGGGAGCAGAGCGGCAAAATTTCTCGAGCGGATCGACAGCTCCACAGCAGGGAGCAGGGCTAAATAAAGACAGAGCCCTGCTACCTGCTGTGGAGGCGACGACCCGCTTGAGATTTATTGCCGAACTGCTCCCCAAAATCGTCGTTTTCCTTTCCGCGACGATCCACGGCCTTCCTGAGGGGCTCTGTTATGCGCAGACCTTTACACCGATACATCGAGCCGAGATCAGATTACATACTAAGTTGGAGGAGAATATTCTTGGTCGCATCTATCGTATAGAAATTAAGACGTCTTTGTGCTACCTGGGTATATTAAATTTAACATGCTAACTTCGAATTTTTACTTTTCCTAGGATTATACCCCATGAAATTTCACAGATCTCGGTACGTGAACCAATTATGTGGAATTATAGTGTTACTACCCTATTACTGCCTTTTTAGCGTTACGTACGATTACACAAATCACGTAATGCAATCTATGATGGTGATCTCGACGGTAACTAATATTCGAAAAGGCAGACGCTATATGAACATCATTTTGTTACCGATAATAGTGATATCAACTACACGGCAATGCGACAAAACAAGACAAGTATTCGAAGATATACGCAGCGTCGATAACAATGTGAAATTTCTGAACATTGACATCGACTATAAACAATGCATGAAAACTGATATCGTTCAAATCACGACCGTAATATTTGTCACGATAATTTTCAATTTAATGGATTACTATGGGTTTCTCGATAAAAATAGCAATTACATGTACGTTCTCATGTGGACCGTCGATCGAATACCCGATTTTGTTAACTCGATCGTAATGTGCACGTTCGCTGTACTAATAAACAAAATTAAATATCGATTTACAAAAATCAACAAGGTCCTTGATGATATCGCCGAAGGGAAAACTTTCATTTCTGTTACCGAGTCGTCTAACGTGAATAACGGTAGGCTTCAAATTTCATGAAATACAAAATATATGAGCAATTTTTCCTTGAAAAATTAAAAGGATTATTAACCTTCAGTTACTCGCACTCCATTTTTTACATAACAGTTTTTACTAAATTGTATTGTAGGGCAAGAGGTTAAGGAAAACGCGTGAATTTCCATTATACAATTCAATATTTCGATTAATTGAACTATATTAATTAACTCAAAATTTAGATTTCAGGTTGATGTTGTCAAAAGTGCTCGTTCTGAAACTGTGCAAAGCGTTGTCGTTATTAAACGACGCATACGGATTCCAATTTAAAGTTTTAACATTGTTGTACATTTGGTACCTATGCTTGCACATGTGTGTCGTCTACACATTATGCGATAAGGGCGTACAAGCAATAGATACAATATTGAGTGCACTATGGGGTTCTTTAGATATAATAAAATTGATTTACATAATCCACTTATACCGTATATTATTGATACAGGTAGTTCAAAAAATTTTATTATCCTCAATTGCTTAATCGTTGGAAGCATGTAATTCATTTACTCAATATTATCGTATTTTATGTTTACAGTATACATAAACAAATACGAATTACAAGCGTCTCAAGATCGGTACTAATGAATCTAATTGGTAGTACAATTGCCACCTGAATATTTTAAATAATGCGCTGATATATGTACCAACCAATTGGCTGGAAAGTTTCAACGAACATGCTTTCTCTACGAAGAGCCCGAATTCTGCGAAATGTTTTCGTTTACGAATATGTTTTCGTTATTTGGTCGGGTCTCGAGTTTTTCTTCATTAATAAATGTACGATTGATGGGAAACAATGGTGTTTTCGTTTCATTATTCCTTTTAACATGGTCTAATTTTTCTCATGACGTGTCTCGTCAGCGTGCATGGGGCGCATGCGCAATGCCACCTTACGTGGCATCGGCAACAATCACTATTGCAGCGAAATACATTTTCTTCATTTTACTGTAAACAGTTGTGGAAATATTAACTTTTGTTATGGTTCAAATACGTACAATGACACAACGTGAGTACTCAATATTTTCCGTGTGTTACGTGAATTTCGAGTTTCCATGGCCCGTTCGTTAACGTAATTCCTTCTGCAAAATGGCTTATTACCTTTTTATCATTCGAAAGCAACAGAAGATTTTCATAATTAGTTATTGAGCAATAATAGTGCTTTCGAATCACCAACACACACGCATTTTATGTACAATCAGCGTTTACAACTTACGGAGATTATGCAGATGGTTTTGTATAGGTTATCTTACGTCTGTCAATGTGTAGCATATTTTGAACGTTTGCTACTAATTTATACATTTTAGAATATGCCAACGAATATATTGTTTATATTTTCAAGTGTTTTACATTCGTACGCTAAACAAACCTGTCTCATTTTCTGGATACGTTGTTTCAGAGAATAATGACTGTCTCATGCTTACTTTGTACAATCTGTTCACATTGCATGAAGCATCGCATATTCGTATGATTTTATAAACACATCGAACATTAGGAACAATTTCTTTCCTAAACCTGTATATTTCAGCATCATCGTTTCATTGATCTAATACAATGGAAGAGCTCATTGGAAAATTGATATTCTAAAGTGAGAGAAAGTACATATCTCCAAGTCTTCGTGTATACATATGATAAAGTGTTTTAATGTTTGTGATCACATAAGTGTCGAGATAAATATCAAATCAAAGTTGTCATTTCAACTAATTTCCTATTAAAATCTTTTACTATCAATAGAAAACACATCATAAAATACTATACCCCTATTATATGACCCCTATTTAGTTAAAGTTTTCGCATTCATGAAATATATCAATTTTATGTAAATGTAATATATCATCTTTCAGGAAATACTCAATTTGAACCATCGACAAACAATCCACACATCATGCCATCGTCAACCGGTCAGAACAATATAGTTAATCAAATTTCTAACATGTCTCTGGGTGATCAACAAAGACCACCATCTGCAGTAATTGATCTTTGATTGAATAATGGTAATAACATTAATATTATTCAATATTGATACCACTTAATATATTGCAGAATTTTCCTCTACCACCTTTACCTGGAAAAAGTACTCCACCATTGATCCCACCGCCAATGTCTACGCCTTCAAATATCAATAGATTTAACAATGTCCAAGATGCATTGCCTGGAGCTGGTCAGTATACATAACCTGTATAATCTAAATAATAAATAATGTTTGTACTATGTATATTTAATCGCAGTAGGGCCTATTGGACAAACTGATCCTGGTGGAAATCCTATGTCGCCAATTTCTGGACAAGATTTACAGCAAAAGGCGATTTCAAAGAACCCTTCCACATTTCAGTCTGGTTTCCCTTTCTCTGGGCATCCTATGGACTCTAATCTAGGACAATATTATCCTGGCCAAAATGCATTACCAGAACAAGGATTTAACGCAGGATTAACCAATCAAAGCGGCCAAAGAAACATTGTTGACCCATCTCCTGGACAACCAAGTTTCTCTAGACCACCGCCAACGGGACAAAAATCAACTCCACCTTTACCAGTCCAACCGAATTTGTCTAATTTACCGATGCAGGGACAACCAAGCCTCTCCAATTCACCTTTACCAAGACAACAAAATCTTTCTAACCCGGCGATGCCATTTCAACCACATTTATCCGGGCCTCCGTTACCAGGCCAACAGAGTCAAAATAATGCAACTCCGTACGGAGTACATGGGCAACAGAATTTACCTGGACCACCGCCACCGCTATCCAAACAGAATTTATCAGCGATGTCAAATTTGCCTGCTCCTCCTGGACCTCCTTTACCAGGACAACAGTACCCGCCAATGCAAGGTCAGCAAAGACAAAAGGCCAAGTTCATCACTGCCTTAACGAAGCCTGGTTAGCACTTAACCATTGGCAGCGATGAACTTGGCACTTTGGGACTGTGGCGGTTCTCTACGGCAGCTTGTACAATGTGATTTACGGAAGAAAATACGTTTACTCTAGGCTTTGTCACGTTGCCGTTTCTCGCCGCTTCGATAAACGGGAAAACGGCCAACTCCGGGGTTTTACAGGTACCGAGACCGGGCCGCGCGCGGCCGTGCAAGCGCGGTCTACCCGGGACCATGGCGATTCTTGCTGGACGAACGATCGAGCGCCAGGTACCAAAAAGTACCACGCGAAACGCGTTGAAATGCTCATGCTCGGTAAAGCCAGCCTCCTCGGAACGCGAACTACGAACGATGGATATCCCTCCCCTGCAGCCGATCACATCACCCACGCCAGAACCGTACTTCAGGCGGGGTGAGGCGGCGACGGGGACCGCGAAATGTCGAGATGTTCGTCAAGGATTCCTGTCCCGTGTCGACGCCTCCGGGTGGTTTACCCGTGTGTCGTGGTTCCAAATATCGTTCGCCCGTGCATGGGACCTTTCCTCGTTGGCCAGTTCTTTTCGGTGGATCGATCTCGCGAAGTGGAGCGCTTCCTGAGGTAATTTCAGAAGGTCGGTGGTGCCGATAGCGTGGCCCTGACGCGTCCCTGAAACTGTCCATTCTCTGTCTATAATCGATACGAAAGAATTTCCTCGGGGAGCGCTCTCAAATCCTGCGGACGGCCGTCTGAACCGCTAGAGCAAAATTTGCAACGTCACAGCTTACATTTACATCATTAAATATGCCGGTATCTAATCAATTGCTAAACATTTAGGTATTGTACGAGGTGTTATACCAATTTCATATCCATAAAATTTCAAAAATTATAGGGATGGAAATATTCGAAGTCGGAAAGAATTTTCCGCAGTGCTTGCAGCTGCTATTTCTGCGATTGATTTGCCAGAGGGCGGTCCGGTCCTTTCGATTTTTAAGTTAGAGATTCCTCTCTAATCTGGAAAGGACGTAGCCGTTTTGCCACGTTACAGCCTCCAATGTCTAACCAATAAGCTATGCCCCCGTTTCCGATGTCGCGTCAACAAAACATTGCTCCGCCACCAATGCAGGGCCAACAATACATGACCTCACTTCCGCTTCCAGGTCAACAAAATTTCAATAGACAACCATACATGGGACAACCAAATTTACCGGAGCCACAAGCTCAACCTCCGTTACCAGGTCAACCTATAGGGCAAATGATGAATGCTGCTTCGAATTTACCACCATCAAATCAGAGACAGTACACCTCTGCTCCTCCTATGCAGGGGCAAACTATGGGAGCTCCGTTAGGACCGAATCGTTTCACACCCGGTGCAATGGCCGGTTACCAACCTGTTGGATACCAAGGCTATAATAATGTATGTTTGTAATAGCTGAATCTCCTATGCTTTATTATATTGAGTGATTTCTTTAATTGCAGGATATGTACAATGCTCAAAGAGTTTCGTATCACGGGGGTACACCTGGTCCAGGCGTAGGATATCAGCAAGGAGATGCTCAGACGCAACAAGTGAAACGTTTGGATCCTGACCACATGCCAAGCCCGGTAAGACAATGGCTTTTACGAGCATTAAAGTTGCTCAATCTCTCTTTCATTAGATAGTTTGTACTAATTTGAAATGTTTATTTACGAAGATTCAAGTGATAGAAGACGATCAACATGTGAAAGGTGGTGTGTTTGTAACAAATCAAAGTGGATTGGTTCCACCATTAGTAACTACCAAGTTTGTAACGCAGGATCAGGGAAATGCATCTCCTAGATATATTAGATCCACAATGTACACTGTTCCTACCACTGCAGATATTTTAAAACAAGTACCTATTCTGTCTATTAATTATTATGCGATACATATGTTGGTATCATTTTGAGATGTTCATTTAATGAGTTTGATTTGCAGACAAATGTTCCGTTCGCTCTAATAATAAGTCCAATGGCTCGTATAGAGGAAGGAGAGTACGAACCGCCTATTGTAGATATGGGAGAGATGGGTCCAGTTCGCTGCGTCCGATGCAAAGCGTACATGAGTCCGTTTATGCAATTTATTGATGCCGGCAGAAGATTTCAATGCATGTTTTGTAAAGCAACCACTGGAGGTATCTATCTTGTCTTTTCTGTAGAACTTTTTACGTCCTAGTCTAGTCTGATTCTAATATCTATTTTATATTCTAGTTCCAGAAGAATATTTCCAACATTTGGATCATACCGGCCAACGCATGGATCGTTATGAAAGACCAGAATTAATGTTGGGAACGTACGAGTATCTTGCTACGAAAGAGTACTGCAAAGTAAGTGAATTAATACAACGATTGCGTAAGATTTGATTAAACAATTTGTGTGTTCCCCTTTCTCGTAGAACGATACTTTCCCTAAACCACCAGCTATTGTGTTCGTGATCGATGTGTCTTACAACACAGTGAAGTCTGGCTTAGTCAATTTACTCTGTGCAAAAATGAAATCAATCCTGCGGAATCTGCCCGTTGACGTTGGTCAATCGAAGTCGAACATGAAAGTAGGATTTATAACGTACAATAACACGGTACATTTTTACAATGTAAACTCATGCCTTGCCCAACCACAAATGATGGTTGTGGGAGACGTACAAGATGTGTTTATGCCTCTTCTTGACGGGTTCCTGTGCGATGTTGAAGAGAGCGAAGCCGTTATCGACAGTCTAATGACGCAGATACCAGCCATGTTCGCGGACACACGCGAAACGGAAATTATTCTTGCACCTGCAATACAAGCTGGACTCGAAGCATTAAAGGTATTTTATCGGTATTTTTATGTCGTTTTTACGGCTGAAGACGGACAGATGGACTAGTTATTAGCGACGACTATAACAGTGCTTAGATTTCATCTCATATGTATATATTGTAGATTTCGTTAAGTGCTTTGGGGATTCTAAAAATTGAAATATCTTGATTTTACATTTAAGGCTTCGGACCGTGTTGGCAAATTACTGGTTTTCCACTCCTCCTTACCGATCGCCGAAGCTCCTGGCAAATTGAAGAATCGCGACGATCGTAAAGTGCTTGGAACGGAGAAAGAAAAAACGGTATTAGGTAAATCGTTTATTCATACATTATTCGTACATTACGTTCCCGCGAGTACAAACAGTATCTAGAAAATATTTTTCTCTTTTCAGCACCGCAGAATAACGTTTATAATAACCTAGGGCAAGACTGTGAAGGTGCAGGATGTTCTGTAGATCTGTTTGTTTTTAATAATTCGTACGTGGACATTGCAACGATAAGTCAGGTTGCCAGATTAACCGGTGGAGAAGTTTACAAATACACCTACTTCCAGGTATTATATACATTCGTGTACAATTATATGTTATTTAGCACTTAAGAGTATGAACGACCGATAACTTTTAATTTTCTTAGGCCGACATAGATGGAGATCGTCTAATCGCGGACGTCATTAACAACATCAGTAGACCAATCGCATTTAATGCTACCATGCGTGTCCGCACGTCTACTGGTGTTCGAGCAACTGATTTCTTTGGACATTTCTTTATGTCGAACACCACAGAGATGGAATTAGCCAGTATAGATTGCAATAAGGTACCATCACTTCTAGTTGTTCGGTAAACAAAGAAGAAGACAAAAAGAAACTGTTAACATTTTCATTCAATATTTTAGGCAATTGCTGTAGAAGTGAAGCACGATGACAAATTAACGGAAGACGAGGGTGTATATATTCAAGCGGCTTTGTTGTATACTTCTTGCAGTGGAATCAGAAGATTGCGTATCATTAACCTTAGTTTAAAGACATCGTCTGAATTAGCAGAATTATACCGTGTGTGTGACCAAGACGCCATTATAAATTTCTTCGCCAAGCAAAGTAAGACGAATTACAACTATTTACCTGCACAGGTATTTCGGACCATCGAAATTCAAATGTATTTTTGTACAGGTGTTTTCAAATTAATCGACTCGTCTCCAAAAACTGTAAAGGATAATTTGATCGCGAAAAGTTCGTGCATGTTAGCTGCATACCGGAAACACTGTGCCTCCCCATCGAGTGCTGGTCAATTAATATTACCGGAGTGCATGAAATTACTCCCACTTTATACAAACGCATTATTAAGGACCGATGCGTTAGCTGGTGGTAATATATTTGTTTTATCCAATATATTCGCTATCCAACGATTGTGTGTATTACATATTTAATAACTGAAATGTTTCCAGGTGCTGACATGACTATTGACGACAGATCTTTTGTTATGCAAGCTGTTGCTACGATGCCTATCTCAATATCGGTAGCGTACATTTATCCGAGGTTATTTTCCTTACACAACGTTGATCCTCAAGACACGGAATTACCGCAAATGCTACGCTGTTCTATTAACAAATTCTCCGAGGACGGCGCGTATTTACTTGGTAAGTAATGCTGTTCACTATTTTTTGTATGTAAGCAATACTGTTCTCTATTTTCTGTATTTTTATCCCTGAGAAAGCTACAGAAAAATATGTTATGTGTTCTTTTCGTCTCCATAGAAAACAGTATCCATATGTTCTTATGGCTGGGCCTTGGACTCTCTCCACAGTGGGTACAGGCAGTGTTCGGAGTTCCATCGGTGGTCCAAGTTGACACAGATCGTACTTCACTGCCAATATTAGATACTCCATTAAATAAACGAATAACAGATATTATCGATCGTATGCGCATGGAGAGGCATCGTTGCATGAGGGTAAGTAATTAGAAAAACGGAGTTCTAAATCACTTTGTAGCATGCAAAGTAGTCTTTGAATATTTAACGATACATATAATCGATCGTAACGTTTCAGTTAACTATAGTGAGGCAGCGGGAGAAACTTGAAATGGTGTTACGTCATTTCTTGATCGAAGATAGAGGAAACGACGGAGGTCCAAGTTACGTTGACTTCCTTTGCCATATGCACAAAGAAATCAGAACACTACTTAGCCAATAAAATAAATCTCAAACGAATCAGTTATATTGTGTTGGAAAATACCTAGTTTGCTACATGTCTATGGCTGATCGGTCACGTTATGTCATGAATCGGATTAGATTATTAAACCGAGTTTATCGAGAACTCTAATGGGGGAAAAAAACATGGATCGTGCACGTGATTGACGCGCACATTTGAAAGAAAGATGGATGGATAATGTGAAATAAAACTAACGTACATTTATAACTTAATACCTATCGGAAAAAGGCGATGAACATTAAGAGATAACCAATCATTCCGAGATTTATAATGAATCGGGGCATGCGAAAGGGAAACATCCAGTTGCACTCACTCATAACACAGTGATTTATACACGAATAATTGTAAAAGTAAAAATTGTATTATTAATTGTTATTTTAACTAGCTCATTAATGTTATATTATTATACTAAATTAAATAATAAAAGAAAAACTGTATTAAATCATTATAAATTTATATATGAAAAAGTATATCTTGTGTTAATTTTAAATAGTACTTCCGCAATTTTTATGCAATGCGTTAACGTTATTTTAAATACAACAACCTGTTCACACGCGTGAAACAGTTGTTTAAAAGAATTATTTTCAACTTATACTCGTTTAAGTATCACTAACAAATATAGTACATTTATGATTGAACGACTAATAAGTTTCTTATATATACGCATTCGTACTACACTAGATTGTTTTTCATTATTTATGTAAGAAAGGAAATAAAGTATGTTATCAGCAATGAAAAATGAAAATTGCGTTTAAATGTTTGTTTGTTCACTGATTTTCAAAGTAGTACATATTAAGCTTAAAAACATAAAAATTTATAATATTAAGATTTTATTTGAGGAACCGTCCCAAAAAAGTTCGAATCGTATAGTCTAATTATAAAAAAGTTATCCGAATATTTGTGGGAGTATTGCATGTACCACTACAACCGTACAACCACATTGCGGCGGTGCGGGGCGCGAGGTGCGAGGTGCGGCGCAGTGCGGCGTGCAACGCAACTGAACGCAACGTGCAACAACGTGCGCTTTGTATACACGTGTAACAACGAACAGTAGTTACTAATATTCAGTAATTAATGCTGAATTATAAATAAAACAATTTCATTGAACTCGATTTAATTTAATATACCTATGTAAGTACGCACAAGTCGAAAACATTTAGTGAACTGCTGAAATAATCTTCAGGTTAGTTGTAATCTTTTATGGGTTATGTTGATCTATTCATGTCAACAATGTACCCGTAATTAGTACATTTTACAGGTTTTGCACTCGAAATTCGCCCTTTTGCAAATCAATTTCACCCTATTTCAAATGAAGAATTAAACATATTAGGATAAGTAGAAAATAAATTTCTATTTCACTCCAGTTTGTTGCAATTCAGGTAGAACATTTTTATTTTGCATAAAGATCCGCTGTCTAGTAATTACCAATTCATTAACTTTCAATTGTATGAAAACTGTGTGATTAATAAATAAACATATAATTTAATCTGTACAAATAAATAATTAATTTTAAATATTCCTAATGGGTGAAATTGAGTTGTGAAAGGTTGAAATTGATTTACGAAAGGGTGATTTTGGCTACTTTTAAAGAAGTAGAGAGAAGAACGATCTTGTTTTTACACATTATATCATCACGTATTTTCACTTTTTCACAGGTGTTGCAAAATGGCAACAGAAAATGCAAAACGAAATGTGCATGCCAATACTGAATCTGAATGTAATGAGGATAATATTTCTAACGATGATAAGTCTAAATCGAAAAAAGAGAAGAGAGGAATGTATGAGAAACCCTTGACAAATGGTAACCGTAAATATGGTACGACCGGTGAGAAGAGAAAACATGAAATAAATAAAAATTCAGAGCAAACGGAGAAACCTAATTGGATGGAATTTAAGAAGCAGAAGAAAGAATTAAAGCAGAAGTATAAAGCAAAGAAACTGAACGATATCTATGAAATTACAATTAGAGCTAAAAAGATTGGAGAGAAGTTGCGTAGATCAGATTGCAAAGCGTTGGAACGTAAAAAGTTGACATTACAAATCCACGACTTGCTGAAGTCTCATTATAATAAAGTAATGCTCACGCACGATTTGTCTCGTATTATTCAATGGATGATCAAATACAGCGATCAGAAGATCCAAAGAGAAATTTATGCCGAATTAAAACCTTCCATCCTAGAAATGATTTCATCGAAGTATGCAAAGAACTGTGTGAAAAGTATATTGAAGTACGGACCATTCGACTTGAAACACGAGGTCATTTCTACTTGTTACGGTAACGTTGTGAGATTCATGAGTCACTCGGTATCTGCGCCCTTGGTAGAACTTATGTACACAAAGTATATAAAGAATGCGGAGAAGAGATATTTCAAACAGGAATTTTATGGTGATATGTACAAACAAGCTAAAGACAATGAAATTAAATCTTTATCCGATGTGTACAAGTCTGCGGAAAATATGAAATCGGCAACGTTAACTGCTGTAAAAGGAAATCTAGCGAGGATATTGAACAAAAAGTTTTTGCACTATACGCTTGTACAGGCCATCCTTCTAGAATACTTACACGAGTGTTCAACCGAAGACAGATCGGAAATAATAGTCGCGTTGAAAGATTCTGTAGTAGAATTATCTCAGACCAAACCTGGTTCACAAATTGTTGTACTGTGCATATGGCATGGCACTAACAAAGACAGGAAGTTGATTATGAAAGGTCTTAAGGAAAATGTAAAGACTGTCTCTATGTCCGAACACGGATATTTAATATTACTAGCTCTGCTCGATACAGTAGACGATACTGTACTTGTAAAGAAGATTATACTATCGGAAATTCAGAAAGATCTGACAGACATAACACAAAACGAACACGGAAAGCATGTGATTTTGTATTTAGTAGCCAGAAGAAGTCCTCGTTACTTTCATCCTAGTATAATCTCGTATTTGGAGCAAGGAGATCAAAACGAAGCAAGTAAAAAGTTGCCGGATGTTCGAGAGAAAGAGCTTTGTGTTAGCGTTTCTGATTCGCTACTCGACGCTGTAACAAAAGACGTTGCGACATGGTTGTCTAACAGTTCTATGGCAATGGTAACGTTAGCAGTTCTAAATGCAGGTGTTGGAGAAAAATTGAAGCAAGCTTTCGAGTCCATCGCTAAATACATTACAGACCCTGATACAAAAATTAAAGAAGGGGACACTGAACATAAGGCTGTCGAACATTCAGGTTTGCATATGATGTTGAAGAAACTTATACAAAATGATACAAAATTACGAGAAAAGAACGAAGCTACTTTTGGAGAAGTATTAGTTAACCATCTAGAAACAAATGTCATAGAGGAATGGATAGAATTCAATAGAGGTTGCTTCCTGTTAGTATTCTTATTAGAAAACGAAATAGAATTAACAGTGGATGCTTTACGTTCTAAATTGAATCCGATAAAGACAGCTCTGAAATCGAAAACGAGTCCAGGAGCGAAAATTTTATTTAAAAAGTTGAATTAAACGTTTACTGTAAGAATCGTGAATTGTACAAGACGCTTGTTTTAGAAGCAGTTATAAAAATGTGAGAAATATAAATCATTTGCTGCAGTTTTATTGGCGATATAAATACTTATAATTTATTCAGTCAAATTCCACAATCGTTCGGATTTAGCATTCAATTTTTTCATTTGTGAAATGATAATTAGAATTTCTATCTGTATATTGCATATTACTTACCTACAAGTATGCAAAAAACTTGAAAAAGAAAAACGTGTTCTACATAGAAGTTTTATCGATTCAGATAGGTTTTTATAACGTTATTAAAGGTGAAAATGCTCATGAACTTCGTAATCTGTGTAATATATTATTCGTACAGAACTTATAGGACGACAAATATATTTATAAATATACATTTTCCTATCTTTTTACAATCGTGTGTAAAAACATAGGAAACCATAAAAAATATCAGTACTAAAGTTAGATTCAATCCTGCTGCGATTCTTAATTGAACTGTAAATGTAAAATATTTTCCGGAAAGGAGAGAGCATCTGAGAAATAATTGCACGACCATAATAATGTTAAATATACGAAAATGTGTGAATAAGTTGAGGAAAATCTAAAGAACACAGCAGGGTTAAATTATGCACTATTAAAAACGATTGTTATTGTTATACATACGAGCCACGATTATAATGAAGTACCATTAAACGAACTTTTGCAAATATTACGCCTTTTTTTATCGCCAATATTTTGCAGTTATTTAAATCGAAGTCGTAAATTGCCAACAACATCTAGATTAGATAGTACTTCAAATTTCATTTAATTCTCACAGCTTAAATGTTTGCTTGATATTCATAAGCCTGGTTAAAATCTCCGGTTCATTATCTTTCGCTAATTGGGGCAGAAACTCTTTGAGTACTGCGATCGTTTTATGAAAATGTTCAATATTTTTAGTGTCGCGCAACTTTGTACCAAGGGATAAAGCTATATCCAAAGATTCACTCCTAATCCTAGTGTACGAAATACCTGTAAAAAAGAACATTTATTTTATTCACATGTTCCGCTACGTAGAAGATAATCCTTATCACACCACTTACCTATACTGTATCCTAGTATTTTATTCAACTTATCGCAAATCTCGTGCAACATTTCTTTATCTTTCATTGATAATTCCGCGCTGTCCAATTTGAGCAAGGCAAGTTTATTCACAAATAACGTAAGCGATGTCAACATTGACACCTGTATAATTGTCGATTGCGCGGGAAATACTTTTTCAAAACGGGTTACGATTTCTATGCAATATTTGTCTAGACAGATAGAAATTAAATGTAGAAAAATAGAAAGTTCGTGTATCAAGAGTCCAATCAACGTGTTTACCTTGAGTTTCCTTGCAAGTCGGCCATGCTTTTCCAAGTGCTCCGTAAACAGTTTCGTGTAACTTCAGAATATCCTCGTTTCTTTTTGTCCTTTCATCAGAGAGCAGAGTTTCGTTGTCGCTTTTATTCTGCACCTGTGGCCGACAATGTTGAGATTAAAGATAATAAATATTATGCAATATCCATTAAAATGTTTTGTATTTACCGATCTCCAAATTTCTTCAAAAATATCGCTTATCTCTTGGAATTTATCGATATCTAGCTCATGTAAAACAGTACCGAAGGCTTGTAGAGCATGTCGCCGATATACAAAAGCTTCCTTTTTACTTTCTCTGTGCAACGTTTCGACTATAACCGCACACATATCAGGATCTTCTTTGAGAGCTTGCCTGTAATTACAAATACAACAATGAATCGTTATCTCATTAAGGTTATCTTATTTGTCGTTTAAATAGAAAACATGTTTCTAATCCCTACTTGCTGTTACACGACAGCGTAGCCAAAGCGTTCAGCACCCTTTCTTTTCCATCCCAAGTTCTTCCACGTAGACCATCTGTTAAAACCTTTAACAAAGTATTGCGAATAGTGGGATCGAGACGGTTTCCCAATTTCTGAGCTAAAGTATCAACCGCATTGGCAGCTTGTGCTTTTGCAGTCCACGATTGTGACTCAAGAGACGACTGTAAAAGTTCAGTTATTGTTTCCAAGTTTTGCATAATTCCGGCTTCGGTTCCGGGAGTTATCTCGTTCCATAGGTCGGTCCACAAATTGACCATATTTTCATTCTCTGATAAGATAACGATCCATAAATATCGGAAAACATTTACAGATTTAATTGTTAGACCAACTACAAACCTTGCGTCTTCTGCATGTGCATCGCGAAGAAGGTAAGTGGCATAACGATATTCGAATATTTCTTCAGGACATCTTGATTATAATTATTTATAGCCTGCAGTGTTTGTCCAACCGATATTTTGGTTGAGTCATCTGAAATTAATTATGCAATTATTTTCTTCTCTGTAATTCAACAAATACGTGACGTTTTGAGAACTGGTTACTACGTACCTTTTTCTATATACCATGTGTAGAGTGTTTTGAACAATTTGTCGAGACTAGATTCTTTTACCGATACCACTATGTGACCGATAGCAATTGCATTATTCTTTCTTACGATCGAATTACGATCCGACAGACCGTTCAGCAATGCAGACAAAACTTTACCTGTGTAATAAGTATTTATATTACATTAAGTCACCGGAGTGATGATAATGTATTTATGATTTTCTAATTACCGGCGTAAGGTTGCAGTTCCATCTTATGATAAGTACACAAAAGAATTATAAAATGCGAACAAGCTATTTTTGTTCCAAATCCTACGCTAGACTTCATTAAATCTATTACTTTCGATATTAATGCTTTCAAAATCTCCGCGTCAACGTACTGTACACACTAAATCCAAATAAATAAAAAGCATTGTTAATAGTGTAAATATATGTATATATTATACGCGAATGTCTTTCTGTAAAAACAAAAAACTTACTTTTGTTAATGTATCGGTAGCAGAGTGCCCTTTAGCAGCGCTAGCTCTAATACTATCGATAGTCTCTTGTGTTTCCGATGACGATCCATGTCTGATACTCAAGTAGGACAAACTTGGATTCTCTGATTCCCCAATGGAAGATAGAATAGCAGGAATCAAAGTAACCAGAGACGGTTTAAGCAACGGGCCAGCTTTTGTTACTAATTGCGACACTGTGTGTAAAGATACCGATCTTACGGTGTCCAGAACATTAGTTATTCCTACGTCCAACAGTACAGGTAGTATCGCTTGTATAGTTTCTTCTCCTTCTTTACCGTTAGTGGAATCGCAATAACGGATACAGATCTGTATTTGTAATTCGAACAGAGTTATGAAAAACAAGGACAACAGAGAATCTTGATATATTTGAGAATTCCTAATATTTTAACACATTGTTGACCGGCAATTTTACGCAGAGGCTATCTCATATCATCGGCTATTATTTCGTAATTGAATGTGGAAGTAAAACAATCTAAATAAACTTCAATAAACTTTACTTGTACACAATGAATAGACAGCCTACCAGGAGCGCCAGGGACAATCGCAGCGATACTGAAACGCAAAACTTACCTTGCTGAATATTTTAGTCGTGCTCGTAGCTGCTAACCTGGTGCCCTCATGAATGTCATCCATTACGCGAAACAGTTTCTTCCACAAATCAGGCGCGCATTCCGCAACATTGAAACGAACATTCGCTCTTAACAGATCTGCAAGCGCATTGCAACTACTAATACGCACTCTCCATTCGTGATGTATTAAATTATCAGTTATATCTTTCAATATTTCATTATGATACTGTTCGATCTATCAAGGCACGAAAAATTATTGTAAATGGTTTCTTGCACAGATGAGAAAATTGAGAATCATCTAATGACAGGTACTCACAGCCTTGTTTGTCGAAGGAACAATTATGCGCCAGATGTTAGACATACTTTGCTGTATTTTCGGTGTCGGGTCAAACTGATATCTATACAAGCGTGGGATTATGCTCGGTAAATATTTGTTCAATTCTTCGCTGCCCATTTTAGCAATAGCTGCGAATCCAAATGCAGCGCCTTTTTTCGAATTCCACACAGCATTGTGATTCGCCAGATGCATAAAATAATATATTAAATCCGGTTTCTGTAGTTCCGTGGCTAGGGAACAAATTTCTTTGTATGTCGATAAGTTTCCGCTGCGAAACAAATATTTTTAATACAGATATCAATTCAAAGTACAAGGCGCGAAGCTATTATACCTCGTAGGTGATTTTCCCAGTTGACCTTCCTCAAATAATTTTGTATCAGCGGTAACTTGTTTTACAGCCTTACGACCACGTATAAATTGATCTAATATGTTAGAAACCAACACTTCTTTCTCCTCCTTTGAGCTGTTAATATGTATCAGACTGAGTGCTTTCGCTGCAATGTCTTGCACGATATCTGCAATTAGAATAACGTATACTTCAGATAAATTCTTTAATTATTTCCTGAGAATTATAGTTCGGTAGCACTTACTGCTATCATCTGATAGGAAATCTATGAACGCATGATGCAACGATGAAAACCTTTCTTTGATACATTCCTCGTGAATGTTATATTTCAATAGTGCTAGTAGCCAGACGCAGACCGCCTTACAAAAAATGGTAAGAATAAAGAAAATGAGGTAACCATTGCTTTACGTTACAAAATTAGCAAATTAATACCTGTCTCAAGTTAGGATGCGGCTCTCTATGTATTTTAAGCAATTCGTCTACCGTGTGTATCAGCAGTTCCGTACTGGTATTGCTAAGAGGTATTTTATGTTCACTCGGCAGTGTTTCCCAAGCGTTTCGTGTCTGCACGTGTGCTTGTCCCTGAACACAACACACTAAAGCTTCTCCCAAAGTTAAATGAACTTCAACATCTTTCGTCTATAAAGTTTAAAAAGATATGCGTATAATTTCTGTCACTGACCTAACATTTTTATGGCCACGTGAGTGTTATTTAATATCATGTACGTAATTACCTCCTTGACCGTAGTAATTATTTTGGTCACTACATCCGAGGTATACGGAAAATTGTCCCCTAGACACAAGTACCCTAAGGAAATCGCAGCCTTCTCTTTGATCTGTACGAATGAAAAACAGAATGCGTTGTTAGAACAAAATAGTTGTTGGATTTCCTTTAGAAAGTAATCTAGAAACCTTGGTATTCAGTTTCGCGTCAGTCTGTATAGAAAATAGCGTTTCTACAATCGTTTTCTTATTTGGTTCATCGCCAGCATCAGGTAATGGCAAGCTATATGTTTTTCCCAGGATGCCAATACTTTCTATTGCAACCTCCATTAAAAGTCGTGAATTGTCGCGAAGAAGAATGCCTGAAAGAATATTTTTGATATAAAGCTGGAGATGTTTTCATGGATTCGTATATCGATGTCGATGGACGTACATGTGAATTTTACAATATTAGTATACAAATCTATATTGAACGAGTCCATGGAATTTTTACGAGAAAATAATCTCCGTTCCATCATATATGTGAAGGCCAATATTGCTCCGTGCAGTTCCTCGATATTCTTTTTCTGTTTCTTTTCATATTCGTTCGTTACAGTTGTAAGTTGACGCACTTCGGCCCAGAAAGCAGAATCAACTAACGGAGCAGTTATCGCACCATAAATTTGGGCAGCTAATTGCCGTATGTCTGGCTTAGTAGACTTAAGCAAACCCTGAAGCCATTTTTCTTGAGTTTCTTTCTCATACAGTTTTGTTAGATACTGTGGAACAGAACCAACTACTTCTAATAAAGCTTGTAGGGAACATTGATCTGTATTAGATAAAACGTAACGTTTAGTATCGTAAACCATACATCGAATATACTAGTGTCTAACGCATAATCGTAATCGTTACATTTACCTGCAGACGCATGACTAAGAATTAGAATCATGTCGAGATAGTTATTTAATATCTCAGGCTGTTGCCTGTACAGATTTTCCAAGTAACGTGCGATCAATGGTGTACTTTCGCAAGGATGTTGCAACGGTTCGTGGCTCATAACTACATTAGCACTTCTCGCTAAACAAATGCGAAGATAGGAAATTATCTGTAAGAATAAAATTCATTAATTGCGTAAGATACTAGATCAGGCCTAATACACTCATTTATTTCAAATCAATTACCTGTGAGAATACGGTGACGCTGAATGGAAGTACTTTGCTTTCTACATTAATTTTCCCGGTGTTAGAAGTAGGCATTCTGGTCTGCATCTTCGAGTATATGTAAATAACCAATTTTTGAAAATCTGGTAGCACAACTTGACTGTTCTCTTGCGCGTCACTCTCGTTCCTTTGAACACTGCCGTAAAGAATCCTCACGGCTTCCGAACTGATCTCATCTTTGCTATCTCCGGATGACAGTAACAAAAGATAACGAGACGGTACATCATCCGGTGGGAATACATTAGCAGCGTAATGCATGGCCACAAATCTGTAGTAAAAAAAAGAATGTATTAACAAAAATAATTAAAAATATTGCGCAGTATTATATAAATATATTAATATAGATGGTCATAGACACTTGCCTAACATTAGACTCGGGTGATTCGATGTAGGGGGACAATAAATCATTCATCGAAGCTATATTAGTTTCGTTTTCCTTTTTAAGCGCGAATGCAGATGTTACGGCAATTAAAGCGTCGCGCACAGCCCTTTGTAAATCGCCTTCAGTCTTAAACATCATACAAAAAGAGCGTGACATAATGTGAACATATGTATATCAATGCAATTATTACTAATTTACTTACCGATACAAGCGCGTCAAATAAATTCTTTAGCGTATTTAGATTCATTCGAAGCAATCGTGGAACCCTCTGTCCCAACTGTCCAATAATGGTGTATGCCATTATTTTGTGACTGTCTTCAAATTCAGAGATTAATTGCATCATTCCGTTTAGAATGAGACTATCTACGCAAGCCAAGGGTGCAAGACTACACCTTAAAGTGATGCAGAAAATATATAATCACTGTTTATACAAATGATAATTTAAAAACAACATAATTAGAACATATTAAGCTTACTGTTGAACGATATTTAATGTGAACTGCAACGCCATTGATTTCAACTTGGGATTCGTGTTCTTTCCGTAAAGAGAGTCGAAAACTACCTGTAAGTTAAATTATATGTAGTATATTATATATTAGATTGGAGAGGGAAAGTTCTCTGTCGTATTTTCTTTAGAATCTTTACAAGAACATTCCCTCCAACCTAACAGAATTATAAAACATACCTCGATGCATGGCGTTATGATGAAATCAACTTTGGTTATACGACACAGGTAATGCAACAGTTTCAATCGAATTCGGGTACTCGCAGGCAGTCGCTTCATCTCTAGCTTAACTTCTTTCAAAGGGTTAGTACCCAAAAACAGTGTGTACAGCGGAGTAGCTAACTGCTTCGATGACCAGTTCAATGTACTGAATATTTACAAAAATAATTAAAAAAGTATTGAACGCATACTACACTTTAACATTTCTCATGAATTACATCTATACATATACGTGAATAAACTCACTTAACAATTTTCTTCAATTCCAAATCTGCCATGTTAGCAACGTTGAATCTAGTGTCTGCAGCAGCTACTATTAAATGTATAAGGATGTCAGAGTCAGGGAAAAATCCTCCGGCCAAGAATTTTACAATTCCAAGCTTCGTTTGTTCAAGCTGTTCAGCTGTTGGCGGTTTCTCTCCGATTACTCGTTTAAAGGCATATTCGCTTAATCCAGGTGGCACGGGAAACTGTGACCAATCTATTGCTTGACCTGGTTGTTGAGTCTCTGTTTGCCCCACAGATCTAGGATAATCATGTTCTATTAGAGTTTAATTAATTGCTATTAACAAGCTTGGAATGTAAGGATATAATAAATATTCTTACCCATACGGTAATAACAGTACATCGAGCATAAAGTTGATTAACTGTTTCGCTACGTAAGGTTTGTCTTGCAGGCCGAGAAGGGATGCCCGTTTATCTGGATCCATAGGGATATCGATATGACCCAACACCGGCATTATTATCAGTAACAAACTGAAACATTTTTGCAAATACTTTCAATTGCGTAGATCGTTCTAGTTGCGTATACTACTAGCTCGTGGAAAGTAAACTGCGTAGTGACGATGCAAATTACCATTTCCTCTAAGCACAAACAAAATGCAACGGGAGAGATTTGATTGGAAACGCGACAAGCGAGAGCCTACCGTAGCAATAGACTATATAAACAAACCTATCTTGATGAGACAACGGTTTTCCTTCTATAGCGTTCAACACGCTCGGAACTAGGTTGGCTTGTCTTTCCATTTCCATCCTAGGATATCCTAGTTTTATGTATATAATGGTAAAATTCTAAAAACATATAAAAATTGAGTCTCATCTTGTAAAAATGTTAGTAGCACTGAGTACATTTCGAAGATAACATACAATGACAAATGAACTAGCAGCTGGATCTTGATATTGCAATAATAGAGCCTCGACTGGCAGCTGAACTTGCGGTCTACTTTTTATTCTTTTATTTATGTGAACTAATAACTCCATCACTTTTTTCCTGACTCCTTCCTGCGAGCTGGATAGCTTCAGCAAAACTGGAGGCAAAAACTTGCATACTGCTGTTTGCAATTGCTCGTCGGTGTCTGCGGATGCCAATCGGATAAACACTCGTTCCAATAGAACTACAATGGAGAAAATCATACATAAATTAATTCTAATCTAAGAATAATTAGATTAAGAAGAATAATAGAAAAAGTTGATTTAAAGAAATGGATTGAAAACCTTCAAGTTCAGTTTTTGATGTTGAGCGATAAACAGATGAAAAGTAATTGATAAAAGATTAACATCTGCATTATCGAAAAATATAAAAAGCTGATTTAAAGAAATGATATTGATGTTGTGCGATAAACAGACATTATATTAATAATTTATAATAACTGAATTACTATATCACACGATTCAAACAAGTAATTGATAAAAGATTAATTGTTATTATGGAATAAATGATAGGAAAGAGTAACAGTGTCATACGGTATTATTCGATTGACAAATACATGTATGCAGAGAAAATCATACTAAGAGATATGTTGAACCGTAAAATCAATTAAAGAGTAGAAATTTGAATGTGAATTATTGTGAAGAAAACGAAACAATTTAAAGTTGCCTTCTGCAACACGGCATGACAACTGACTTTCTTTCACAAGCATTTATATTTTTGATATTATCGTAATCGTAACCAATTTCGATTTGATTAAATACCTCATAGTATACTTGATACTATTAAGCGTGGTTCGATTCGAAAAAAACATTTCCACATAAAATAATTTTCAGTTTATTCGGGATTACTTACTAAGCTCGTCCGTAGCAGCTGCCATTTTGAAATAATGTGCGCAAGAGAAAGCGAATGACAGTGATTAATAAAGAAATATCACCAGTTTTTAATTCATTGTTTTGCATAAAGCAATTTCGAACTGGAAAATTATTAACGCACTGTAATCCTTTCTATAATTTCACCTGTTTCACCGTGTCAACGATAATGTTCGATTTTCAAGATTTATCTTCGTAACATTGGGAACACTTATTGCATACATAACTAAATATATGTATATATTTAGAATCAAATTCCTCTCGCTTCATTTATTATTAAAATATTATTCAATTGTATTTATATTTTTAATGAAAATATCACAAGGAACCAACATCGATTACACAATCATCAAATTACTGTGTGCATTGGAAAATTATAACCTATTATATTTATATACATATTTAAATATGCACATATATCACGACTCTTGTATATACAAAACTATCGATTAAAAGTAATATAGTATCGCATCATCGTTATTTCATAATAAAAGTAACATTATTTCGTTTTTACTAAGAACTTTCAAGAGTAAAATAACCTATATATTTACATTATTTACTACTTGGAAAAACTCTTTTTTTTCCCTAGATCTCCCTCGTAAAATCAAAACCCGCGTTTGCTTCGGTTTGCTTCAATAAATTTATAAAAACAAAATACGAAGTCACTGTTTTTGAAAACAAAATCTTTGATAAAACACATGAACACACAGCACGTGCAATTAGCATAAATATTGTAAAAAATATAATCCTACTATTTAAAATAATAAAAATAAATGAACTGTTTGCTGTATTGTAATTATTTTAGAATACAAATCTCAGTATAATGCTCTCTAAATTGACCATCTATTATATATCTTCAAAACTATGTCATGAGTAATAAATATATATAAGTAATAAACGACTAATTTCGTCTAATCTTTTGAATCAAACGCGCTTTTCGATGACTCGATGACAATTATTTGAATAAGATAACCGATCGTAAAAATATATTTAAAGAACAGCTACGAAGTTGCCGTGGATGTTTGTCCAATCAACAAGTCTGAATTTGTCATCAACGGCAACCTGTCGTCTGCTTTTAGCTGTTACTTTAAAACTTGAACCATGCTTCTATTTTCGTGACCTCTAAACTTTGTCTGCGTCGAATTAGAGGTCAAATTCGAGGGAAACGAGTTAGTCTTAAGTTTATTACAAAAATAATCCATTGTACAGTGAATCTTATTTAGTATTTGTTTCCGTAGAAATAGGCGCGTTAGAATACCATTTCGCCCAACGTTGTCTCGTTTACACTTTTCTCCTGTTCTTTTGGAATGAGAATATAAGAATTTTTCGTATCGAAAAGTTAGCAGAGTAAATAGTCAGGTATGAAAACAAATGCACGAGATTATACTCAGGAGAAAATTGTAATATTACATGTTTTCTAAGAAGTCGTTGTAACTATTTTATATTTTTGCACTTTTCTCCTGTTCTTTTGAAATGAGACTATAAGAATTTTTCGTATCGAAAAGTTAGCAGAGTAAACAAATGCACGAGATTATGCTCAGGAGAAAATTGTAATATTACATGTTTTCTAAGAAGTCGTTGTAACTATTTATTTTATATTTGCATGCATCAGTTAAACGAGGGAAAAACATTAATTAGAATTTTCTTTGCATTTATTAACCCACTATACGCCTATTACGTACGATGTGCTGTTACAGATCAATCCTTATATTTATATATTCATATTATAACAACCATAATCGCGTTCGAGCAGCTTTGACATACTTATTTGAAATTGTTACATTCTCTCGGACAAGCTTTACAACATTAACGTCATTTTAAACTTTTATGTTTACACGATTGTATTCACGAATCTTTATTTCGTCAAATATAAGTTTTATACGAACATATTCTTTAACATTTTGAAAAAAAAACAAACGCAAGCAACAATAAATAATATTATTGTATTTTCAATGTAACCATATATTGTATTTTTTACATATATATATTTTATGTATATTGAAAGAACAAATAAAGCAGTTTCCTAACAGATTATCTTGTTTTAATGAAACGGGGAACAGTGAATATTAATCACTAACTTAAAAGGAATTACTTAATATTTTTATTATTAAACGTGATTAACGGTTTATCATCTATTCTAAATATAAACGTATATATCTTTGCATCTGTTATAGGAAATGGCCTTTGCTTAAGTAACAAAATAAAAAAAAAAGAAACAACTGTGATAAGAGCTGTGATAATATACAATTAATTTAACGAATTCGCTTCGCTTAGTAACAAGTGGTTTCAGCCGTATGATTACGTTATTTTGAAAATGGGTTCTGTGCTTGCAATAAGTCATTTTTTACGAGATGCGTCAAAGGCACTAATCAAGAAGCTTAGGAGCATTCTTCAGTGTCTTTACAGTTGTCACTACTTACAATGTCTTTGTTATTATGTAAGTTTCAACAGATATATCAATAATTTCCTAATAACTCCCTTACATTTGTATCATTTGTCATGATTGATAAGGGCCTCATTATTCGTTTAATTACCATTCGATAATGCATTGTCTTCGTAATGCTCGATCAATAGAATCATGGCCATTCGGTTAGAAAAAATCATTAACATTCAAGATATTCTCCTTGTATATGTATTAATATATGTACATGCAATTATGTATTCGACAAAGAACAAAAACATATATGTATATATCAGCAAATAATCACACAATGACTTGTTTCATTAAAATTAGTCAGAATCAAGTTGGAACTCAGACATAGAACCGTAGTAATAAATGTACAATTAATACTATATGGTAGGAAGTCTGCTTCTGTCCTTACTATTACAAAGAGGTAATCCAACCATCTAGATGAGAATAGCTCAAGGCTTTGTGCATGTTCATGCAGCAGAACCCTGTAATGTAATACGCATCTCGTACGCTCGCTAACTGCTTTGTGCTGCTAACTTATATTAAAGGGACTTGTGGCCTAAGTATTTATCCATTTACCGCATCTTGCGTGTAAGTACTAGACTCTCGACCAGCAATTTGTCTTACAAGACTAATATGAATTGTCACGCTCACTTTGAAATGTTTCATCAATTTAAAGTTTTGTAATGTATCTTATCTCGTTCCAATATATTCGGTGTGTTCGTTAAAAGAAATTTCTCATTTATTCTTTATTTAGTTTCAAATGTCCTGTGTTGTGTTTTGCTAACAGAATTAATTAGTGTTTTAATATGGTGTATTACAAGAAACATATGTTGTGAAAGTATAAAACTATAAATATTTTATGTACATCTTTGCTACAATTATAAAATGTAGAAGTTAAATATTCTAGATCTAACAGAATATTTGTTTCTTTCGTAGGCAGTGGCTGAGAATATGACAGAGCATATGTCATCGTCGCAAAGCATGGACTCTGAGCAGATAAGAGTCTTAACTTTAAATAATGGAGAACATCTTGATGGGATACTGTATAGATTAAAGAAAGGTACGTAACTATAAATATCTAATAGTAATTTACTCGAAATATCATTTTTCTGCGACGACTGTTTAAACACGAAACGATATCCTACAGGATGGAGAGTGGAATTTCGATTAGGCGCTTCCTTGCTTGGGAAAACACTTGACCTATTTATAAATCATCCTTTGAGCAACACTCAGCCATTCGAGAGACACACGTATTATCCGTTACAATGGTCAAACGAGGCAGCCAGCATATGTTTATCTTTGGCTGGTTCATTCCATTATTATCTCACAGATCCTACGTAAGTATTGTTACGCGTATAATGGTGATATTAACTATTTCAAATATTCTACATTAATATTTCACATTTCAGTTCCGAAGACACAAAACCAATTGCTTCTGGATATCTATTGGTTGACCCAGAACTGAAAGTTGGAGCACCCGGGGAAGCATTGCCGTTAGATTGTATTCAGTGTCAAACTGTTCTGGCTAAATGTTTAGGACCCTTCTCTACGTGGGAAGACAAGCTTTTGGTAGCTCGAAATTCTGGGTATAACCTAATTCACTTCACACCGATTCAGGTAATATTATTTAACTGATATGGAACGTTATATCTGAAAAGTTTTCTGAAAAGTTCTTGAAAGAACTGTTTTATAAAAGTTGCATTCTAAAATTGAGCATTTAACGTGCAACAGCTGAATAATACAATTTGTAACGCAAACTGCATTATTTTCTAGGAATTGGGATACTCTAAATCATCTTACAGCCTTAGCGATCAATTGAAATTAAATCCATCTTTCAATGATGATGATAAAACGATTACATTCGACGATATCGAACAGCTTACAAATAAAATGCGCAACGAATGGAATGTACGTCGTTTAACTTCTAATAAGCAGAATCGTTTCTTTTTCTAACATCATTTAATTACAGATGTTGAGTATATGTGATATTGTATTGAACCACACGGCCAACGAAAGTCCTTTCTTAGTATCTCATCCGGAATGTACATACAATTGTTCGAATAGTCCTCATTTGCGGCCTGCATATATTTTGGATGCTGCATTATTTGAATTGACGGTACAAGTAGCTGCCGGGGAATGGGAGTTCAAGGGTATTCCTTCGGTAGTTGAAACCGAAGAGCATCTAAATGTAAGTCAATCAAATTACATCCGTATTCGTATGCAATAATAATAATTGTGTATATTCATTATTTCTTTCAGTCGATTCGTCATGCGCTTCATACATATTTTCTGCCGCTCGTAAAAATACAAGAATTATACATAGTAGACATCAATGAAACCATTGCTGAATTTCTGAACTTAGCACGAAACCAAATGCCTCAGGACATTACTGAGCCAATATTGGAGGATATACAAGTGATCAAAGACCCGAAATACCGTAGATTGAAGGCAACAATAAATATGCAGCTCGCATTACAAAAATATAATATATACAGGTACATGATCTTGTAACAATAAGAAATCGGACACGATCTTTTGCACTGAATTTGATATATTATGCGATTACAGAGTCGATTGTTTCGACGAGGAAACTCGTTTGAAACGATGCGCAGAGGATTTGAGGAAAAAGTTACAGGAGCTCAACGATGCGATAATTAACGAGGTACAAAACCATTTGAACGCTGCAATCGAGAACACAGTTGCTGGTATCAGATACTTCAGAGTACAACCCGATGGACCAAGACTCAAAGAAATAAGCGAAAGGAACCCTCTTGTCCCTAGGTATTCTTCTTTTAAACAGATTTCTTCTTTCTTGAGTTTTAATTTGTTTCTCTGATTCTACTAAATAATCATTATAATTACCATTCAGATATTTTACTGACTATGGAGCACCTCAAACGTTGGCTGAAAGAGAAGCAACAATGTATTCAGACGTAGGATGTTATTTGATGGTTCATAATGGGTGGGTGATGAATAGCGATCCTTTGAAGAATTTTGCAGATGCCGATTCCAATGTTTATATAAGAAGAGAGCTAATTGCTTGGGGTGATAGCGTGAAATTAAGGTAACGCAAACATTTCTGTTTCTTCCACGAAGAGTTCTCTTATTACTATTTTTTCAATTTTCCAACAATTTTGTATTTCATTTACTCAATTTTCCTATAAATGCATAAAAATCCGCAGCTACTTATTATATTCGAATACATGTATTCAAGGTACGGAGAGAAACCAGAAGATTGCCCATTCTTATGGCAACACATGACTACTTACGTTGAGCAGACAGCTAAAATATTTGATGGTATCCGTTTGGACAATTGCCATTCGACGCCTATTCCGGTTGCAGAGGTACTTGATAAAAAGAAATGGAAGAACGCACAAATTTCTATAATTATTTAACTCATCCTTGAATTTTTCAGTACATGCTTGATGCTGCTCGCCGAGTCCGTCCAGATTTATACGTCGTTGCAGAATTATTTACTAATTCCGATCAAAAAGACAATATATTCGTGAACCGTCTCGGTATCACTTCTCTAATTCGGGGTACGAACGATTAATTTTGGCTAAAAATTTTCATAGATACAGTCAGCGGCAATATTAAGTGGACACTCTTAAAAATCGCATAACTTTTTAAAGATGTTAGACCGACTAGTTCGCTAGAGAATAAGTAAACAAAAATTTATTATTAAGATTGCAATTGGTAGGAATCGTGCAAAATTTAAAAAATGATGTTTTGTCAACTTTTTTATCTGGGTCTGCAACGATAATTTAAAAAATGCTTTTTATAGATTTCGGTAACTTATATGCATACTGAAAATTTCATCGAAATCGGTCAACATTGCAATGAACTACATACATTCAAAGATGAGAGCTTAAGGGTGAAAGTCGCAGATTTTCAGCCTTGCCAGGGCATTTCGCCCTTACGTGATCATCTTTAAACGTTTGTAGCTCATTGCAATGTTGACCGATTTCGATGAAATTTTCAATATGTATATAAGTTACCGAAATCTATAAAATGCATTGTTTAAGTTATCGTTACAGGCTCAGATAAAAAAGTTGATGAAATAATTGCATAAAATTCGCAGTCTAGTAATCAGTTAAGTAGTCAGTTTTAGTGAATTTTCGCGAACGAAATTAATATTGCTATTAAATCTTGAATAATTTTCTGAACAGAGGCGATGTCTGCATGGGACAGCCACGAGGAAGGCCGATTGGTATACAGATACGGAGGTGAACCAGTTGGAGCGTTTATGCAACCACGTAAACGGCCTCTAGTACCGAGCATAGCGCACGCTGTTTTCTTAGATCTAACTCATGACAATCCAAGCCCGGTGGAAAAACGCAGCGTATTTGATTTACTACCAAGTGCCGCGCTTGTATCGATGGCAGCGTGCGCCAGTGGCAGCAGTCATGGATACGATGAATTAGTTCCTCATCATGTAAATTTCTTTATATTTACTCAGTTTTAATCTTCAATTCTAATCAATTAATTCCCACAGATACACGTAGTGGACGAAACAAGACAGTATGCTTCTTGGACTGATCATGAAGATTTGGTAGACGGTATTGGACTTGTAGGACAAAAGACAGGCATAATCGCAGGGAAAAAAGCTTTAAACGACTTACATTATACTCTTGGACAACAGAAATTCTCTCAAGTATGCTGATCTTCCACGGTATCTGTTTTCTACGAGAACTATGAACAATCTAATATTGATGATTGAAATTACAGGTTTTTGTTGATCAAATGGATACTGACGTAGTAGCTGTAACAAGGCATTCTCCGACATCTCATGATAGCGTAGTTCTCGTTGCCTTCACAGCTTTCAAACATCCAGATCCTAATGCTAACGATCTGAGAAGACATGTGAAACCGTTGCGTGTAGAAGGTGTGGTGGAAGAAATTATTTTAGAAGCGTCTTTGTCTCATGTGGGAGTGAAGTAAGAAATTGTCCAACCTTTTCTTTCTATTCGTTAGCGTGTATTTAAATCGTTAGTAACGTCGTATCGATTTTAGGAATGGAACATCGCCTTTCCATTATCCAGAAAAATATACGCGAGACGAAGCGTATATAAACGGTCTGTCCGAATATGTTTTAAGTCTGAAAGAGCATATACAGATCTGTGATTCCGAAGTTTTGGAAAAAGTTGACTCTGGCGATCCTAAGATCACTCAGCTGAATTTTGTCAACTTCCAACCGGGCTCTATCATTGCTATTCGGTAATACACATCTGCGTGTTTCTTCTTAAACTTTTTTCTCGCAAAGATTTCATTATTAATCTATATTTCTAATTTTCAGAGTGTCGCTTCATGTTAACATAAAACCTGCACTTGCGAAACTGCATAATACTATTTCAGTGATAACATCGTCGAAGAGCTCCGATTTACGTGTTATAGCTTCTCGTATGAATTTGGTGGATTTGAACAAGGCATTGTATAGATGCGACCAAGAAGAACGCGATGAAACTTCGAACAGGTTCGGTGTATACGACATCCCTGGATATGGTCCTCTTGTCTACGCAGGATTGCAAGGTTAATTATTTAATATGGGGCTCGAGATGTCCCTTGGAATGGCCTGGTTGACTGGGGTGCTTTCAAGAGAGCTCTCACGAGATTATAGCAAATTTTTTGTCAACTCTTTTTTTTTCATGATTTTTCAAGGTCACCTTCAATTTTTTGAAAATACGCCTATTTGTTAGAGGATTTCAAGGGGAAGTCGGTTAGTATCATAACATAAAAATTCATTCTTTATTTCTTTTTTACTAAAAATTTTCTATGATCATGTGAAAGCTCTTTTGAAACCATGTGATAAAAAAATTTTCTAAAATATGTCGAAAGCCATAGACAAAGTCGAAGACATAGAAAGCTGAAATTTGGTACACAGACAGCAGGTAGCCCAAAAGGGTGCAGAGATATGTTACGATCCCGGAAGTTTTTCAGGATGAATTGCTAAAATTAAATCAGTGGCATAGCTCCAGAAATAAGCCAGCCGTTGATTTGTCAACGGGAATTATGCTAGTTTAGTATATAATTCCCTGATTACAGTAATCAATAAACGTTCTATTTTCAGGCGCCATTTCTTTGTTAGCGGATATTCGGCCAAATAACGATCTCGGTCATCCAATGTGCATTAATCTGAGACAAGGAAATTGGTTAATAGACTACACGTGGCAACGTCTGAAGGAAGACGAAGGAACTAAAGCTCTCGGAGAATGGCTGGAAGATGCTGCCGAGCCATTTAAATTGATACCTCGCTATTTAGTACCTAGTTACTTCGATGTCATAGTTGTAAACGTTTACATGATTCTTCTCGAACAAAGCTACAGCTTAATGTCAAGTTTCGTGCAAGATGGTTCGACTTTCATCAAAATGTTGTCTCTGACTTCGATACAAATGGGAGGCGTAGTAAGATCCTCGCCATTGCCGGATCTGTCGCCTAATTTAGACTCTCCTAAGCCATTAGTGAAACAATACAACGGAGAAACCGAACAAATGTGCATGACGCTGTCTGCTGGCTTGCCACACTTCACTACCGGTTATATGAGAAATTGGGGAAGAGACGCTTTTATCGCTTTGAGAGGATTACTCATTCTAACAGGCAGATACACCGAAGCAAGGTTCATCATCCTTGGTTACGGAGGAACTTTACGACATGGTCTGATTCCTAATTTACTCGACAAAGGAAAGAACGCCAGATACAATTGCCGAGACGCTTTATGGTGGTGGTTATACACGATTCAATGTTACATACAAGAAGTGCCAAATGGTTTAAAGATTTTCACTGATAAAGTCTCGAGATTGTTCCCGACCGATGATTCGCCGGCATTGCCAGCAGGGGAAGCAGACCAACCGCTGCACGACGTTATCCAAGAGGCTTTGTTAACGCACTTCCAAGGTCTTTGCTTCAGGGAAAGGAACGCTGGAAGACAAATTGACGAGCATATGACAGATCGCGGTTTTAATAATCAAATTGGAGTGCATCCGGAGACTGGATTTATATTTGGAGGAAATGACGCGAATTGTGGAACGTGGATGGACAAAATGGGATCTTCCGAGAAGGCCGGTAACAAGGGGAAACCTGCGACACCAAGAGATGGCTCAGCTGTAGAAATAGTGGGGCTCAGCAAGAGTATTTTGAGCTTCCTGGCTGAACTATACAAACAAAACCTTTTCCCGTACGGTAGCGTGCAAAGAAAGAACCGCGATGGTGAGATAAATTTCACTTTATCTTTCATTCTTATTTTCTAACCATGTTATTATTTATATTCTTCATTTTCATTCTCTACTTCTATGTAACGTTTCAGGATCTGTTGTGACATGGAGTTACAAGCAGTGGGCAGACAAGATTTCAATGAACTTCGAAAAATTCTTTTACGTTAACGAAATCAAAACCGAGAATGAATTGCAGCCAGAACTAATCCATCGACGTGGGATATACAAGGATAGTCACGGTGCAACGCAAGCATGGGCTGATTATCAGTTGCGACCTAACTTCCCCGTTGCCATGGTGGTTGTAAGTAAAATGTTTTATTTAAATTTTTCGAACACAAAATCAAAACATTGTCGTTTTAAAAAGGCCCCGGAATTGTTCAACCCGCAACACGCATGGGCAGCGCTGAAGAAAACAGAAGAAATTTTGTTAGGACCACTTGGGATGAAAACATTAGATCCCGCTGATTGGGCGTACAATGGATACTACGATAACTCGAACGACAGTGGAGATACGAAATTAGCCCATGGTTGGAATTACCATCAAGGCCCTGTAATTACTGTTTCATAAATTCTCTGTCTCTCTGAAAAGTATCTCGAAATGAAATTAATACAATAATATTATCATCAACAGGAATGGGTTTGGCCTATGGGATATTTCCTTCGAGCACGACTATACTTTGCTCCATTGGTTGGGGGAAAAGAAGAATTGCTCCGTACGATTGATTCAACTGAAACGATTATTTCTCGACATTATATAGAGGCTTCCACGAATCACTGGAGAGGCCTTCCTGAATTGACTAACAAAGACGGCGAATATTGCAAGGACAGCTGTAGAACCCAAGCTTGGAGTGCTTCTGCTATTTTAGAGGTTCTTTCTTTCTTTCTTTCTTTCTTTCTTTCCCAAGAAACGGTGTTCGTTCTTTATTTTTCTATAATTGAATATTTTTGATTGCAGGTTCTTTACGATTTAGATAAAATAAAACGGGAGTTACGTTCCGAGGAGATCGAACGAACGAATTGATACAATTTTGCGTGTGTTCACCACCGCCAGTTACACGTAGAACATTTGCGACTAGAGGAAGAACGTAGACGTAGAAGTATACAACACGACGACAAGTTGCACCACTCGGATACTGTCGTAGGTACACAACGCACGGAGACACACGCATATGGTATTTCGCACGTAGACAAACCAAGCACGCCGCCGTGCAAATTTATAACCACCAATATCATGTCCGCGAATAATGGTTTGTACTCGATTCAAGAATCCGACGAGAACAGAAGCGTTTCAGACATCAAGCACGAGTACGTTTCTCCTGTTTTACTTGGTAATTTGGATGCAATCGAAACATTATCAAGTACCACAGACCTCTCGACGATATCAGGAGGCGATGGATTGAAAACGGTACAAGTTACTTATGGAAACGAGCCATTGAAATACTCGGCTAAACTATCAACAAAGTTCCTAAACGAATTCATCGATCAAAGTAACATAGTTGAGAACAAAGAGGCTGACGAGAATATGAAATATTTGGCGAAAACGGATCACGTTTACGAAGAAGTTCACGCATTCGAGTGTGACATCATGGATTATTACGAGAAATATAGTCCAACGACCGCGAAGACTTTAATCAATACGCTTTTCCTTCCTCGACAGAAGATTTGCAAACAGTGCGCCAGCTTACAGAATAGTCCAGTATACTCTGATCAATTGGTGTATGGGAAGAAACCACTTTACGCAAAGGAAGTCGAATTGTTTCAACAAAACGACGCTGTATGCTTTAAGTATTGTTCGGAAAATGGTAAACATAACGGTATATTGTTCTCGCAATACGATAATACTCAGCATTGCTTGTTAGTCTATACGTACACGAAAACGAATGCGTCCAGCATATTTTATTTTAATGGGTCGGCCAGAGACACTTTCGATGTGAAAACATCACTAACACCGAATATTCTTCTCATTAACGGCCAAACGAAGGGTGTAGCTAATACAGACTTATTTCACCGTTGCGCGAGTAATTATCATACAAGGATATCTAATAACGGAGTTGCACCAGTATTTCGCGTCGATCACAATAATATTTTGAGCAGTATAAAGCATGTCGGTTACGATACTGATTTACAGAATTGGATGAATTATCGCAACGATGTGTTCCGATCGCATGGTTTCAAACAAGACGATCCGATCGAACACCGGGCAAATAGATCTAGTTTATTGTTGTTGGAACCATTGTTATTGATGCCAGAGTTCACGAGACCCAGAAACGGGCACAGGAAAAATCGCTACGCACAATCGGAACACATGAAAATAGTGAAAATAATTATTGCTTACACCCTTTCGTTCTTCATATTAGCAACAATTACGTTTTACATAGTTTATTTCACTTGAACGTCATGCGATTAGTAGATGGAATGTTTTGTTACTTAAATGATAATTGTTCGTACGAAATGCAAAATCTATTTAATGTTATTGAAAGGAGGAAGAGAGGAGGAAAATGTTTTTGAAATTTTCATTGGAAAAGGGAATTTTACAAAACAATACAAGATTCACTATTACGTCGCATATACAATCATTTTATTAATTATTATTTGTTAATGCTATTTGAAACTAATTATTTGTTCTTGCTTGTGTATAACCATGTAGAATATATATTTATATACTTTGTTAGGAAATTGTATTCCAGCGATTTTATTGAAAACATACCAGTACAAAATTATACAACGAAAAACAAATTGTATTTAAATGAAAACAAATGTCTTCGTTTTTTAAACATATATTCGATATATCTGTTCTTTACAAAGTTTTGGCATTTTGTAAAGCTTGCTATCGAATGCAAATCGAAACGCATGTTTTGGGACTGAAAATGGGTTGTTGAGATTTCTAACTCCTCTGGTTTTTATTACATTAATTATATATTTATTATCAGATGCCGTTAATATTGCAGGTATATTTTGGACATATATTTTCATAACCGTTTTCATATCTGTATGGAATATTTGCAATAAAATTAATATACATAATGTTATTTTGCATAATAGTGGAATCATTATTGAACTCCTTCTTCTTTTAGCTCTTACATTCTTCCTTTCCATTTATTTCATGTGGTATAAAATAAATTAGTTTATTGAACAATGTGTGCACATATAACATATATATATATATATAATGATAAATAAGTTTCACAGTGTTATTAATTAGATAATAGAAATATTTCGCCTATTATTTACAAAACATATTACTATCTCATCGAAGCAAATAAAATTCTACTTACAGTTAGGATATACGGCATTGATTTAGTATAAATATAAACTTTTCTCCATTTGTTGAAACTTTAAAATAGCAACTCAACGTTTAACCTTCGTAACACAGATAAATCCCTGTTTCCATTGTAATCATGCAAATTATACAATCAAGCAGATACTTTTTTACTTCAACTATACGAGATAAGAATTATAAGTACCCACTTATATGTATACGTATAATTACTCAATGACACGATAAACTACACCTGCTGCAATCAAGCAATCAATTATTTCTATATTTTAAAACTTAATGTGTAGCTTTCCCTGTGCTTACTCGCTAAAGTGTCGTATTGTTTTAAACCGAAAATAAAATTCGGACCAGCAACACTTACAGTTCGCGTGCACACACTTCGATTTTTCTATTTATATAATTTACTACAATCATGAATATCTATGTTTATTTACGTATACCATATAGCTACGTATTCATTGTTAAAAATATATCAAATACTGTACGAAATTTAACACTTTATGTCGGATTGATAAAGCTATTTTTTATGATTTATTATTTGGACAGTGATAAGTGTCTCAATGATACGAATACAGAAATATGGAAGAAATAAATCAACTTTCTGAAAGATTCAGTAAAAAAATCATTGATATACATGCATTCTACTTTTATTCGCTTAATAATTTATGCATTTATGACAGATGCGGAATGGTAAATTACAAGGAAACGTATCTATGAACAAAAGTAATATTCTTTTCATTTTACTTTCACTACAAATCAATTTTTGTGATCAACAAACAAATTTTCTCTTACAGAAAGTTCTACGGTCTAGTCATAATGGACAGTAGAAATATGTAAATTGAAAATTCTTTGAATCGCACCTTTTAAAATTATAAATTGATTGATACTGTGTTTACGACAGTATAAATTGTATACTATCCCTACCATTCAAACATATAATTATGTTCACAACCTCTGCATTAAAAAACTCTAATGTACCAAGAGTAGATGGATTAAATGTGAGTATTATTAACCATAAGTGTATTCGTTTAGTAATTCATTACTGGGCAAATATACTAAACAGTGTCGAGTTTAAATGTCATCGAACAAGCCTCTCGGTGGAGGACCTACACGGTTTGTGTTTGTAGTAAATGCTCTTGCATTGTCTATACGCTCTTCGTAAAAATCATCTACCGGATAGTCTCTATCGTAACTATTATTTGCACCGTAACCTTCTACACCGGAAGTCATACCGATGTAATAATCCGCCGGATCAAAGTCTCGTAGTAGTCCAGCCCTCGCTGATTCCACTGACTCGTCACGTTTCAAAGGTCTCACTGTAAAAAATACAATTTACATTAGAAATCTCATGTTTCTCTCTCCATATTATCTCTACACAAAGTACTGAGTTAATTACAGAACTGGGATTGATTACATATCGTCGGCCTCATATATAAATTGCCCAAGTCCACAAAAGTAAATTTTACAGGAGGCGAAAAAAACGATTTAAAGCGAAACTATTTTGCTTTACACGGAGATTTCAAACTCTGATATACCTTGATACCTAACAAGGCGAAGCTGAAAACCCAATTTTCATAAAAAATGGCCTACAACATATTTTATTTATAACAAAATCGACGATGGTGTCTGCAAAAAGTGATCGATTCGGCATGGAATGACCCCTTAGGCAGTTTTCGTATGTGAGGCCGGCGATATGGTGAAAAATAAATTTGATACCTGTATCGGTACTTTGCCGTGACGTCCTGTAGCGGGACGAAGTTGCGGAACTGCTAAATCTTTCTTGAAACTCGCGTCTTCTACACAGCGAGTCCTCGGCTCTTTGTCGTTTGCGTCTCTCTGAAAGCAATATAGATAAAGAATACACGAATCGAAATCATCGATAATAAATGTACAAACACAACTGTACCTCGTTTTATTAATTCTCGACCTTCTTCGACGAGATCCGTTGTAAATTCATCGTCATCAAGAAACTGTTGGAAACCCAACATAGAAAGTAATCTGCTTCCTATGCTAAAATATGTTGCTAGGCAAAATGCCAGAATTGCCATTGGAAAGTACACGTTAAATCCATCCGATATAATGGAAATAACATCCATGTGACCCATTACCTATGCGATTAATTTGAAGAATAAGTCATGTTAAATAAAACTGTTGAAAAGGGTAGTTAGCACTACGTTTACGGAGCACTGAAACTGATTGTTTTACATTACTTTGTAAAAATAACGAGAACAAGTCTATCGAAATTTTTAGCCACTTTTCTTCTAATATATACCCAATGAAATAAATTAATGAAATATATTGAAATGCGTCCTGTAAACCTAGTGTTAATATTGATCGAATGAACTAACTTGTGTGTAATAAGTTTCCAATATATGGGTCTTGATAATATGCGAGTCCATATGGATGAGACCCAAAAAATTCAAACACATAGGTGGCGTCAAACGACATAACATCATACCGCTAAATATTAAACTGTATTCATTGGTTTGATGATGTGGCGCCAGGTAATATAAATTCAAGACACGAATTTTTAAAACCGTCGAATAAGCACAGTAACAGAGGTATGCGATTATTAGCGTGGACAATAACTGAAATAAAATATTGCAACTCTTTATATAGAATCTTTACGCATTAGTATTGATACTGTTCTACGATTTAGTCGAAGCGGAAAAATGTAAGTCGCATGTACACTAGTAAGTTTGATCACTCATTCTCACCTCGATAGTAAAATAATCGTAATTCTCCTTAGCTAAATTCACAAATTGAGCAAACAATGACAGCACTGGAGATTTGTTGAAAAATGTTACTTCTGACCATACAACAGCTGCCGAAAGGCAACCAGCAATAATAGCTGCAATTTTCTGGACGTAACTCTTTACGACACATTTCCAGTACCACTCTAAAAATTTGAAGAAGTTGCAAACATTCAGTAAAAGATTGAAATTCTACGAGTGTCGGTACATACCGATAACAGGGTTGTAAATGACACGAAGGGAAAACGAACGATGCGCAGGAAAAGTTGGTTTAAATCTTCTGTCGTGACTTTCTTGATTTTTCGCTATGTCCTCTAAATCTATTATTTTATTGACTAGGATTCCCCATTGTGTTTCTATACGTTGCAAAGTCTGGAGCGCTTTTATAGTCTAAAGGGAAAGTAAATACGTCAATATTTCTCCATGTATACACATAAATATAAGTATTAGGCTTATGAAATGTCCGTTTCGTAATGATAACGTAAACAAACATAATTTCTCTCGAAATAAAACTTAACAAACAAGTTTTCCGATTATACTGTGGTAAATATTAATTTTTTTTATCCTTCGCGTTCTTCATTTATAAGACTGGCATCTCTATTTTTGAGCTTTTTCTATTATTGACTATCAAGTTATGAATTTTGCGTTCATATTGCATTCTGAAATGGAACATTTCATACGCAACGACTAATATTTGTTATCAACTGAACGAACTTGTCTGTGCAAACGAATCAACGATTTTTCAGATGGAGTATCAGTTGGGGTGTCATCGGGTAGCTGCCTTCTGTTCATTCTATCTTTTAATTCTGCAGGAATCTTTTGGAAGATAGTCTCTAAATTGCAATGAAACGGATGTCCGGGTCCAATGGATACTGTAGCAGCTTGCAGCGACTAAACGAAAGAATAAACAATCTAAACATCATACATTAAAATTAACCGTACATGCATCGTCAAATATATTACCTCGAGTATATCGTCCACTGTCTCTTCTGCCTCGCATTTGTCTAAACTTAACTTAGCAACTTTAAAATAGCTGTAATTTAAAGTGTACCCAGGTTTACTAGCGTTCCATAAACCACGAGGAACTTCCACGAGCGCATATCCAAGCAGCAGTACCAACAGAAACAAACCCCATGTATTCGATGCGGACGAAGCTATGGCTTTCAATTTTTGACTATAAAACATAGGGAGTATCGATGAAATCTATGCAGCAAACGTTGCTTATCAATTGAAAATATTTACCCGTCAAGATCTAGACCAGGCTTTAATGCTATGTATATTAGAAGAATGCCACAAATGAACAAATAACTTCCGTAATATATAGCATTGTCGATCAAAGCAGATTTCAGTTTTCCTTGGACAGTAAAGTCTCCTGCCTTTATGTACGATTGCATAAGCGGTAGTATTAACCAGGTCAAACATTGCGATGTCCAATATACAATTCTCCATAAATTTGGAAATACGTTTTCTGGAACGTTGGGCCAAGGCTCTTTGCAAGTATGAAACGGTATCGAAGTTGTGAGATCGCTAGTCGCTTTAGTGGTATTGTGAGCGTTCTGTTCGACGCATGTTCTAAAAACAGTCTGCAGACATATACGTTAACATTAGTTTCTGAAGAAAATATTAAAAACATCAAGTATAAAGTTCTCTAAATAGAATTTCACTTACAGACGAAACATCTAAAGGCAATATGAATATTATCAGCAGCGAAAAGTACCATGCTATGAGCACAGAGATTGTAACAAAGATGTGATGTCGAAAAATATTCCCGTATTTGTACAACAAAGTTGCGGCAAGGCAAAACGCTACCACAATTTCTATCATGAATGCTCCGAGAATCATTTTGTATGTTTGTTTTTGTTCAATTTAGGTTGATGATAAACTTTTTACATGTCTTATCTAACTTCTCAGATACTATTCATTATTCTCCGCTTTGTTCTCTCCTTCTGTTGTTTCTCGAATTTTCAACTCGGCATCTCTTTGCATTCTTTCCAACTTTTCTAACGTGATTGATTTTAACGGCATCAACTTCGGTTTGCAGAGTATATAATCTAGATTTTCTTCTTGGTATAGTAAGCCCTGCCTTGGAAGTACAACGTCAATTTTTTCTGTAGAAGTATCTACTATTTCGGACATTTTTGCTGGAACTGCAGGAAATCTGTAAACCAATGGAAAAACATTTATGTAATTATTATTATTATTATTATTATATATTAAAGGAACACATTCCGAGAGAAACTTTCGGGACAATCTAATATTCGATGATATAAATTGATATTTAGATTCTACTTATTCGAATTATTGTTTTAACTGTAGACTTTCATCGTTTTCCAAGCTTGTCAAGTTTTCGTATTTCGTGGCAAATAATATCTATTTAGTAATTACAGAGTAACTACGAGACGGTAACAGATCAGTAACAGATGCAAATAATAAATAGTACTGGAATCTTATGTATATCGCGTGTCTACTTCCGTCAATTTATCCTGCTGGATTTACATGATACTTTTTACCATCGAGAAATATAATGTTACCATTTTTTTATCCTCCTAAACGTTAAAAATACATTGTACAATACTATAAAAAGTATCGACGTCACACGAACGCTGTCAAATTGTCATACGCAAACGATAGATGCATCACGATATTCACGATACATTTTCAGACAATACGTAAAGCCACGAACTAGAGAAGAAATGAGAAAAGTTCGCGCCTAGAGTTTTGGTGTTTCTGGTATAGTGCTGCACCAAGCGGCTTATAGTGGTCGCTGTCCAACTGTCCACTGCTGCACTGCTGCCAGAGAGGATATGAGAGTGCTCACGCCCGGGTTTTCGATGCCTCCGGTATAGTGCTGCCCCCACACAAAATCTT